>JZKD02S0166913.1:464181-528887 GCA_000966675.3 Picea glauca
GCCAGAAAGCACGCATATATCTGTGGCTCCACTTGAATACACACAGGTGTGAACAGCGTACACAGTTTGATCAATAGGGATGGCTCCTTCCAGTCGACAGTTCCTAATGGCAGCAACGACCATACCCTTCACGCGGGCCCGATCAGAACAAACGATAGTAGTTTCTCTCTCTGCAAATAATTAACTCTCCACGCATAGCTCCACGCTTAGACTGCTCACGCACTCTTGCACACAGCGTTCAACCTCATGGTAGCATTACTCTCGCTCTGATACCAAGTTAAAATTGGAAGAATTAATTCACACAACACAAAACGTYTTTCATTGCTTAACAAACAAATGGAGGTTACATATATAGCATGCAGATCACCGACTTAAGTGGATCTGATTAGCTAAAAATAGTAAACCTAGAAAACTCACAGTTACAACAGTCTCGTTGAAACTCACAGTTACAACAGTTATCTCTTACTGAAGTAAGCATTATTCTAACAACTTATGCCTAAGAGATTAATGTTGGAAATTCAAAAGAAACCAATGTCGTATTATGCATTAATGTTCCATAGCATGTCTGAGGGGTTAACTCATTAATTTTAAATCCGATATCCCAATATGCATTAACATGTCTCTATCGTATGTTTACAACTTGCACGATCTTGAATGTATAGTCTATGACGAGCATATATATAGGGGCACACACACACACATATATATATATATATCTAGATTTGTCTAGAAGATTAAATCTATCTTCCTTGAGATTAAGAATAAGCTAGGGCTTTAATTTTGTTAACTTGTCGAGAGTATGTGAAACGCAAAGGATAGAAAGGGAATGTAGTATTAAACATATGATAAACCTAGATAAGAAAGGTTGGAGGAATAATGAAAGGTTTTGATTAATGATCCTAGAAACAATTTGTTTTTTTTTTGGGTAAAATGGGGTTCATTACACACACCTCATATGCCATATCAAAGAATCATCATCATCACAAACTTTTAGTGTTCTACTTACTTCATAATAAAATTTGAAAGAAAAGATTTTTTTTTGCAACATGTTGATTTTGGCTATAATATCATAATGCTTTTCTTTATCATATATGATGCATTCATTTATCCTAAAAACAAAAATATATCCGTTTTCAATAAGATGCCCCATGCTCAAAAAATTTATGTGCTAAAAGAGGAGCATCTCACAAGAGTACTTCATACTTTGTAGATTCATCTATCTTGACAAAGATATCTTTGTTTCCAGACATTTGGTTTCTCCATCCATTATCCAAAAGTAGTACCTCCTTCAAAACCTTGTTAGTTGAATCACAAGCCAAAAAAAAGTTCCCACGACTCCCTTTTTGTCATAAAAATTTGCTTCTTGCCTTTTTTTCCAACAATTACATTCATAATGACCTTTTATTTTACAATAAAAAATTGCACTTGGGAATTTCCAAAAATTTACATTCATCATTGGTGTTACTATCTCGTCCTTTCTTATTTTCATTAAAAAATCTTCCTCAACCTCTGCCTACTCTATCTTATTTTCCTCTTCATTTTCCAGAAGTGTTCAGAACTTCCTCATGATAAATATTATCAACTTTATGACTTTTGTCTATGGACATATTGAATTTTTCTTGAAAAGCTTACTCAAAAGGTTTTTCAACAGATCTATTCATCCTTCGCTCCTAAGATTCAAGAGATCCCATAAGCTCATTCAATCTTTAGATTCTTCAATAGAAAGAACAATAAAATCATACTTTGTAGGAAGATTTCTTAATATCTTTTCAACAATTTTTTCATCAGTTAAATCTTCTCCATAATATCTAATTTGATTCATTATTCCCATAAGTCTAGTGAAAACATCTTTCATATATTATTCAAATTCTCTTCTAAGAGATTTTAATTTAACAAATTTTACCTTATTTGTCCCTTCATATGCTTTTTGGACGACATTCCATGCCTCCCTTGATCTTTTTGTTGTATTAAGGCTTGGAAAAATAGAATCATGAAGTTCTTGTTGGATGAAAAAAAAAATATAACCAAAGAGTTTCCTTACCAAGCTAGTGGTGGTGTTTGGTGGGTATGATTCGCCATACTCTCTCCAGCATATCAAGACGACTCTAACAAGATGAGGGTCATGTTGTTGTGAGAGACGAAAATATAGGATTATCACTGCAAAAAGGGGAAAACCGCATGAAGGCAAGAATACAGGTGGAACAATAAACTTGGGAGAAATCCCTGTAGGGTTAGCTTAATGTTATTAATGCAAAATGGTACCAGCCCATGTGATTAGGGAAATGTGGGAAGCACTCGAAAAGCAAATTAGTACAATTGATGGCCCCAAGGAGGTGAGTTAGAGGTGACATCAATGCCATGGACAGGGCTCATTTATGCCATGTCAGTCGTATTCGATCAGACCTAGAAAACTGTAATGTTGATTTCATTTGAGACTCTAGTTTGGTTCAGTGCCTTTGATCCAAAATTTTAGTTAGGTTCCATGCCTCACCTCGGACCTGTCAGCATCATGTTAGGGTTTTAGTTCGAGGGTTAGTTCTAAAGTACGGAAAACAACCAATAATGAGAAAGAGGCACCCAACCGTTGGTTCAACTGCTCTAAGCCTTAACTTTCTCATGCATAAATCACTCTATAAGTACATGACACTTACTCCTAAGAGATTAATGCTGGAAAGTCGAAAGAAACCAATGTCGTATTATGCATTAAATTTCCATAGTATGTATGAGGGGTTAACTCATTAATTTGAAAGTCGATATCCCAATATGCATTAACGTGTTTCTATTTTATGTTTACAACTTAAACGATCTTGAATGTATAGTCTATGGTGAGTATATATATATATATATATATATATATATATATATATATATATATAAGTACATATATATATATATGTCTAGATTTGTCTAGAAAACTAAAGTTATCTTCCTTGAGATTAAGAATACGCTAGGGATTTAATTTTGTTAACTTGTCGACAGTATGGTAAACACAAACGATACAAAGGGATGGTAGTATTAAACATATGACAAACCTAGATAAGAAAGGTTGGAGGAATAATGAAAGGCTTTGATTAATGATCCTAGAAAAAAAAAATTTTTTTGGGGGGGTAAAATGGGGTTCTTTACACATACCTGATATTCCATATCCAAGAATCATCATCATAACAAACTTTTAATGCTCTACTTGCTTCATAAGAAAAGTTGAAATAAAAGATTTTGTTTTGCAACATGTTGATTTTGGCTATAATATGATAATAAAAGATTTTGTTTTGCAACATGTTGATTTTGGCTATAGTATGATAGTGATTTTCTTTATCATATATGATGCATTCATTTATCCTAAAAACAAAAATATATCCCTTTTCAATAAGATTCTCCATGCTCAAAAAAAATATGTGTTAAAAGAGGAGCATCTCCCAAGAGTACTTCATACTTTGTAGATTCATCTATCTTGACAAAGATATCTTTGTTTCCAGTCATGTGGTTTCTCCAGCCATTATCCAAAAGTAGTACCTCCTTCAAAACCTTGTTAGTTGAATCACAAGCCAAAAAAAAGTTTCGTGTGACTCCCTTTTCCTCATAAAAACTTTCTTGTTGCTTTTTTTTTCCAACAATTACATTCATAATGGCCTTTTATTTTACAATAAAAAATTGCACTTGGGATTTTCCAAAAATTTACCTTCATCATTAGTGTTACTATCTCGTCCTTTGTCATTTGCATTAAAAACTATTACTTGACCTCTTCCTATTCTATCTTCTTTTCCTCTTCCTTTTCCACAAGTGTTCAGAACTTCCTCATGATAAATATTATCAACTTCATTACTTTTTTCTATGGAAATATTGATTTTTTCTTGAAAAGCTTACTCAAAAGGTTTTTCAATACATCTATTCATCCTTCGCTCATGAGATTGAAGAGATACCATAAGCTCATTCAATATTTATGTTCTTCAATAGAAAGAACAATAAAATCATACTTTGTACGAAGACTTCTTAATATCTTTTCAACAATTTTTTCATCTGTTAAATCTTCTCCATAATATCTAATTTGATTCATTATTCCCATAAGTCTAGTGAAAACATCTTGCATATATTATTCAAATTCTCTTCTAAGAGATTGTAATTTAACAACTTTTACCTTATTGGTCCCTTCATATTCTTTTTGGAGGAGATCCCATGCCTCCTTTGATTTTTTTGTTGTATTAAGTCTTGGAAAAATAGAATCATGCAGTTCTTTTTGGATGAAAAAAAAAAAACAGAGAGTTTCCTTACCAAGATGGTGGTGGTGTTCGGTGGGTATGATTCGCCATACTCTCTCCACCAGAGTGAGCCGACCCTGACAAGACAAGGTTCATGTTTCTTTGAGAGACGAAAATATAGGTTTATCACTTCAACAATGGGAAAACCACATGCAAGCAAGAATAAAGGTGGAACAATAAACTTGGGAGAAATCCCCGTAGGGTTATGTTAATGTTATTAATGTAGAATGGTTCTAGCCCATGTGATTAGGGAAATGTGGGAAGAACTCGACGAGAACATTAGTACAATCGATGGCCCCAAGGAGGTGAGTTAGAGGCGACATCAATGCCATGGACAGGGCTCATTTATGCCATGTTAGTCATATCCGATTAGACCCAGACAACTATAATCTTGATTTCGTTTGAGACTCTAGTTTGGTTCAACTCCTTCGATCCAAAATTTTAGTTAGGTTCCATGCCTCACCTTGGACCTGTCAGCATTGTGTTAGGGTTTTAGTTCGGGGGTTATTTCTAAAGTATGGCAAACAACCAAGAATGAGCAACAGGCACCCAACCGTCTGTTCAAATGCTCTAAGCCTTATCTTTGTCACGCGTAAATCGCTCTATAAGTACAGGGCACTTACGCCTAAGAGATTAATGCTGGAAATTCGAAAGAAACCAATGTCGTATTATGCATTAATGTTCCATGGTATGTCTGAGGGGTTAACTCATTAATTTGAAAGCCTATATCCCAATATGCATTAACGTGTCTCTATGGTATGTTTACAACTTGCACGATCTTGAATGTATAGTCTATGGTGAGTATATATATGTATAAGCACATATATATATGTCTAGATTTCTCTAGAAAATTAAATCTATCTTCCTTGAGATTAAGAATAAGCTAGGGCTTTAATTTTGTTAACTTGTCAAGAGTATGGTAAACGCAAAGGATACAAAGGGAAGGTAGTATTAAACATATTATAAACCTAGATAAGAAAGGTTGAAGGAATAATGAAAGGTTTTGATTAATGATCCTAGAAACGATTTTTTTTTTAGGGGGGTAAAATGGGGTTCATTACACATACCTCATATTCCATATCCAATTATAATCATCATAACAAACTTTTAATGCTCTACTTGCTTCATAAGAAAAGTTGAAAGCAAATATTTTGTTTTGCAACATGTTGATTTTGGCTATAATATGATAATGATTTTATTTATCATATATGATGCATTCATTTATCCTAAAAACAAAAATATATCCCTTTTCAATAAGATGCCCCATGCTCAAAAAAATTATGTGCTAAAAGAGGAGCATCTCCCAAGAGTACTTCATACTTTGTAGATTCATCTATCTTGACAAAGATATCTTTGTTTCCAGTCATGTGGTTTCTCCATCCATTATCCAAAAGTGGTACCTCCTTGAAAACCGTGTTAGTTGAATCACAAGCCAAAAAAAAGTTCCCACGACTCTCTTTTCCTCATAAAAATTTGCTTGTTGCTTTTTTTTTTTTCCAACAATTACATTCATAATGGCCTTTTATTTTACAATAAAAAATTGCACTTGGGATTTTCCAAAAATTTACCTTCATCATTAGTGTTACTATCTCGTCCTTTTTCATTTGCATTAAAAACTCTTCCTCGACCTCTGCCTATTATATCTTCTTTTACTCTTCCTTTTCCACAAGTGTTCAGAACTTCCTCATGATAAATATTATCAACTTCATGATTTTTGTCTATGGAGATATTGAATTTTTCTTCAAAAGCTTACTCAAAAGGTTTTTCAACAGATCTATTCATCCTTCGCTCCTAAGATTGAAGAGATCCTATAAGCTCATTCAATCTTTAGATTCTTCAATAGAAAGAACAATAAAGTCATACTTTGTAGGAAGACTTCTTAATATATTTTCAACAATTTTTTCATATGTTAAATCTTCTCCATAATATCTAATTTGATTCATTATTCCCATAAGTCTAGTGAAAATATCTTGCATATATTATTCAAATTCTCTTCTAAGAGATTGTAATTTAACAACTTTTACCTTATTTGTCCCTTCATATGCTTTTTGGAGGACATCCCATGCCTCCTTTGATTTTTTTGTTGTATCAAGTCTTGGGGAAATAGAACCATGCAGTTCTTGTTGGATGAAAAAAAAAATTGAGTCATTTTTTCAATTTTCCCTTATTTGGTCTCTTTGTACATGGGCCAAGCCAATAATAGCTTCAGCATTGGTTGGTTATGTATAACCATTTTCCACCAAATTGCACATCTTTTGTGAAAAGAAACAAGATTTTAACTTTAATGCTCCAAAAACTATAATTCTCACCTTTAAAGATTGGTATTTGAGGTTAGGAAATATTAATATCACTGTTGTTGTTGGCCATTTATTTAAAATTTTCAGCAGTCCTGCCAATAGCTTCAATTTGCAGAAGCTGCACTATCAAAAATAATCTTTCCCACTACTCTAACCTTCTATGATACCAAATGCAGAATTATGAGGAGACAATTAGTATAAGAAAACATAACAAACAATACAAAAATTGAAATAAAACATCTATTATCTCAAGATTCTTCCTTTTCATTCCGTTTATATATTTTTATTGAGTAACTTATACATTCATATATAGCCTTCAAATTTCTACCAATATGAAAATTGCTAAGTATCATTTACAACTCATTATAATTCAGAATAACCTTAAATTACGCTCAAAACATTAACTAACCTTCAATTATACTGCAAACAATCTAATCAAAATTTATTAACAATATAACAATCTACCAACAATTAAGCATTATCTTCACATACTAGTGAATAAAAAGTAATAACCATATTCTCAGTGTGCAAGAATGGAAGGAGTCTGGGACACTATTTATAATATAATATGGAAAACACCTTAAGTTCAAATTAACCTTTCCGTCTGTTCAATATCAAGAAGATCACATAACATTTGGCGTAGATGAATGTTCCCTTCAGCCTTACTAAATGGGTGCGTATGTGGACTTTACATCTTCAAACCTACGTGGAATCTCTATTGATCGTGATGTTTCTCACTTAGTGCAAGTTGTTAGAATCCCACCTATCTATTCAATTGATTTTGTTACTATGCCTATCTAGTCATTCGCTTTTGTTACCATGACTATGATTTTTGAAGACCGTTAAATTTTATTTGCCTGTTTATTTTAAATGCGTTGTTTTGTTATTGTGCTTTAAAATTTATTTATCATTATTTATTTAAGTTTTTTTAACTTAATTTTTTATTTATATTTTATGTAAAAATTTGATACCAATATTTAAAGATTTAAACTTTATGTTTATCTATGTTTTTAATAAATTATCAATCTTATATATATAGTATAGTAATTAAGAGACATTAAGAAACACTGTTAGAATATATAATTCTTACTTATCTAATATGCTTGCTAATGTACTGAGAAGTAGAGTCAATCTCTATGTGAATTGTGTGATTTTTGATAAATTATGAAGCAAAGAGAAATGCAGAGAGAAAAGAATGGAACAGTATATTCAAATGTACGAAGAAGAGAAGTGTTGAAGAGATTACAATGCAATGGGAGATGGCTGAGCTAAATAGGCTCAAACAAAACAAGAATAGAAAGTACAGCTGGCTAGGATAGCTGGTAGTGTACTGTCAAACTGTTGAGGTTACATTATGTTTAACACTCCCTCTTAAACTCAGCAGTAACAATCATCAGCACTGATTATGCCTAAGTATTGTCTCTGAAAATCAAAAATGGATTTTCCTAGTGGCTTTGTAAAGATATCAGCAAACTGATCTCGAGAACCACATAATTGTAGTGCAATATCTTCATTATTCATTATCTTGCGTATGAAATGAAAACGAGTGTCAATGTGTTTTCTTTTCTTATGAAACACATGATTTTTGGATAAAACAATTGTTGATGTATTGTCACAGAAAATAGGAGTTGGATCCTTTTCTGTATGTGACATATCTTTCAATATTCTTCTCAGCCACACAGCTTGACAGGAAGCTGAGGTAGCAACAACATACTCTGCCTCTGCAGAAGATATTGATACAATTGGTTGCTTCTTTGATGCCCATGAGATTAGGTTCGTGCCCAGTTGAAAAACATGTCCAGATGTGTTTTTCCTGTCATTTAAGCTGCCTGCAAAATCACTGTCTGTGTAACCAGAGAGTTGATTACTATCAGATTTAGTGTACCATAAGCCAAAATTTAGTGTTCTTGCTACATATCTCAAAATTCGTTTTTCCATTTTCCAATGAGAATCTTTGGGTGATTCCATGAATCTAGAAACAAGGCTGGCTGCATACATAATGTCAGGCCTAGTTACTGTAAGATACAACAACTTGCCTACTAAACTTTTTTATAGGGTAGAGTCCACTGTAGAACCTTCATCATTCTTGCTCAATTTTGTGCCTAGTGGTATGGGGGTGTCTGTTGGATTGCATTCTTCCATGCGAAATCTTTTGATGATGTCTGCTGCATACTTTTGCTGACAGACAAAAATGCCTTTGGTTGATTGATCAACCTCAATTCCTAAAAAATATTTCATTATGCCAAGATCTGTCATCTCAAACTCAGACTGCATGGCATGTTTAAAATCTGTTAACTCAAGATTTCCTGTATAGATCATGTCATAAACATATAAACATACAATTAGAATTTTACCATGCTGATCTGTTTTGGTGTAAAGCACTGGCTCATTTTGTCTTTTGCTGAAACCACTTTTGATCAGATAAGTGTCAATTCTACTGTACCAAGCTCTTGGAGCTTGCTTTAAGCCATACAAGGATTTTTTCAACCGATATACTTTGGCTGGGTGCTCTTGGACTTCAAATCCAGGTGGTTGATCGACGTAAACTTCTTCTTCTAAGAAACCATTCAGGAATGTTGACTTCACATCCATCTGGTATACTTGTCATTTGTGTTGAGCTTCTATGGCCAATAGAGTCCTTACAGTGTCTAATCTTTCTACTGGAGGAAAAGTTTCACCATAATCAGTACTTGGTTGTTGTGAGAAGCCTTTGGCAACAAGTCTTTCCTTGTGCTTTTCAATCTGCCCTTTTTCATTGAGTTTAGTTTTGTAAACCCACTTGACACCAATAATTTTCTTATGTCTTGGCAAATCAACAAGATCCCATGTCTTGCTCTTCTCAATGGAGTCAATTTCTTAGTTCATGGCTTGAACCCAATGTGGCTCCTTAGCTGCTTCCTTAAAGGATGTAGGTTGACATGACATTAAAGAAAAAATATTGTGTTGTTCAAAGTCATCCAACTGCTGATGGATTTCTCTCAAACTTCGAGTTCTCTGATTTTGTGGTTCAGAGAATGATTCTCTGCTGGAAGTTGGGTTATCCTGAGAATTTTCAGGTTGTCTTTGTACTTTCAATCTTGGAAGAGTAGTTTGAGGTACTTTCTATTCTGAATTTTCTATGTGTTCAGAACTTGGTAGCAATGGATTTTGACTGTCCATCTGTTGATTTTCTTAATCATTCCAGAATTGATTTTCCAGAAATTTTACATCTCTGTTGAGAATTAATTTCTTGGTGATTGGATTGTAAATCTTGTAAGCTTTAGATGTTTCACTATATCCAGTGAAAATACATTTCACACTTTTGTCATCAAGTTTCTTCCTTAATTCGTAAGGTATGTGAGCATATGCTATGCATCCAAATGTCCTTAGATGCGCTACATTGAGCTTTATCCCACTCCATGCTTCTTGGGGAACTTTCATTTTTAGACTTGTGGTTGGAGATCTATTCAGGAGATAAACTGAGCATGCTACTGCTTCAGCCCAAAACCTATTTGACAGACTTTTTTCTTTGAGAAGTGTTCTTGCCATATTCATTATTGTCTGATTTTTCCTTTCAGCCACTCCATTCTGCTGTGGAGTATATCTGGTTGTTGTTTGCATGATAATGCCATGCGATTTACAGAAATTTGCAAATTATCTGGAGTTGTATTCTCCTCCTCCATCTGACCTGAGTGCTTTGACATATTTTCCACTCTGTTTTTCAGCTTCTGCCTTGAATTCTTTGAATTTTGTAAATGTTTCAGACTTGTGTCTGAGAAAATAGATCCATATTTTTCTGCTAAAATCATCAATAAACGTTAGAAAGTAAAAACTACCACCTATTGACTCTGTTTGCATTGGCCACATAGGTCAGTGTGAACAAGTTCAAGATGTTGTTTGGCTTGATTTGATGACTGTGGAAAACTAGTTCTCTTATGTTTTCCAAGTATGCAAGACTCACATGGGGGAATTTTCTCTTTAAAGATGGGAAGACCTTTGCCCATGGACTTCTTCTGAAGAAGACTTAGACTCTGAAATGGTAGATGTCCAAATCGTGTATGCCAAACCATAGTTTCATTCAGGGTGGATGCACTTTGTGCATATGGTTGACTCAGGTTTTCAGTTCGGAGTGTAAGGGGAAACATCCTATTTGGAGTCATATGGATTTCAGAAATCAATTTTCTGCTGGGGTATTTGTCATATATTTTGCAAGATGCTCCCTCAAAGAGTACCTTATAGCCATGTTCAATGAGTTGTCCTACACTTAACAAATTATGTTTCAGATCTGGTACATGATAGACATTGTTTATGTCTTTCTTTACATTCTGTTTAGTAAGAATAGGAACAATTCCTTTTCCTTGAACTTTGACTAAGTAATCATTTCCTAGTGTAATATCAAATGAGATTGAAGAATCAATGCATGAAAGTAATTCTTTGTTACTTGTCATGTGATTGTTGCATCCACTGTCCAACAACCAGAGATCTTTAGGTTATTGTTAAGTCTTGTGAAATGAGAGAAACATACCTCTTGAGTTTTCTCCCGTGTGATTTGACACATGTACTCTGCCTGGGAGCTGATCTGCTTGCTTCTTCCTACATTCAGATTCATAATGCCCATACTTTTTGCAGTAATAGCATTGTATGCTTGTTTTGTCATTTGATCTTCTCCCTCTTCCTCTTTGAGGCTGAAAATTCTGATGTTGATTTTGTTGTTGTTGTCTTTGACCTTGGAAATTGTGATTTGGATATTGTTGTCTATTTCCTCCACTGGAATGAGGGTTACTTTGATTTCTCCCTCTTCCTTGGTGACCTCTACTTCTTCCTCTGCCTCTTCCTTTGCTAAAGGAGTATTGAGTTTTGAAGGCATTGGAGATTGACTCATCTGTGAGATGCAATCTGGTCTCATGTGTCACCAGAGAACCAATTAGTTCATCTATTGAAAATCTTGACAGATCCTTGGATTCAAGGATTGTTGTTACAACCATTTCAAATTTCTTGGGTAAACTTCTAAGGATTTTCTCAACAATTCGTTGATCAGTGATGGCTTCGCCAGTCAATCTGATCTGGTTCATGATTCCCATGACCCTGATCATGAACTGATCCACATTTTCGGACTCGGTCATCCTTAGAGTCTTGAATTGTGTCCTCAAGGTCTGTAGTTTAACTGTTTTGACCCTATCATTTCCTTGGTAGGAAGATTTAAGGATGTCCCAGGCTTTTTTTGAAGTACCAGCGCTTGTAATTTTCAAAAAAATCGAGTCATCCACAGAATTTTGAATCAAGAATTTCGCTTTATTTTCTTTGGTCCTCAGTGTTGCCTGAGCAATTTGCTGTGGATTTGTCATGGCAGAAAGGGCTGCGAGATTTGGTTCCACATATCCAATATCCATTGGTTCCCAGCACTCTTGTGCTTGCAAGAACAACCTCATTCGAAGAGACCAAAAATCGTAATTCTTTCCTAGGAGAATCTGACCCTGAGTTGGTCCTAAGTTGCTAGATGACGCCATAAAAAAAAATTGCAGAACAAATAGAGGGAAATGTCGTATTTACCTCCGATCGTCGATTTGTCGATTTGCCGATGGCCGAAGGGAGCTTATCGGGCTTGAATTGGCCCTTAGTCTCCTTGCAATGTGACCACGCGCTTTAATGTTAAGGCGCTACGGGCTTTTCCAGCTCTTTGTCTTTCAAATTGCGGAAATGCAAAAAATTTCCTTTGGACAATTCAACGGTCCAGATCTTGTGTGATCTGACGGTCCAGATCTTATCGGGATATCGTGAATCAAGACTTCGTAAACCCCGATGACGAGTTCTTTTGACTCCTCGATTCCTCGATCTCTGATTTACTGATGGCGTTGTCCTTTCGGGACTTTTCCTGATTGCTTCGATCTGCGCCACGCGTCCTCCTATGATGGACGGTCCTGATCCTTTCTCGTGATATCGAGACTTCAAATGCACCGGACGTCTCATCATTAGGATCCGCGATTTTTCGAAACCCATAATGTCGATGGACTTGATTCCGACCACGCATCTCAACAGATGGACGACTCAAATCTGCGTCGGGGATTTCACTGTGGAGATTCCCGATCCCACGATTTGACGAGATGACATCAGTTGGGCCCCAAAATGGAACTTTCCTCCGGTCGAGATTTCAGACTTCGAAGTTTTGAAGTGCTCGTGTTTCTTGTCCTCAGGATTCACAAAACACCGAATCTCGATGTGCCGATGGGCTCTCTTGAAATCTCCCACATGTCTCCTCAAAATTGACGGCTTCGATCGTTTACGGGGTTTTCACCATAAAGAAACCCGATCACTTGTTCTCAGGACTCGCGATTTACTGAATCCTCATGCGTTGATGGCCCTTTCCTTTTCGGGTCTTTTCCCAAGTCCTCAGATTTATGCCACGCGTCCCCACAAGATGGACAGTCCTGATTCAACCTCGGGATATCGCGACTTGCGATGCTCCGTTGACACAACTTCTCTGTCAACTTGAAACCCCGGATGTCGAAACGTCGATTGTTTCCTGGATGTCCGCCACGTGTCCGGTCAAATGGACGACTGAGATCTGATCGCTATTTCGGGAATCGCGATTTCACGAGTTTCGAACTTGTGTTGTGATGGTCTTTCAAAACCGCGAACTCCGAAATGCCAATTTGACAGCACTTGGATCTGCTGCCACCAGTTCTCTGAGATGGATGGCTCACAAGTCCTCTAGAGATTTCGCGATATTGCGTATCGGAGTTTTTGGAGTGCAATCACCTTTGCGCGTCCAACTTTCGATTCCCAATTTTGTGATGGGATAAGATCAACGAATCACGATCTTTCTCAATCCAACGGTCCAGAATGACTCGTGATTTCGCGATTCGCGAATTCTCACGACAGTCTTCTGACCTTTACACCTTGTGAGTCAGCGAAGTGTCGCGATCTCGCCATGTGTCTCTTGATGGACGGTCCAGATGATGTCGGGACTTCACAGGTCAAAAATTCCTTGGTGCTGCAGAGGATTAAACCTTGTGCACCTTCTCGTTGATCCAACGGCTATCGGTCCTTTGTGCAAGATCTGATGGCTGAAATTATTTTGCCTTTTATGCGCTCTCCTCGTCCCTTCTGAACTGGTTTCCCGCTCTGGATCCATTCGCAGGACGAATCTTACGGCCTCAATGGTTGTTCTTTGCACAGTAGACGCGATCTTTGTTGAATTTGAGGGAATTTTCTCCTGTGGAAGAAAAAATTGTGAATCTTTCAAAGATTTGAAATAATTTCACGAGTTCTTCGTTCTGTGCTACAATCTTTGACAGATTTGAGCAATTTCTCGCAAATCTTTAAATGATTCTGCATTCTGCATAAATATTTAACGAATTTGAGTGAATTCTTCGAGTTCTTTAAACGTTCTTCCGTTCTGCAACTCTTCTTCGTCAATCTTTGACGATTCTTGAAAAGATTACAAGAATCTTTAAAGTTTCTTCTTCTGCGTTCTCTTTTTCCTCGAACTTTCGAGCGTTGTACGCTGTGCTTCCTCCGCAAGCTTCCTACGTTGATCTTTTGAGAGTAGTACGGACAACTCTCCAATCCTTGTGAAAAGACTGTGGCGCGTGCTCTCAGAATCCGTGTAAGCTCTGCACTGTGAGGATCGTGTTGCTCTCCAGCCTGTGTGAAAAGGCTTACTGATGTATCTCTGATACCATGATAAATTGTGAAGCAAAGAGAAATGCAGAGAGAAAAGAATAGAACAGTATATTCAAATGTATGAAGAAGAGAAGTGTTGAAGAGATTACAATGCAATGGGAGATGGCTGAGCTAAATAGGCTTAAACAAAACAAGAATAGAAAGTACAACTGGACAGCTGGCAGTGTACTGTCAGACTATTAAGGTTACATTATGTTTAACAATTTTATTCTTAGAAAATTGTTCGAGAGCTAGATTTGTAAGATCCTAGTTTAATGTGTAGTTGAGATATTCTTTTACTCTGTCCATTTATATGATATCAGAGAGAGACTGAACCTAACTCCCTCATGAGAGTGCCCAGGAACATGTGGAGAGTAGAATATTGTATTTGTGTCCCATTGAAAAGAAGCTTCCACTATGAAATAGGTTGAAGAGACTGTTTTGTCCTGAGGAGAGCAGCGGATCTACGTTTGTGCTGAGAAGAGAAGCCGAATGTCGTTTGTGTGCAACTTGCCTGGAGGATATTGACGATCCGGTGAAGATGATTGTTGTCTGTTGTGTGAACAAGAAAGAACCGCGTACAGTGAAGATGAGCCATCCATTACGAGGAATGATCCTTGGATGCCCAGAGAAAACTGTCGTAGAAGTCGCAGATTCAATTTCTTTACGGGTTCTCTCCACACACCGAGGCGTTGGTTTGGATCTGAGCCCCCGCAGATGGTGTGCTTTTTCTGAGAGAAAGAAGCCGCAGGAGGGTTTATTATTGATCCTCGTCCTAAGCATATCAATAACTGAAGAAATTATATGTAGTGGAAAATGTCTATTAAGTCAATCATAACCATATTAGTTTTGGCATCGCTGTTTGTAGCGTTCGCTTTAGAAGCAAAAGGTTTTGTGGTGTTCGCTTTTCCATTTCCGGCTTTGTGGTGTTGATTGTTCGGTTTTCCATTACTGGCTTTCTGGTGTTTTTTTGAAGATGGCGAACTTGGAGCTATGCCGCTGCAGTGCTATTCTTCTTCTTCGATATTAATTCCAACGCACGAGAAATTGATTTTGAGCATGGAGGCTCGTAATGGCGATGGAATCTATTGCGTTATTTTGTATGATACTCCTTGTTCGGATGCTATTGAGTTCATCATTTGTCATGCAGAGCTCTCAATTCCCTTTGTCCAGGAGGCAAAGGTTCCTGCAATTTTTGAAATGTTTCTTGGCATGTTTAGACCATCTGACATTAATTGTGAAGACAAATGTGAGCTTTGTCTTTTATAATTCTGACTTCGTATCAAAATTAATTAATTTCAATTGTGAGCTTTGGCAAAATTACCGATTCAGAAAGAGAAGAATTTGAACGCCTTCGAGTACTAACACGGTCTCCTCTTTGAATGATGCTGGTCTGTTGTTAGAGGAAGCACCTAGCCCAGTGCATGGAGGTGTTATAGTGAAGTGAGGTGTATTTGTTTATTTAGCCTAACTCACACTTATGTTATTTAAGTTGTGTACCATTTTGTGTGTCATTTTTTTGTACTGATTGAAATGTTGTTGGGGTGCATGATCTTTTGTACTCTACATCTCAAAGTTTTTTGGTCTAAGTTGTATTGCTTTATCATAGGAAACTGAGTTACCCATGTTTATTGTAAGCCTTTCTATTGAGGCATACTTATTGTGGTGTAGATATGTGATGGACTAAGTTATGATTAAGGGAAAGCCTAATATGTTGATGAAGCACTAAGGTGAAAAACATTTCTATAAAAATGAAGATTACAAGACTAGTGACCCATGTATTTTGGTAAATGGATTTATTTTTATATAAACTTATAACTAATCATTAAAAGAAAATGTTACAATATATAATTCTTACTTATCTAATATTTAATATAAAATTTAATACCAATATTTAAATATACAACTTTATGTTTATCTTTTATTTTTTATAAATTACCAATCCATTACCAATCCTCCACATATATATATATATATTCGAACATATACAATTTAGGATACAACCATGAAGTATTTGGAATTCCAATTTCATTCATGTGGATCGGTTCATATTATTCATGCGAATCTTCACAAGCACGAGAAAAATAAAACTTCTCGATTTTTGAGAATAAATTAGTGTGGAACATATTTTAACAAACAAACATTTAATGTTTGGAGTTATGCTCAAAGTATGTATTTATCATATTACATATCTAGTTAACATGATTTTCATAAATGGTGATGGATTTACTACTTCATCTTTGTGATGTAATGGGTTATTTTATATGATGTAAATCATAAATTGTAAATTATAAATCATAAATCATGGTTTTTATATATTATTTTAAATTTTATTTATAAAAAATTTAAAATATAAAATAAAATATTGGTTTAAAATTAAATTAAATTATTTTTAAATTTAAAATAAAATAAATTTAAATAATAATTCAAATAAATTACTGTGTAGATATAAATAGATTAAATCAATTTAGATCTTAAAAAAACCAAGGATGGAATATTATCAACTTAAGATTCACAACTCGGATCTAATATTATCAACTTAAGATCCACAACTCTAAAAACAAATATTTAATAATATATAAATAGAAAATAAGAATCAAATATTATCAACTTAAGATTCACATCTCTTAAAACAAATATTAAATAATATATAAATAGATAGATGGATTATGGATGGATGGATTTTTTATCAATCAAAATAAATATATTAAAAATATTGTTAAATTTAATTATAAAAAAGATATATGGTGTTATAAAGAATTAGAAGTCAAAGGGAAGCCAAGATATTATAAGGAAAGTTTAACTCTAATCCTAATCTACAAGGTCAAAAGTGTCTCTCAATTTTTATTAATGAAAAGAAAAAAAAATTAATATTTCTATGATATGAATCAACTCCTAGATGGAACCAATTCCCACCAGTTACATAGAGAAACTCTGCATTTGATGATTTTAAAAAAAAATTAGGATGAAATAATTTGTCATCCTTGTGACACTAAGAGTGTTGACCATGAAAAAAAAATTCTCCTAAGTCATCAAAGCTAGGGTGATCTTGAAACACTTCTCTCAATTATTTTTTTCACACAAATAAAATTCTAAAAAAATCTAAGTAATCTCTTACCTTTATTAAAATTATATATTCTAGTCTTAATGAATGTTAATAATCACCATTAATTAATACTAAATTAGTTTTTCATTTTCATATATATAATGACAAGATCTAATCTTATCCATACTCAACAAATGTGATGATATATTTTCAATAGTGAAATTTGATTTATTGATTAGTTAAACCTAACTAAATTTTTATGATTGATAACAAGTCTTTAATTATTTTTTTGATTTATTGGTTTCATTTATTAAAAATAATAAAATATTGATTTAAAATAAAATAAAATAAAATAAAAAATTTGAAAATAACATAATTTTAAAGCATAATTTAAATAAATTAATTTCTAAATATAAATGGTTTAAATGAATATAATAATAATAATAATAATAATCTATTTTTAAGATCACGAACAAGGACAAGCGATTTGACTGGTAAAGTCTACAAAGGTATACACATATTCTTAACCATTAGACCCACTCAGGAAAAGATAAAACATCAAATTCTATCAATTTAACACACACACACACACACACACATAGGTTTTCAATAATAAATATATGGTGCAATAAAGAATTGTAATATAAAAGGAGGCCAATATATTACAAGGAGCTGGTCAACTCTAATCTAGAATACTAAAAGTATCTATTGCAAAGAAGAAAAACAAAATATTGCTAAGATACTAAGATACCAACCAACCATAGATTCTCAAAACTTAATAGGATGGAATAATTTTTCTTTATATTGATAATAATATAATGTTTTTACAATATCAGAAACATCACTAACAAAGACTTCCCATATATGGAAAATCCAGTACTTAGAAAGGAAGACATATAGTCATGAACAAAGACAAAAAAAAAATGACTACTTGTATCATCTTCAACATAACGACAAAAAACTGCGCTCAGGGCTAGGATCCTCTATCCAAGAGGAAAGCAAAATAATACTAACGCTTTCCCCAAAAATGAACAACGAAAAAGAGAGACCCCGAGAAATTGAATACATATTTATGAAAAGGGTAGGGCCCTCATGGCCATCAACCCATTGACTATATGAAATTCTCCCTCGACTAGTGTAAAGAGACTTTTTTGAAAGGAAATCAACTTCTTTGTTTTCTTCCTTATAAATGTGTACAAAGGAGATAGACCTGAAAAGAAGGATGAGTTCATCTATTCTGTCCTTCCAACCTTCAACATTTTCCACCAGTAGTGCTCCTTTCTGATTAAGCCAATCGATGACTATATTGGAATCCCCCAAAACATGTAGATCATAAACTATGAGCCTAATGACATGAGTTCTTGTAGCCCAAGATCCCATAAGCTCAGCTCTGGAATTTGTTCCTTTTCCACAATTTAGGATCCATCTACATCCTCTATGGTCATCAAGCTTTATGACACCACCAGCCCCACTAAGAAGACCATTATGTTGTGCAACCCCATCAAACCAAGCAAGAGATTTGTCTTCAGGAAGATTTGTAGGACTAAACCTTTGAATACAGACTTTTTGAAATTTATTTATAGCGCCCAAATCTCCTTGGGAAAGATAAACAATTCTTTGAGTTAAGACGACCTTTCCTCAAAGATAGACTTATTCTTGTCTATGCAGATGTACCAACATATATCGTCCGGAAGAGCATGTATATTAGAATTTTGAGAAGCCCAATTTTGGAAGCATTCATTCATCGTTAAGCCGTTCCATCCATTAGAAATATTTAAATCTTTTTTAACTTCCTCCCAAACTGATATAGTAAAGGAACTGTTTACAAATATTTTCGAGGATAATATCTTGTTAGCTAAAAGCTAAACAAAAAACTTTATCTTCAAAGGACAATCTCACTTCCAGAATTTTCTCCTCCGACCACCTAGTTTGAATTTCCATAGTTTATTGGACAAAGCTTCATAAACATTCTTAACAAATGTAAGAATTTGTCATTCTTGTGACACTAAGACACTTGAATCTAAAAAAAACTTTATGATAAAGCATGTTTCATATACCCAAATTAGATCATATTTTAAAAAGATTATATCTATTCATATGATAAAGTATAAATTGTAAGTTAATTTTAATAAGATTTATATTTATTTGTATTATAATACAAAATACATATATTAATTTAATATATTAAATTAGATTATACTAATTTAATTTTATATCTATTGATTGCTTTTAATCGTAATTTTAGTTCACATTTATTTGATTAGTTAATAAATGTTTTTAAATTTATTTTAATAAGTTAACTATGGGTCAATATGTTGATTGATCACTTCTTTTTATTAAGAACCCTAATTTTATTAATCACTTTTTTTTATTAGGAATCTTAATATTATTGTATGGAAAAAGATATCACATATTATGTAGTCTTTTCTAAATCAATGGGTTAGATTTTCAACATTAAATTGGTTGTATTTATGAATGTGGGAATTTATCATTAAATTATTTTTACAAATACAACCAATTTTACTTAACTTTTAACATTTACTTCTTAAGTATTAAGTTTCTACATTTCACATTTTTACCAACAAAAATACTAAGTTTATTTAAGCTTTAATATTAACTTTTTACATTTTACATTTTTACCAACACAAATACTAAGTTTGTTTAATCTTTAACATTTACTTCTTTATTATTAAGTTTTCACATTTCACAATTTTGCCACTTCACTTAATTTTAACAAGTTAATAAATTCTTGCACAATGTATTATCTTGTTTTTTCAAAAAAAAAAAATTCTCAAAATTATATAAGGTATTTATTTTACAATGGGGTATCAATTTTGCACGATACAAAATTGGATCATCAAGAAGAACACTTTAATGAATGTGCGGGATACAAATGAATCTACAAACTATTCACATAAAACCACAACTATGAACTTAAATAAGGGCATGAAATCAGCAAAAACAATCTCCTCAATACAATAATGACACTCCACAAGCTTCTCCATTAGCTCAAGCTTCGAAGATGTTAAAGTAAGTATGAGGGATTTCTTCCCCATTGTCCCAATGATAAAATAACAGTCTACCTATAAGTTCTTTGAGTTCCCTCTTTGATAGTAAGTTGGCCTCTTTATTGTGCCCCCTTGTAGATGTGTTGGAAGCTTATATCTTTAAAATTTATTTTCAGTTCCTTTGTTTTTATTTTCTAGCATTCGATATTCATCACATGGAGATGTCCCTTTTGATTTATCCAATCTATAATAACTTTTGAATCCCCCGGGATTTGGATTTTTTCAATCGACCATAACGTAGCCAAAGTGATAGTCGCCCATAATCCCATGAGCTCGGCCTTAGTGTTGGTACCCACTCCACAATTTATGAACCATTTAGTAACCCTCGACACAAGTGTCTTGAAAAAACCACCCACTTCACAACTCTCACCATTTGATAGGGATGCTCCATCGAAACAAGCCAAAGTGAAGCCCTCGGTCTGAGTAAAATCAAAAACTCTATTAGGGATGGATTTAGTGATACTTGGATGCCATGAGAAGGTGATCGGTATCTTGTGCACCACTGAGAAGTGAGAGGGTGAAGGTTCTTCAAATAAAGTCTTATTCCTCTCAATCCAAATGTGACAACATGCAATAGCTTCCAAGCTTACTGGAGCAGATTTTTCTATTGTCTAACCACTAAAATAGTCAGAGACTGTGGTGCCAACCCACTGGATTTTTAAATGGTAGATTTCATATAATTGGAGCCACACTACCTTTTTGAAAGAACAGTAGATTAATAGATGGTTGATATTTATAGAATTGCAATTACATAGTCTTCATACCCTCGGACCTTCGCAACCTTTCCTCTGAAGCACTTCCTAGGTGAGGACTTTACCATTCACTGCCAGCCACACGAACAATTTGATTTTGAGTTGAATCAACCACTTCCACAATTTATGAAACAATGCACTATCACACTGGTAATCGTAAGGGTTTATGAGAGCCTGGTAAATATTTTTAGCTATAATAACACCCAACGCATCCCCACCGGCCCACACAAGGGTATCTACAAAATTTCTAGGAACTATACTTGCACCCCTTAAGGAATTTATGAAAAGTTCCCATTCAATTACGTCCTGAGAACTGAGACCCAAGGATTCACGGCTATGTCACCATCCTGGAAAGGATGATACACTAACGGTATCTCTCGGTTGGGAAAGAATGGTTATTTGATTGTTGATCATATGAAAATGTAGGGAATCTGAGAGAAGTGATTCGTCCTCCAGACCAATGATCATGTCCCTGCCTATAGAAATAGATTTTCCTGATCCGAGACTCCAACGTAGCTAGTGTAGTATCACAAATAACTTTCTAGTCATGCCATTCCAAAAGTTGGATGCCCTCTTCTGCTGGTGGGATGACTTATGGATCCAAACAATAACCGATGTATCACCCATGTATTTATCCAATATAACTTTGTGCCAAATACTATCAAAAGTCAGTGCCCTCCAAAATGTGTTTGCTAGTAAATTTGAGTTGAAGATGCGAGATTTCTGAGCCCCCATCCACCACAACTTTTTGGTCTTGACAGGATGTCCCATCTACAAATATGGAATTGATACTTTTCGTTATGTCCACTCCACAGGAACACAAACATTAACTTACGGATTTTAGTTAAAATAGCTCTAGGAATCACCTCCATGGACATCCAGAACATCATTTCACTCTCCAACACTTCTTTTACCAGGATAAATCTAACTCTGAGCGATACCCACTTGTTACAAAAAATCCCAATTTTCTTTTCGATCTTTTCCACTAGCCAGCCCCAATCTTCGGTTTTTGAAGCTCCCCGCTTTACGTAGTAACCTAGGTACTTGAAACCAGAACTCAATTCAGCAAAGGTAAACAGTAACATGTCTTTTAAAAGACTTAGCTCTGCTTCCTGAAGCCCCCAGTAGTGGACCGTAGCTTTTAAAGAGTTTATGCAGAGACCTGAAGCAAGACAATAAGCCTGAAGAATGTCTAATATCACTCTCCATTCCAATGGATTTTCCTTTGACATTACAAGAACATCATCAACAAACATTAAATGGACAATTTTCAAAAGCTTTGTTACCTTTATACCTAAAATACTGTGATCATCGCTACTTCTGGATAACATCAGACTGAGCCCTTCCATTATCATAATGAACAAATATGAGGATAATGAGAATCCCTGAAAAATCCCCCTCCAACTCTTGAAGTGATCTGTCGCCTCTCCATTAATCAAAACTGCAAAACTAGCACTAGTTACGCAACACATTATCCATTCTGTTAGCTTAACCCCAAAGCCTACTGTGAGTAATATCAGCCTAAATTAATCCCAGTCTATGTTGTCATAGGATTTTTTAAGATCTAATTTCAAAACCAGAGATTTAATATTCTTTTTTTTTATGCTGTGGAGGCTTTCATTGGTCGTACTGGTTACGTCATGAATTCTTCTACCCTTCAGGAACCCCAGTTGTTCTGAAGATAGACACTTTGACAAAATCGTCTTTATATGATTTGCAAGAATTTTTTAAATCACCTTATAAATAAGATTACATAAGGAGATTGGTCGGTAGCCATCTAGGGAGACCGATTTGATTACCTTCGGAATGAGAGCCAGAAAATTGAAATTTATACCTCCATAAAGTTGGCCTTTTCTCCTTGAGTCCTCCACCATCTCAAGAAGATCACCTCCTGCAAGATCGAAGAAGAATATAAATAACCTGTGGTCCACCCATCAGGGCCTGGGCTTCTCTCGTTTTTAAATTTTTCTAGAACAAATTTTATTTCCTCCAAAGTTATAGGTTTAAAGAGAGACTCAACTTCGTCCTCATTCACCATCCTAGGATAAAGGCTAGAAATCCTAACCAAATCATTGTAGTTGATTATTTCTTTTTCTCTAAAAAATTATTTAAAATAGTTAACAACCTCCTCTTTAATCACCTTCTGATCGGTTAGGTTGTCTCCATTTCCATTTATTATCTCCCAAACATGTTCGTGGTTTCTGTTAAAGCTAGCCATCTTGTGGAAAAATTTTGTATTAGAATCTCTGCTTTTGATCCATGTAACCCTACTACGGATTCTCCAAGCATCCTCCTCCCCATGTTAAATATTATTCCTGTTAGTTTCCATCTTGCGGAGATGCCTATCCTCCTCCAAGGATAACGAACTCTCAGCAGTTTTAAATAATAGTTGTTCCATTTCAAATTATAGGTTTTCGAATAATAATCTTTCTTGCGCTTGGACTTCTTTTATCCAGCTTTTTGTTTGACTCTTGAGTTCTTTTAGTTTCCAAACGAGCCGCAATTGTTTGTTACCCTCCAAAAATAAGCGAGGATCCTTCCAGATTAAATGGACCAGCTTTACAAAATCAAGATCCCGCAACCAATGCACATTAAACTTGTAAGGATATGCCTTGTACAAAGGATAATTCTCCAATTGGATAAGAATGGGAGCGTGATACGAGACATAGGGATATTCCACCCATGATCTAAAAAGGCCAGCAGTGGACAAGATTCCTTCAAATACTAAGCATATATCGTGCCTTCTAGCAATAGCATCTTGACCAGATTGGTCGTTTCACCAGGTAGGGACCAACTTCGTCAGCTTAACATTGACAAACTTCTTGGAAGTGAATAAGTCTCTATAAAAATATTCAATTGAACCAGGCACAAAAGAACCCCACCAATTTTCATCCAAGGATAAAATGAAGTTCAAGTCACTAGAAATAATAAGATTTGGAGTAGAAAGGATACCGATGTCTTCTTCGGATCTCTAGAAGAGCTTACGATCTTTACACGACCCATAAATATTTAGAAGCACCAACTCCTTTTTGGATGAAATACAACTACCTGTTAATAAAATACCCCCAATCGTTAGGAAGGGGTTCAAGTCAAAGGAATTTGGGTCCCATGAGACCAGTAACCCGCCAGAATTTCCTAAAGAGTTAACCGCAGTCACAGTCCAAGAAGGGTGAAGCTCGAGCAAAAAATCTCTCGCTTTCTGTTCATTTGGAAGAGTTTCTTGTAAAAAAACAATTTCCGGCCGAGTGCGATCCAACAGTCTATGAACCGAGGCAGCTTTGAGAGTGCCTCCAATCTCCCAAATATTCAAGGAGAGCAATACCATCACTTTTCCCTCGTGAGGGCCTTCATTTCTCTAAGGGCCCCAGTATCCAGGGAAGTAGGAACATTGTCATCAGCTTTTTTACTTGAACCCATATGTTTCTTTCGAGAGCTTCTCATCTTAATTGGTGAAAGTTCAAAGCCAATGCCCCGAGACCAAGCAAAAGCCTTACCCCCCTTCCCAGGAATGTGTGAGGATAAGAAACCAATATCCACTTTAATATGTAAGGCTTCCTTTCCAAGGAAGATGGGAAGCGACACACGGTCAAGGGAAAAATTAGGATGGGTAATAAGGAATCTAGGACTGCAGAGAGACTTGAGTCTTCCTCATTTGCCTCACTCAATCCTGACAAGAATGGAGGGACTCTTACCGCGTCATCCAAGGAAGGGTTATTAGGATGGGGAGTACTAATCGGAGAAGGAAAGTGGGAATGACTCGGGAGGTGGGAAGGGAATGATTGCAAGGAGACTTCAAGTTGCTCATTTGTAGAAAGTAAACAGGGAGATGGAACGACGGAAGAAAAGTTGTGAGAGGAGGAAGTGGAGGGATCCGAGTGAGAGGGTTCAAAGGGAGTAACAACAGGCCCGGAGTTATTAGTCTTCGATAGTGTTTTAGACAATAACCAGTCTGACTTATTTAAGGCCACCTTCTTCTCAGTGGACAGAGAGTTAAACAATAGAGGGCATAGAGATTTTAACTTACCTGTTAGATTTCTCCCAAGCTCTTGCTGAGGAGAGGAGGAAGCTCCAATGGTTTCTTCCAAGAAGTTCAAAGAAACATCTTCTTCTGTATAATCTGGTGGGCTTCTCTATAGTTCAGATTCTTCAGATAAGTCCTCCAAACCCCTCCCCATACAGTCACAACGAAGGTGACCTGTATGGCGGCATAGGGTGCATCGGAAGGTCAGCCCGAGATAATCAAGTGGTTGTGCAATCCTTCGTCCTCTCCACTCTATCTCTAAGGTTTTCAGAAACCCACAGAAAATGTCCATCTCAACGAGAACTCTACCCATTTTCCGCACAGGGGCATTAAGTAACTTGGATTCCAGTGCAATGAATTTCCCCAGTGAATCACCAATGGCACGTAAGGCTCCTTCATTCCACAGATACAGCGGGAGACCCAGTAAGAGTACCTAGAGATGCCTAAACTGAAAGTAATCTATATCAGGGTTGAAAGCAATTCTCCATCATTTTAGCATAAGTCTACTTCCTCAAATACCCACAGCGAGCTCAGTAATAGGGTAGCTTCCTCCGGGGTGTTGCAGATAAAACTGATCCATCCTTTGATTAGATAGATAACCTCAGGGGAGTAACCAAGGAGAGGTAACCACTGGTTTTTAATCCAATCCTCAAGACAACCGTTACTCAGAGATTTATAACAGATCCGACCTACAAGAGCACGAGCGCCATTCTGCAAGTATCTTCTAATCCCACGTCATTTCCTAACACCAAATGTTTAGCCTTTTTGTTGGCTTTCCACACATTTCGACGGAAAATGGAAGACTGAAACGGATCACTAGGTTCCCTGTGTCCCCGCAGAGAAGAAGATCTGTTCGAATGGCCTGGGTGCACAAAAGTCGACTGCGGGCCCGTCCAAGGATCGTCTGAGGGAGGGATAACAGGCTCTAAAGATTTGGAGCTCAGCAGTGGAACTGAAGATGGACTACCGAGAAGACCGGTAGTTTTATTTGCCTTGTTTGTGATTGTTTGTGATAGGTGAAAAGCCCGATGGCCCACTCTTCAGCTTGTCCACTTTGTCAAATAGCCTCACTTGCCTCCAGGTTTCCTAGTCATCTGGGCTCATAAGAGTCTTGACATTTCTTTCCATATCTTTAATGGAGAAACTATCCATTAAGGCCCACCATATGCCACCCAACACTGACACTACAGAAGCTGACAAGCACTCAGTCCAAGTAGAAAATCTCTGAATGGTCCGTGACTCAAGGATACAGACCCGCTCCTGTACAAGCGCCAGTAAAATAACTAATTAGAAACCCGACACACTCGGGAACAGGGAGACGGTAATAGATAAGAAGGATCTGTGTAAATGTACAAGGCAAAGACAAATCAACTCTAAGAGAGTAAAATCATGGTTGGGATCAGGAAAACAGTGTAAGGCAAGCGAGTTCAAATAAAGTAAGACCGCGGAGTGCTAAACCAGCGCTAAAATAACAATAAACGAGTTTCGAGATGTAAGATTCACGGTCAGAATCCAGGCTTCAGATAGCCACTGCTGTTGATTGTCGAGAAGCTGGTAATGGTTTTGAACCAGGTTCGAAAAAACTTCCCGCCCAAAACTCCCTCGGGTCCATCACTTCGATAATCATTGCTTTGCCTTTATAGATTATTTTTTATTGCCTTGCCTTTCTGGTACTGCGAAAGACGGTATTATCCCCAACATAACAATTGAATTTAAACAATACTGCAGTAACAATTGAATTAAAACAATAATGCAGATTCTGCTAGAGTTGTACATGGAAATTCTCCAGCTTCGAATGGAGGGGTAGTTTATATATCCAGAGATAAAGTAGGTGTTGCTTATCTCTTACCTTGACCAAGAGCTTCCAGTCATAATACTTAAAGAATCGCTTATCTTCAAAAGAAAAAAAGAAAAACTTCCATTCATAATCCTGAAGAGAATTGGTTACCTTTACCAATAATTTGAAGTCATAATGTTATCTCAACGAATTTCGCAAAGATTTTTCTGCACTTTTAGCAGCATCGACAGAGGAAATGGTACCCAAAGCATGCATGCATGTGCATATACCTAACAGAGGAGACGGTTCTCGCACGTGCATTTGTAGATAAAAGAGGAAGGTGAAATAGGACATATTTTTCATCACATGGCAGCTGCGTTTGATGAGCTTACGAAGGACGTAATATATTCTTGTTTTTCTGCTATAGAATCCGCTGTAATATCAATGTTTATATAATCATATGGATAGATTCGGGAATGATTGACGAGGATTGCTAATATAATTATATGGATGGATTCAGGAATGATTTAGAAGAAAAAAATTGTCTCGATCAATCTGCCAGCAGTCTTAGAGCATAGTGAAGGTGGATAAACCCTAACCCTAATTTTAGACTATGTATTTAAACAATAACACTAACCCTAAATCCTATATTTAAACAATAAAAAGTCTCTCTTCAGTGAATAAGCCAATCTTTACCATACATCTAATGAATTTCGATAAAGTACTGTATAAAACTCGTTTTCAATAAAGGCCTGTGCACAACTCTGGTTGGAGATGCCTAGAGGTTTGGAAAAGTAAACAATAACCGTAAATTCTGTATTTAAACATTAAACCTAACCCTAACCCTAAATTATATATTTAAACAATAATATATCTCTCTTCAAAAACCCTAACCCTCAGTCTCTCTTCAATGAATACGCCAATCTTGACCATGTATGTAATCAAATAGTTTTCAATAAAGTCCTGTGCACAACCGTTGTTGGAGATGCCGAGCGATTTGGAAAATTAAAATAGAATCAAGAAAGGTTAGGTGCTACGCATTCTCTCGTACAACCTAACCTCCATCTTCAGCCCAGGAAAAAAACTTGAAAACCAATTGTACAACCCAACCTCCATCTTCAGCCAAAGAAAAAACCTTGAAAACATATCACTTTTTATTGTCTTTCGTTAGAATTTTAAATCCAATACATATAATAAATTTTCCTTCATCGAAATTTGAAATTCCATTTACTAGTTTTTAGGGTAGAATAAAACTAGGTTGAATTTAATAATAGTGAGTAATATAAATTTTTTAAATTCTTTGACATGTAATATTATTTTAATTTTATTAAAATAATCAAATCATTTAAAAGTATACATGTTTTTTAAAATATTAAGAAAATAAGAAAATTAGATTTTACAACTAAAACTAATGTGATTCCTGTGATTTCTATCGGCTTTAACCATCCACTTATGTGGATGTGCTAGTATAACAATCAAGCGATCATCCTAAATTACTATAGTCAATGGTATACGCAGTTATGTATTTTCTTTATTTTATTGATAGTTACCAAATGATATGGGTCTATAAGTGAATCTTACATTGCTCTCCTTTATGAAGAAAAAATACAGAAATTTGGGCTTGAGTGATGCCTTTGTATAAAGAGACATGAAGCTATAGCCCTTCACGGTCTTGTCAAATCCTAGGAATATGACCGTGGCAATAGTAATCTACAAGGGTTTTATCTGACAGAATTTTATGAATTCTGTTGTTACCGTTCTTATCTATTTCAATGACTCAAATAGATGGATGATCAAAGTTGTCGGTCTCGTTATCGAGTTGAATATCCCAAGAAAAATCAATGAATATCCTGATGGCATTGCTTATATGGTTTTTAATAAGGCGACTTTCACTACAAAAAAGAATGTGTTGATATTTTCTTAGGGAGGAGGGATGTTGCGTGGCTCGTTTTTGTCAAATGAAGAGAGGATCTTTAAAGTGAAGCTCAATGCTGGAGATAGAGGAAAGGATTTCTATGAAAAAAAAAAAATAGTGAATCACTATCTTCATGACTTCAAGAGTAATCATAAGAAGGACATCAATGGGAATTACCATGTTCTTAACATGCATTGAATAAAGGTGCTAAACGTGTTTGAATAAATATTTACATGTAGAGCCATTGGTAGAATGTTATCATGTCAAGTCTTTGGGATAGAATTAAATAGAGTGTTATGATTACATTTTTCATTTCAAAGTTATGATGAAGTTTTTATTAAAATGATAGAGTAGAGATAATTACACACCACTAAGTTGAAAGTTTAATTGAATAATTATAACTATATATATAAATATGAGGTTTGTCTTAAACAAACTATCTTGATCACACAATCAACTAGTTGACACAATATCCCAACCACACTTAGTTCAACCAATCTTGTGAAATCCAACTAACTAACAATATCCTAAGTAATAAATTAATATAATCATTATGTCTAACATGCCCCTTTATTGTTTATCTTTTGATTTAATCTCCTTTTACTTGTTCATGTTTGTTGTGTCGATCTTTGTTTATAAATTATTTACTACAAACAACTGATCATTGATGTCCATATAAAAAGTGATCCATCTACCGAGATACATGGGTACGAACAGTTGTACATACCAAATGCTTTTCACCTAGGTGGTTCATCAATATATTAACTTCGCTCATAACTTGGTCCCTCACACTAATATTTTCTTTTTCATCTAACATTCGCCGTGAATAGAAGACTCAGGATTCTTCGACCTTCATCAAACTTAGGATACGGGTACACCTGTCACCTCGTACCTCTCACAGTGGTTATGCACATCCTCTCTATGCGTATGAGGGATAATTCTATGTGAATCCACACCACAACACATATACTTGGGAACAAGACTTACAACAAACCGAGGGAACTAAACTGCCTATAAAAAGGAAACACAACTTGGACCAAAAATTTCAGGTGTAGGATAAAACCAATCATACACCCCTTGCATCGCAAATGCATCATTCATTTAGGTATAATAAGAAACAAAAATTTCTTTACAAAATTTTCCAATTACGTGCCCAATAGACAAGCCCATTACAAAACTAATATCATTCTCATGTCATTACTTGTGCTTCATAAACTCTTCAATTGACCTACACTATAATTTTATCTTCCACCATGAAGCATCTCTGGTCTTCATTTCATTAATTGTCTTGGATCTCCATGTTCTCCCTGTCATTTTTTAGAGTGGTGAATTCTAACAAAATAACCATACCAATACTGAATTAGATAAACTCAATAAGGACCAATACATTCTTAGACATTTTTGAAACAAAAAAATATATTCTCACATTAGTTTCGTATCAAAGGTATCATTTTGCCCACATATCATTGTAGCTTTCAATAGGATTTCCATCACACCTATCAAAACCCCCCCAAAAAATACTGTAAGCATGTGAAACCTCACCAAAATAAATCAACACTCACCTCTTTTCACACCAATATCATCCATCAAGAAACATTGCAACAATGACATCTCTTGAAACAACACTTCCAACTCTACAAATATCTATGACACAATGGAAAACTAGGGATATCAAATTATTCTCCAAGGAAACATGAAACAAGGAGTAAATATTTTAAATATAATCCATCCAACACTTGCCATATCCTTTTTTTTTGTCACAACGCTTCTGTCCACATGGTATATGCTTATATTGTTGAATGATGTAATTTCTCACTCATTACGTGTTTGACTAAAACAAATAGATGGATAGGCATATTAATTGCACAGATAATATAGGTGAATTTTCATTTATTAGGTAGGTGAAGGATGGAAAATTCTAGAGAAATATCTCATCTCATCTCATTTATTTTTATTTCTTTTTTCTATGTGAATGTGAAGGATAGCTCAAGATCTCCATTATTGTGTGTGTCCATACTCTGTTTTTTAAATGCTTGCCTCTTCTTGAAAATGAACATGGTATCAGAGAAAGAGTAAGACTCTTCGAAGATTGGAGAGCAATTTGAAAACTATTACAAAGAAATTTGAAGCTTGATCAACCCCCAACAGGAGGAGGGGTGTTTCAAGGCATTCTTGTGCAAAAATTTGAGGACAAACCCTTCAAAAAATCATGTTTTTGAGTTAGGTCACCCCCTTTCTTGTGTACATAGAGCGACCAAGAGAATTTGGTCACCCCCATAGAGTGGAAAATTTGCAACCAAATCCCCACACTTCGGAAATTAAATTTTCTTCGAACGGTCGCGCAGAGGGTCTGGATGGGAAGCAGCTAGGAAAATTTTAGTTATGGGTTTTGTATGTTTTGATAAAGAAAAATCTATTTGAGTCGAGGTATAAGACATAAAGGAGAAATTTGAGTTATATAGGATATTCATGATGCCTAGCAACAATTCAACACTCACATGAGTTCCAATTTTTATCCAGGTGGATATCAGTGGCCACCCACCTATTCCAACTGGCTCAAACAAGTTTTTTGGAAACTTACTAATTTTAGCAGTTTTTCGGTTCCTAAACTTCTCGGGCCATTTTGAGGACCTAAATGAAGTTTTTTTGGGATCAAGAATCTCAATGATAACCAAAGACTTTAATTAATCCCTTCAAATTAATATCCTCGATGATACCTTTCCAATGAGCTATTGTGTGCCCCAAATGAAGATCGCATGTCAAAGTTACGCCCCCAGGAAGTTGATACACAAAACTACCCAAAACGAGGTCCACAAAACTGTTGGATTTTCATCTTCCAAGGTTAGGGTTATTTATTTTCTTTATGTTAAAAAGTTCTTTGGAGCCTCATTTTAAAAATATTCTTCTTTTGAATGTGAGTATCCATCATATCTCTTATCAGAGATAAGATGCCACCATTCTAGCGAGTCTTTCACTCTGTATTTCTACAGTTTTGTACATTTTGTTCATTAATAGAAATTTTGTATTACCGTATCTTCGTATTTATTGTTATATCTCTTAGATATCTATTATATTATTGGATATACGATATATCTATGTACATTTCTTTATTATATCTCCGCTCTCATTTCCTTCCGAAAATAATCTCAATCGATGGTATTAGAGAAGGATTCTCTTGATCATTTTTTAGTGCATGTCCCCGATGAGGTAAGAGTATAGAAGGTTGGGTATCGAGCTTGTCTCTCTTGAGGAAAATCTCTCTTGCACGCCCAAGAAACCCTCCATGGAAGAAGAAAAGAAAAACAATAGAGTAGAAAATTATATTAATGTGTTGTTTGAGCAAGCTCTCACGCGACAGAGGGAAGAAATGATGAAGAATTTTTCCCACATACTTCAATGTCTGTCGATTAAAACATGTGCATATTCATCAAGCGACCATTTTGGAGGAACATATCCTTTCAAGGTACAAGTGAATTTTGATATTTCAGTATTTGAATGAAAGATAAATGCAGAGGCCCTAGAAAAATGGTTAAATCTACTAGAAGGTTGTTTCTTTGTTCACAATTTTTTCGACATGGAAAATATCACCTTCGCAATCCTCAAGGCTCTCCCCCATGTCAAACATTGGTGGGAAAATTAATAGCACATGTGTCTTCATCAAGCGACCACTTTGGAGGAGCATATCCTTTCAAGGTACAAGTGAATTTTGATATTTCAGTATTTGAATGAAAGATAGATGCGGAGGCCCTAGAAAAATGGTTAAATCTACTAGAAGGTTATTTCTTTGTTCACAATTTTTTCGACATGGAAAATATCACCTTCACAATCCTCAAGGCTCTCCCCCATGTCAAACATTGGTGGGAAAATTACTGGGTGAAAAGTTCCATGGAGTAATCTGGAATATATGGGGTCGAGCCCACTTGAGATTTTTTTATGGTTGGGTTCAAGGAAAAATATTACCCTATTCGTAACTACGATGACCATTACATGAGATGGACCACGCTAGATCAAGATAAGGGCCAAGTTGTGTCGAAGTTCACCAATACCTTCCATACCTTGTGCACCAAGATGGGTATCAAATATTATGAATGGAATTTGGTTCTGAAAAAATGCAGGGATCTACAATGATACATCCAACCTAAAATGGAGTTTTTGAACATATCATCACTCGGAGTTGCTTATCAATACACTATCAATATCAAGCAAAAATTTAAGCACCAGAACAAAAGGGATTTTGTTTTTGCAAATCCGCAACAACCAAAGCATGATATAAATGACACTAACAAATAGCCTCCCGACAACCATTCCAAGACACAAGAAAATAAGGGTCAAGGGAAGACAAAGAAGGACACTAGAAAGTGGTTTGATTTCCAAAAAATCCCCTGGCACAACATTGATGAATGTTTCTCAAAACAAACATTTGTGGTTGAGATCAAAGACAAAGAGTTGAACCTAGATTCAGAATCGGATTTAGAAAATAATGGGAGAAGATAGATCATCGACGTAGACCCCACTTCTACTCTCACAACAACAACAATTCAACTAGAAGAAACTCTTCCATGAGTGCCTTTTCCATTCACAAATGTGAGTGAAGGGGACCCTGTTGCATTTCATTGTTGAAACCAGAAGCCAAAAGAACCTCATCTCTGGAAGGCCGTCAAACAGTTGGGGTTGTCGACAACACTACACCCACAACCATACAACATCGGGTGGCTTCGACAAGGACGAGATCTTCATGTCAGCCAATAGTGTCGCTTGTCCTATGACATCCATCCCTTCAAGGATGAGTTATTTTGTGATGTTTCCCCTATTGATGTCTGTGATTTTCTTTTGTTCCAACCATATATGTGGAAAAATCATGTTGTTTATGAGTCTCGACCCTGTAGTGTCATTGTTACTCTAGGGGGTCAGCTCTATAGGATACCAGAGGTAGTTCTGACTACTATTCCACCAGAAAAGTTCCACAAAGTAATCTCTCATACTTTAAAATTCAGGTTCTTCACAATATTGTCAAAAGTTGAATAGAAGGCTGCTACAACCACTACAACCTCAACATCTTCTATCCAGCAGAAGCAGATTGCAGAAGAGAAAGAAGTTATTTTTTATTCACCTACAACGATACCTAAACAATTCCCCACAAATACAATATAAAACATGATGGTGGAACATATTAAACATTGTGAGAAACGAATTCATGACAGTCTTCAACAAACCAAGCAGCGCAATTTCTCGAGTAAGGCAAGCAACTCACCAAGGTCTGGAATCAACAAATGCTTCCCTCTCTCCCCCGGGAACTCAACACAATGGAGACCATTAATTAATAAGAAGGGAGGATTGATACAGGGGGATATCAGTGGCCACCCACCTATTCCAACTGGCTCAAAATTGTTTTCGGGCAACATACTATTTTTAGCAGTTTTTCGGTTTTTAAAATTTCGGGGCCATTTTGAGGGACCAAATGAAGTTTTTTAAGGATAGAGCACCTCAAATATAGTAGGTGGATTTATTTGAACCCGAAAAATGAATCTCCTCGATGACACCTTCGCAACGATGTATTGTGCACCCCAAACAAAGATCGTTTTCCAAAGTTACTCCCCGAGGAAGTAGATACAACAAACTACCCAAAACGGGGTCCAGAAAATTGTTGGCTTTTCATGTTTCAAGTTATGGTTTTGTATTTAATTTATGTTAAAAAGGGATTTGGATCCTGATTTTAATAATCATGTTCTTGCAAATGTGAGTAGCCATCAAACCTCTTCTTAGAGATAAGCTTTCACCATTCTAGCGAGCCTTTCCCTTTGTATTTCTACAGTTTTATACATTTTTCTCATTAATAGAAATTGTGTATTATTGTATCTTTTTGTTTATTGTTATATATCTTCTATATATGTCTATTATATTATTCGATATATGATATAACTTTGTACATTTCTTTATTATATATGTACTCTCATTTTGTGCTGAAAATAATCTGGATTAGTGGTATTAGAGAAGGTTGCTCTTGATCATTTTTCATTTCATGTCCCCGACCAGGTCTGAGTATAGAAAGTTGTTTCTTGAGCTTGTCTCTCTTGATGAAAATATATCTTTCAAACCCAAGAAACCCTCCATGGAAGAAGAAAATAAAAACAACAGAGTAGAAGATTATATCAATTTGTTGCTTGAGAAAGCTCTTACGCGACAGAGGGATGAAATGATGGAGATTTTTTACCACATCCTTCAATTCCAGTTGATAACAACAGGTGTGTATTCATAAAGTGGAAACCTTGGAGGAAAACATCCTTTCAAGGTACAACTTAATTTTGATATTCCTGTATTTGAATGATAGATAGATGCAAATGCCCTAGAAAAATGGTTAAATATGCTAGAATATTATTTCTCGGTTCACAATGTTTTTGACAGGGAAAATGTCACCTTTTCACTCCTCAAGGATCTCCCCAAGTCAAACATTGGTACGAAAATTTATGGGACCAAATTTCCATGGAATAATATGGAATATATGGGGTCAATTCCACCTGGGATTTTTCTGTGGATGTGATCAAGGAAAAATATTACCATGTTGGTAACTATGATGACCAATACATGACATGGACCATGATGTGTCAAGAGAGGGTCCAAGAAGTGATGGAGTTCACCAGTACATTCCATACCTTGCACACTAAGTTGGGTATCAAAGATTCTGAATGGAATTTGGTTATGAAATACTGTGGGGCTCTACACAGATACATCCATACTAAAATGGAGTTACTGAACATCTCATAGCCGAGAGCTTCTTATCGATATAATGTCAAGATCGAGAAAAAATTTAAGAAACATAACAAATGAGAGTTCAGGTATATAAATCCACAAAAACTAAAGCATGATAAAGATGGACCTAACAAACAACCTCCCAACAACCAATCGAAGCCAGAAGAAAAGAAGGGTCAAGGGAAGATGAATAAGGACACTAGAAAGTGGTTTGATTTCCACAAAATTCCCTGGGAAAACACTAATGAATGTCACTCAAAGAAATTATTGGTGGTCAAGATCAAAGATAGATTCAAACCTAGATTTAGAATCTAATTCAGAAAAATAATGGGAGAATACATATCATCGACGTAGACCCCACTGCTACCATCACAACCACAACAATTCAATGAGAAGAACCAACAGATCCTGAAGAGGGGGAGAGCCTCTTCCCTTCACATATCTGGGTGAAGGGGACCCTGTTGAATTTCATTGTTCATAATGGAAGCCAGAATAACCTCATCATAGCATAGATCATCAAACTATTGGGGTTGTCGACAAAAACACATTCGTAACCATAAAACATCTGGTGGCTTCACTAGGGACATGATCTCTATGTCATCCACCATTGTCGCTTGTCCTATGGCATCGAATGCTTCAAGGATGAGGTATTGTGTGATGTTTCCCCTCTTGATGTATGTGATGTTATTTTGGGCTAAGCATATATGTGGATACGTCATGTTGTTTATGTGTCTCAAACTCGTAGTTTCATTGTTACTATAAGGGGGTCAGGTCTACATGATACCAGAGGTAGTTCTGACTATTGTTCCACAAAAAAATTTCTACAAGGTAATATATCCTACTGTAAAATTCAACCTCTTCACAATTTGTTCCAAAGGTGAACAAAATTCCACTGCAACCACTGCAACATTAACACTTTCTATCCAGTAGAAGTAGATTGCAGAAGAGAAATAATATATTGTTTCTTCACCTAAAATGGTGCCTACACAATGCCACATAAATCCAATATACAACAAGGTGGTTGAATAGATTCAACTCTGTCAGTAATACGTTTGTGACAATCTTTAACAAACCAAACAACACAACTTCTCCAGCAAGGAAGGAAGCTAACTAAGGTTTGGATTCAACAAACCCTTCCTCCTCTCCCTTGAGAAATAAACACAATGGAGACCATTTATTTATAAGGAGGTAGGCTTGGTATAGGTGTATATCGGGTTCCACCCACCTATTCCAACTGGCTAAAAATGATTTCAGGCAACTTACTATTTTTAGCAATTTTTCAGTTCCTAAACATCCAAGGCCATTTCGAGGGCCTAAATGAATTTTTTTCAGGATATAGCACCTAAAAAGTCATTGAAGTCTCATATTGAGACCTCAAAATGATTCACCTTGACGATACCTTTCCAATGAGCTATCGTGCACCCCAAACAAAGATCGCATGCCAAAATTATGCCCCGGGGAAGTTACTACACCAAACTACCCAAAACGGGGTCCAAAAAACTGTTATCTTTTCATCTCTCGGGGTTAGGGTTTTGGATTTTATTTATGTTAAAAATTCCTTTGGAGCGTCATTGTAACAATCATATTCTTACGAATTCGAGTAGCCATCACATCTCTTCTCGGAGATAAGTTGTCACCATTCTAGCGAGTCTTTCACTCTATATTTCTACAATTTTGTACATTTCGCTCATTAATAGAAATTGTGTAATATTGTATCTATGTGTTTAATTTTATATATCTTCTATAGTTATTTGTTATATTATTAGATATCCGATATATTTCTATACATTTCATTATTATATCTTCACAAAACATTTTGTGTCAAAAATAATCTGGATAAGTGGTATCAGAGCAAGCTTCTCTTGATCATTTTTTAGTACATGTCCTCGACGAGGTCCGAATATATCAAGTTGGGTCACAAGTTTGTATCTCTTGACAAATATCACCCTCGCACAAACAAGAATCCCTCCATGGTGGAAGAAAATAAAAAATACAAAGTAGAATATTCTATTAATTTGTTGCTTGAACAAGCTCTCATGCAATAGAGGGAAAAATTGATGGAGAATTTTGATCACATCCTTCAACGCTTGTCGATAACTGAAGGTGCATATTCATCAAGAGGCCACTTTGGAGGGTCATATCCTTGCAAGTTACAAGCGATTTTTTACATTCTCATGTTTGAAGCACTGATAGATGCGGATGCCATAGAAAAATGGTTAAATATTCTAGAAGGTTATTTCTTTGTTCATAATTTCGCCGATAGGGAAAAGATCACCTTAGCACTACTCAAGTCTCTACCCCATGTCAAACATTGGTGGTAAACTTACTCGGAGAAAAGTTCCATGGAGGATCTAGAATATATGGGGTCGAGCCCACTTAAGAGTTTTTTCTGGATGCGGTCAAGGAACAATATTACCCTATTGGTAACTATGAGGACCAATACATGAGATGGACTACGCTCCAACAAGAGAGGGGCCAAGTAGTGTTGGATTTAACCAATACCTTCCATACCTTTCGGACCAGTCTAGGTATCAAAGATTATGAACGATATTTGGTTTTGAAATATCATGGGGCTCTACACAGATACATCCAAACTGAGATGGAGTTTTTGTACATCTCATCGTTGGGAGCTCCTTATCGATATGCTATCAATATTGAGAATAAATTTAAGAAGCAGAACAAATGGGAGTTCATGTATGAAAATCCAAAAAAATGAAAGCATGATAAAGATGACCCTAAAAAACAACCTCCCGACAACTAGTCCAATCAATATGAAAAGAAGGTTCAAGGGAAGACGAAGAAGGACACTGGAAAGTGGTGTGATTTCCACCAAATCCCTTGGAACAACATCGATGAATGTCACTCAAAGAAATCATTGGTGGCCGATTTCAAAGACAAAGAGTTGAACCTAGATTTAGAATCTATTTCAGAAAATAATGGGAGAAGACAAATCATCGATGCAGACCTGACTACTACCATCGTGACCACACTAATTCAATGAGAAGAACCAACAGATCTTGAAGAGGGGGAGCACCTCTTCCATTCACATATGTGGGTGAAGGGGACCTTGTTGAATTTCATTATTTATAAATAAAGTTAGAATAACCTCACCTCAGTAGAGGTCATCAAACTGTTGGGGTTGTCGACAACAACACATGCACAACCATACAACATCGGGTGGTTTATCCAGGGACAAGATATCTATGTCATCCAATAGTGTCGCTTCTCCTATGGCATCCAACCCTTAAAGGATGAGGTATTGTGTGATGTTTCCTCTCTTTATGTCTGCAAGGTTCTTTTGGGTTGACGATATATGTGTAAATGTCATGTTGTTTATGATTCTGGACCCCATAGTGTCATTGTTACTATAGGGGGTCATCTCTACAAGAAACGAGAGGTAGTTCCGACTAATGTTCCACAAAAATAGTTCTGCAAGGTAATCTCTCATACTATAAAATTCAGCCTATTCACAATTTGTTTCAAAGGTGAACAAAAGTCCACTGCAACCTCAACACCTTCTATCCAGGAGAAGTAAATTGTAGAAGAGAAAGAATATATTGTTTCTTCACCTATGACAGTGCCTACACAATTCCCTGTAAATCCAATATACAATAGGATGATTGAACAGATTCAACCCCGCCAGCAACAGGTTTGTAACAGTCTTCAATAAACTAAGCAACACAACTTCTCCAACAAGGCAAGCAACTCACAAAGCTCTGGATTCAACAAACACTTCCACCTCTCCGTTGGTAAATCAATGAAATGGAGAACATTTCTTCCTAAGGAGGGAGTATTTATCTAGGTGGATATCGCTGGCCACCTACCTATTCCAACTAGCTCAAAATAATTTCCGAGCAACTTACTTTTTTTAGCATTTTTTCGGTTCCTAAAATTTTGGGGCCATTTTGAGGGCCTAAATGATTTTATTTGAGAATCAATCACCTAAATAATAGTATAACGCTATGATTGAGACCTGAAAATGAATCTACTCAATTATACTTTTCCAACAAGCTATCACATTCCCAAAACGAAGATCCTATGCCAAAGTTACACCCTCGGGAAGTTGATACACCAAACTACCCAAAACGGGGTCCACAAAACTGTTGGATTTTCATCTTCCAAGGTCAGGGTTTTGGATTTTATTTATGTTAAAAGGTACTTTGGAGCCTCATTGTAACAGTCATATCCTTGCGAATGCGAGTAGCCATCACATCTCTTCTCATAGATAAGCTTCCACCATTCTAGCAAGTCTTTCACTCTGTATTTGTACAGTTTTGTACATTTCACTCATTAATAGAAATTATGTATTACTGTATATTTGTTTTTATTGTTATATATTTTCTATAGATATTTTTTATATTGTTGTACATTCTATGTATCTGTGTACATTTATTTATTATATCTCCTATCTCATTTCGTGCCGAAAATAATCTGGATTAGGGGTATCAGAGTAGGTTGCTCTTAATCATTTTTCAGTGCATGTCCCTGACGAGGTACGAGTATAGAAAGTTGGGTCTTGATATTGTCTCTCTTGAGGAAAATCAATATCACACACCCAAGAAACCCTCCATAATGGAAGAAAACAAAAATGACAGAGTAGAGGATTCTAAATGACAGAGTAGAGTAGAGGACAAAATGACGGATAATTTTACCCACATCCTTCAACGTCTGCCAATAATAGAAGGTGATTCTTCATCAAGAGGCCACTTTTGAGGCACATATCCTTTCAAGGTACAACTTAATTTTGATATTCCTATATTTGAAGGACTGATAGATGGAGATTCCCTATAAAAATGGTTAAATCCGCTAGAAGGTTATTTCTTTGTTCACAATTTTTCCGACAAGGAAATGATCACCTTCACACTCCTCAACGCTCTCCCCGATGTCAAACATTGGTGGAAAACTTATTGGGAGAAAATTTCCATGGAGGCATATGTAATATATGGGTCCGAACCGACTTGTGATTGTTTTGTGGATGGAGTCAAGAAACAATATTACCTTGTTGGTAGGTATGATGACTGGTACATGAGATGGACCATGATGTGTCAAGGGAGGGGCCAAGTAGTTTCGGAGTTCACCAATACCTTCCATACCTTGTGAACCAAGATTGGTATCAAATATTCCGAATGACATTTAGTTGTCGAATATCGTGGGGCTCTATATAGATACATCCAAACTGAAATGGATTTTCTGGACATCTCATCGTTGGGAGCTTCATATCAATATGTTGTCAAGTTCAAGAAGAAATTTAATTTTGGGTATACAAATTCACAAAAACCAAAGATGATAAAGATGACCCTAACAAACAACCTCCCAACAACCAGTCTAAGCCACAGGAAAAGAAGGGTCAAGGGAAGACAAAGAAGGACACTCTCAAGTGGTGTGATTTCCACAAAATCTCGTAGCACAACACTGATGAATGTTGTTGAAAACAATCATAGGTGGTTGAGATAAAATACAAGGAGTCGAACATAGATTCATAATATGATTCAGAAAATAATGGGAGAAGATAGATTATCGACGCAAACCCCACTGTTACTGTCGCGACCACAACAATTCAACCAGAAGAACCAGTTGATATTGAAGAGGGGGAGCACTCTTCCATTCATAGATGTGGGTGAATGGGACCTCGTCACATTTCATTGTTGATAGCAGCAGCCATACAAAACTCATCTCAATAGAGGTCATCAAACAATTGGGTTTGTCGACAACACCAAACCTACAACCATACAACATTGGGTGGCTTTGCCAGTAATGAGATATTCATGTCAGCCAACAATGTCGCTTGTCCTGTGGCATCGATACATTCAAGGATGAGGTATTGTTTGATGTTTCAACTCTTTATTTATATGATGTTCTTTTGGGCCAACCATATATGTGGAAACATCATGCTATTTATGAGTCTCGACCCTGTAGTGTCATTGTTACTCTACGGGGTCAACTCTACAGGGTACCAAAGGTAGTTCCGACTATTGTTCCACCAAAATAGTGTCGCAAGGTAATCTATCATACTGCAAAATTCAAACTCTTCAAAAAATTTTAAAAAGGTGAACATAAACCCATTGCTACCACTGCAACCTCGACACCTTCTATCCAACAGAAGTAGATTACATAAAAGAAAGAATATATTGTTTCTTCACCTATGACAATGCCTACACAATGCCTCGTCAAGACAAGATACAGTAGGATTTTTGAACATATTCAACCTCTCCAATAATGGGTTAATGATAGTATTCAACAAACCAATCAATGCAACTTCTCCAGCAAGACAAGCATCTCACCAAGGTCCAGATTTCATAAACGCTTCCCCCTCTCCCCTGGGAACTGAATGAAATAGATACCATTTCTTCCTAATAAGGTAGGATTTATCTAGGTGTATATTGGTGGCCACCCACCTATTCCAACTGGCTCAAAACAATTTTAGGGCAACTTACTATGTTTAGCAATTTTTCGGTTCCTAAACTTCTGGGGCCATTTTGAGGGTCTAAGTGAAGTTTTTTTGGGATCAAGAACTTGAAAAAATATTGACGACTCTAATTGAGCCCCCTAAATGAATATCCTCAATGATACCTTTCCAATGAGCTATCATACGCCCAAAAAAGAGAACATCTGCCAAAGTTACACCCACGGGAAGTTGATACCCCAAACTACCCAAATCGGGGTCCACAAAACTGTTGGATTTTTATCTTCCGGGGTTAGCGTTTTGGATTTTATTTATGTTAAAAAGGACTTTGGAACCTCATTGTAGCAACCATCTTCTTTCGAATGAGAATAACCGTCACATATCTTCTTAGAGATAAGATGCCACCATTCTAGCAATTCTTTCACTCTGTATTTCTATAGTTTTGTACATTTCGTTCATTAATATAAATTGTGTATTACTTTATCTCTGTGTTTATTGTTATATATATTATATATATCTATGTTATATTATTTATATCTGATATATCTCTGTACATTTTTTTATTATATCTCCACTCTCATTTCGTGCCAAAAATAATCCAGATCAAATTTTAACGGGTAAAAATTATGAAGTTTGGTATATTAAAATGAAATTTTTTCTCTCGTATGAAGATTCTTGGGAAGTTGTAGTTAATGGGTTTATGGAATTATATCAATCATTTCTACAAGCCATTACAAACACATAAAGAAATTCAATTAGATAAGTCAGGAAGAAGGACAAGAAATACCTGTGGCTCATTCAGCAAGGGCTAGAGGAATACATTTTCCTAAAAGTTGCAACAACAAATCATGCCAAACATGCATGGGATATTCTCAAAATCTCCTAGAAAGGCACAAATAAAGTAAAAAATGCAAAGTTGCAGACACTCAGGAAGAGTTTTGAGACTCTAGATATGAAGGATTTTGATTCTATGGATCATTTCATGACCCACGTCACGAGCATCGTGAATCAGCTGCGCATCCATGGAGAAGACATTTAAGACCTTAAATTCATTGACATGGTACTTCATATCCTTCTCAATAATTTTAATATGGTCTTATTTTCCATATAAAATTCAAAAGAACTGTCAACCCTCACAGTTGAAGAACTCATGGGATCTTTGTTCACCAATGAAAATAATTTCAATCGAAATATTGAATCTTTGGGGAACACATTTAAGTCCTACGTCTCCATAAGTAGAGGAAGAGGTTGAGGGAATACAAGAAGAGTTATATGAGGCATAGGATTCTCTTAAAGATGAGAGAGGTAAGCTTCACAATGTTCAGAACAAAGTGAATAGTCAGAACAGAGGCACTCTCAAATCGAAAGGGGGAGAGGAAAAAACTTTAATCAGTCAATATGGACTAACAAATCAAGGATCCAATTCTATTGTTATAAGAAATTTGTTCACTATGAAAGTGAATGAAGAAAAAAGAAAGAAGATCTAAATAGGGGCAGAGAAAATGTTACCAACCTTGAAGAAGCAACATATGAATCAATTTTTTTCTCATGTCAAGTCATAGAAGAAGGAAGCAACAGTGATGATCTATGGTTGTTGTACATTGACTGCAACAAGCATATGACAAGTAAAAAATATTTGTTTACTAGTTTAGATATCTCTGTCACATCTCAAATTAAATTGGGAGATGATTATCAAAATAAATTTTTAGGGAAGGGTGTAATTTTTGTATTGACCAAACAAGATGAAAAGAAGGATATTCATGATGTTTATTATGTACATGGTATTAGACATAATATAATGAGTGTAGTTTAGATGAATGACTATGGCTATAGAGTCATTTTTTAAGGTTCCAAGAATACAATCTTGGATAAACCACCCAGTAAGAAAATGATAGCTATAGTACAAATGACCAGAAATAAAATGTTTCCTTTGATATTGAGAAATGTAAATTTGTCACAGTCATATGCCCAAAATGTGTCAAGTTTAGATGAGACTTGGTTGTCGCATCTTAGATATGGTCATTTTCCATTTAGCAGACTCAGTCTTTTACAGAATAAATCTATGGTCAAAGGTTTTCCCATCATAAATTAATACAAAAACTCCTATGAGAGTTGTACTTTGACTAAACACCAAAGGGGTTTTTTTCCCAATGCTTCCTACAGAGAAAAAGAACATCTTGAGATAGTGCATACAAACCTTTGTGGTCCAGTGCAAATTTAGTCAATAGGAGACAACTTTTATTTTCTAACATTCATTGATCATTTTAGCAGGAAAGCTTGGGTTTTTCTTCTCAATCACAAATCAGAGACATTTTAAAAATTTAGAGAATTTATATATTTGACAGAGAAACAGAGTGGAAAATACATCAAAGTACTCATATCAGATCAATGAGGTGATTATGAATCCAAATAATTTGCATCATATTGCAAGCAACATGGGATCAAGAGACAGTTTACCAGAAGATACACTCCACAATAGAATGGAATGGCTAAAAGGAAGAATTAAACAATAATGAATATGGCCAGAAGCATATTGAAGACCAAGAATTTTCCAAATGAATACTAGAGTGAAGTGGTGGCATGCTCAATGTATATTTTGAATTTATCACCAACTAATAGTTTGGAAAATCAAGTCCCTCAAGAGGCATGGAGTGGTATGAAATCAAGAGTTTCTCATTTTAAATTTTTTGGTTGTGTGGGTTATGCACATGTTCTTGAAGAGTTGAGGAGAAATATTCAAGATAGAAGTAAAAACTGCATATTTTTTGGATATAGTGAACAATCTAAAGCATACATGATGTATAATCCTATTACTAAGAAATTGATAATATGAAAAGATGTGAAATTCCAAGAAGACAAATCTTGGAATAAACAAACAAGTTAAATGATTGTATATCATTTTCCTTCTATACAGGAATATAATAAGGTGGAAGGTATAGGACAACAAGCTTATCCACCAATAATTACATGATTTTAAGTACAAGTCTAAGGAGAACAAAGAGAGCATAGTCCATCTTCTTCTTCTAGCAATGATTTTGATCCCACTATAGAAAATTTGAGGAACCAAAAAAAGAGATGCTTGAGAGAAATTTATGAGAAAAATGATAACATGGATCAACACAAACACTTTTCTATGTTATCCTATCAACCAATATACTTTGAAGAAATATTCAAAGAAGAAAAATGGGTTGATGGAATGAATGAAGAAATTGAAGCAATTGAAAGAAACAACACATGGGATCTTGTGGATCTTCCTATAGGTAAAACCAACATTGGAGTTAAATAGGTGTATAAGACAAAATTCAAAGAGAAAGGAAAAGTAGAAAAGAAAAAGGAAAGACTTGTAGCAAAATCGTTTTCTCAACAACCTGATATTGACTATGGAGAAACATTTTCTTCAGTAGCACGTTTTGATATTGTCAGAGCAGTTTTGGAAGTTGCAGCTTAAAACAAATGGCCAGTATATCAAATGTACGTTAAATGAGACTTTCTAAATGGAATTTTATAGGAAGAAGTTTATGTGGATCAACCACCAGGATTTCATATTAAAGGTAAATAGTACAAGGTGCAGATATTGAAGAAATGATTGTACTATTTGAAGCGAGATCCAAGATCTTGGTACAATCGCATTGATTCCTATTTTCTCAACAATGGGTTCAACAAGACTAGAAATGAACCCACACTTCACGCCAAAAGAGATCATAAAGGCAATAGCTTGATAGTTTGTCTCGATGTTGATGACATGATTTACATAGGAAATTTGTTGTTGAATGAATTCAAAGCAGCCATGCAAAGTGAATTTGAGATGAATGATCTCGGTCTTATGAAATATTTTATGGGAATTGAATTTGAGCAATGTGGAAATGGATTTTTATCCTATAAACAAAAATATTCCACGGATATTTTGAAAAGGTTAAAAATGGACAAATGCAATCCAATAGATATACCAATTGCAACATGTACAAAATTAAGAAGCAAGATTAAGGAACAAAAATTTATTATACTTTGTATAAGAGTCTTGTAGGAAACCTCATGTACCTTACAACTACCATGCCAAATATTTGTATGCGGTGAACTTAATTTCAAGATTTATGGAATATCATAAAATCTCTCATTGGAAAGTTGGAAAAAAAATTTTGAGGTATATTGTAGGTACAATAGATTATGGAATTTGGTGTTCCAATTTAGAAGATGATTCACTTATTGGATATACATATAGTGATATTTTAGGTTACATTGATAATAGGATAAGTAATTATGGGTATGCATTTATGTTGTGTACATGTTTAATTTCATGGGATTCAAAGAAACATCCCATCATCACAATTTCTTCAGCAGAATAAAATTATGTGGCAAGAACTTCAACATTTTGTCATGCAGTTTGGTTGAGAAGGATCCTCAACAATCTTGAACATGAAGAGAAGGATCCAACTACTATATTATGTGACAATACTTCAACAATTGCATTATCAAAGAATCATGTGTTTCACCGCAAGAGAAAACACATTAACACTTTCTATCATTTCATTCGCCATCTTGTCAACGATGGTAGCATCGTGCTACATTTTTTTTTTTGTTCGAAAGAATAATTAGCAAATATCTTCACCAAACCATTGGGAATAAATAATTTTGAATTTTAGAGACAACAGTTAGGCATTGTTTGTGCTGATTTTTGTAATGGTCGAAATTAAGGGGGAATGTTGAATGATGTAATTTATCCCTCATTACTTGTTTGAATAAAACAGATAGATGGATAGGCATATTAATTGCATAGATCAGATAGGTGAAGTTGCATTTATTAGGTAGGTGAAGGATGGATAATTCTATATAAATATTTCATCTCATGTATTTTGATTTGAGTTTTCTATATGAATGTGAAGGAGAGATCAAGAGATCCATTATTGTTTGTTTTCATACTCTGATTTATGAATTCTTTCTTCTTCTTGAACATGAACATATATTCATTCCATCATGATATCTTTTAAATATTTTTCCTTCAACAAAGCACGCCCTAGTCTGAAAGACATGCATCAACCATATTTACCTTCACAAACTATCTCATACGATACTATCTTGAGAAAACTAGACTGCATCAGTTTAGGGACTCCAAAAATAATTTTTGGTGGAAGGCAAAAGAACAACACAATAATTGAAATGTGATAATACACATTTTTGTTGTCCAAGGATTGATCTCGATCAACAACACAAGGGAAATAACACGAGACGATTAAAATGACTCTCTCTTCATGGACTAGAAGTTCTTATGAGAAAATGGTGTCGGAGTGGGTCCCCACGTTGTATGAAACCACATGTAATTTCATGGTAGAATCCTCGCACAAAAAGATCTAATCAACAATGATGGAAAAAATCTTTTGGGCTATGTATGCAGGCGTCTCCACATTAGATTTAAGAGGTGCTCTAAATAGCATCAATGATTTCTCTTCATTATTCTCCTTTGTAGCAACATCATGTGGCTTGGTATTCTTCGAGGAACCTCATGTACATGTCTCTCCAATGACCAAAGCGACCTCTCTCATCCTAGGTTTAACAAGAGACTTTTTTCCAACAATCTTCCAACAATGACTCTTTGGAAGCGATTTGAGGCTGTGATCCATCCAACGACCAACAAATGAATCCACACAATCACGCAAAAATATTCACACAGAAAACACCCTCCAAACTAATCTACTCTCCTCCACATGTTCATGGGCAATCCCATGAGGGAGTCATGCCTAGGCTAGATTCCTTGATACCATATTAAAATTGTAGAGTAGAGATAATTACACATCAGGATGCATTGAAATCTCAATTGAATAATTATTATGATACATATAAATACAAAAAGGTTTGACTTTAGAAAAACTCTATTGATCACACAATCAATCAATTGAGACAATATCTCAACCACACACTAAAATAGGAGCAAACTTAGTTCAACCAATCTTTTCAAATCCAACTAACTAACAATATCCTAAATAATAAACTAAGATAAGCATTATCTTTAAGAGTTCATAATAGCTACACCCTTAAATTTGTGGATTCTCGCCTTTACTTATGCAATTTTTAAAATTAAATGCAAATTTTCATTCAAGAAAGGGATCTCAATAGTTTAGAAACAAATTCTTTTTGCAGATGAATAAATTGATGGTGATTATTTTTAGTTTCACTAAATAATTGTAAAAGTCTCAACCTCAAATTTGGTTCTTTGCTTGTGTGGAGGTGTGGTGGGTAATGGTGGATCAATATCGTAAAAACCTCTTCCATTGATGATGTAGTTTGGATAATCTGTAAACTACCATGGGTATTCCGCTCAAATAGTTTTTCACAATATATCTTATAATATTCTAAAATCTTAGATTTTGAAATTTGTTTCCTTAGATACCACATTAATTATTACTAGATTATTATTAATATTTATGAAAATGAAACACTAATAAAATGTACACACTATCCACGCAAATGAACACAAGATGTACCCTTGGAAACATAATAGAAGAGAAAAACCAACTAGAATGTGATGCCTCTGATATTCCTTCTTTTTTTCAGTATTGAACTAAGTATAAATAAAGTGGGTCACTCCCTGTGGAGTGGCCTTTGACACTGTGGCCTAGATGTCACTAGAAAATATCCTATCTTTAAAACTATGATCTCAAAATTACACTCATATACTTTCTTATAAACTATGGAACAAGATGATCTACAAGACTACAGAGAAAGCCATAAAAAAACATTCAGAAAGAAAGACAAAACCTACACATGATATGAGAAAGAAAATGAACCATTCATTTTGTTTAGTAGAATATGAATACTTTATATAGAATAGGATAAACATACAATGGCTATGATCAAAAGTGAACCAATTCTAACTAACCAATGGCTAGAAAAGGTTCCAAACGCTATCAACTCTCTTAGTTGATTAGAGGAATTATTCCCAACCTCCCGGGAAGATATGTGCCCCATTTGGCCTTTGTGGTGAAGTGCACTAAATATGGAAGGAGGTGCACCTTTGTGGTAGTTCTTTGTTGGCCTTCCTAAAGGTTTGTGATCTCTTTATTTGGTAGTGTTCCTTCCAACCTACACAATTCCTCCTTGTTTAATATTGGAAGTGTCCTGACATCCATGAGCAACTGTGGAAATTGTTGAGACATGGTGGACTATGATAGCCATTGAAGTCGGGCAAGAAGTTGACCCACCACCAGAAAAGAACCATGTTTTTTATTGTGAATAGTGGTGGTGCATGTATGCAAAACTATGTCCTGAAAGAGAGGTGGTTGGGAATATGGAACCAACTCAGAGGGGTATGAGATGGAGACCTCTTCTTCTAGGAGTGGGGGCTCATAACATTTGAGATTGTTCACATGTACCACATCGTGAATACCCAACTATAGAAGAAAGTCAAGATGATCAACATTGTCTCCAAATTATTGCAGAACTCTGTAAGGACCATAGCAGAGTGGCTTCAGCTTGGGATAAAACTTGAATTGAAAGCATTGGTGCTCCATGTGAAACTAGACCTTGTCACTAGATGAAAAAGAGAGTGGCTTCCTTTCCACATTGTGACGATATTGTTAACACTGTTGGGAAGCTTCTAAAGACTAAAAAACGTGAGTTTGTTTATGATCTGAAGTTTGCAAAAAGGACAAGGCAGAGGTTTTATGACCGAAATTTTTCAAAAAGGACGAGGCAGAGGTTTTATTTTTTTGTTGTCACGGAGTACTAGAAGGTTGGAGCTATAAATTAAACTCATAGGGGGAAACAAGTTGATACCCAAAGAAATATTTGAAAGGGAATAAGTCTCTTGTTAAAGTTAAGGAAGGTTTGCAGGTATGTGATCATATACACCAGGTCTATTACAGAGTTAAAAATCATATTTGGATGATGAAATTGATGAGGGATTTTGGTTGAGGTACATGTTGGGTATATGGTTGAGAAAAGTAGTTGATGATTTGGCACATACATGAGGTGTATTGTTGATGATGTTGGTACATATTGATGATTCATAGTTGATGAGTAGTTTATATATGATTGATACATACTTGGTACATGGTTTATTCACTTGTTTATGGTACATGTTGATTACAGGTTGAGGTACAGGTTAATGCATGGTTGATTCATGTTTCAGGTTATTGGTACAGGTTAATGCATGGTTGATTCATGTTTTAGGTTATTGGTACAGGTTATTTGGTGTAGATTGATTGGTACAGGTTTACAACAATATATCTCACAGTGATAGTGTGACAGTGGTTCCCTCATTCTACTTATACGTCAGATCGGTTGGATAGGGAAAGGACATGTGGTTGTATCTAGAGAACATAGTGGGTTGTAGCCTCCTTCTGGTTGTAGCCAAAGAATTGGGGAGTTGGAGATTCCCTCAGGTTGTAGCCTTAGAAAATAGGGGGTTGGAGCCTCCTTCCAATTGTAGCTGGAAAAAAAAGGAATTTGGTGCTTCCAATGAATGTAACTCTTCAAGACATATAAGAAAAAGAATTATGTGGTTTTCTCTTAGTTTGGGTTTCCACGTAAAAACACTAGTGTACTATGTATGTGTATGATTGTTCATTTTTTCATTGTTTATTTACTCTTCAAATATTGGATGATAATGATACATTGATATAAAAATTGCATTATATGGTTAAAAATGATTATATTTTTCTATTACTGATTCACCCCATCTCAGTAATCCAAAAATTGGTATCAGAGCAGGTTCCTTCAAAAATTAGTTTAACCACTAAAAGGTAGATCATGGAGAGAAAAAAGATGTATAAAAATGGAATACGACCATTTGATGGACAACAGTATGCCTTTTGGAGAATAAGGATGAAGATATATATACATGCACATGGATTTGAAATTTGCCAATCAATTGTAGATGGATACATAGCACCAATAGTTCTGTCGACAAATGACAGAGATATGAAACTCGGTCAAAATAATTCCAAATCCACAAATGCACTTATGAATGGTCTTGGAGAATCGGTATTCATCAAAGTTGTACATTGTAAATCTGCTAAATATATTTGGGACAAACTTCGACATATTTATGAAGGAGATTCAAAATTCAAAGAAGAAAAGCTTCAAACTTACAAAGGTCATTTCGAACAACTAAAGATGAAGGAAGATGAGAACATTGCAACTTAATTTTTATGATTCGATGAAACATTAAATGCAATCGTGGGATTGGGAGAAGAAATCAAAGAATCTGTAATTTTTCAAAAGGTACTAAGATCTCTTCCTATGAGATTTGACCCTAAGATATCAACACTAAAAGAAAGAGTAGATCTAAACTCAATAAGCATGGACGAACTACATGGAATATTCATAGCATATGAAATGAGAACTGAATAGGAAAATCCAGATATAAAAGAAGTAGCCTTCAAAGAATCCAAAAGGTCAAAGTAAAATGGAATGAAAAAATAAAAAGAACATAGAAGCAACAGTGACGTCTCAAAAGATGATGAAGAAGTGACCAACTTTGTCATAAGATTGAACAAGGGAACCAACGCCATGTATAGAGGTAAGCTTCCTTTGATTTTTTTAATTCTGATGGTATTGGTCATTTTGCTAACAAATGTCCGCATAAGAAAAATATAAATGATGAAGGTCACTCAAATAGAAAACAAACATATAAAGGGAAAAGAACCACAAAGAAAGTTTTCAGGAAAAGCTTATGCACCAGAGAAGACATCTCATCGTCATATGAAGATGAAGTCAGTGACAGTGAGACAGAAAGAGTTATATTCATGGTAGTAGAATACACTGATAAAGAATACTCTAAAGAAGAATATGAAGAGGCCGAAGAATAATATGAATAGGTAGAAGTTGACTACTGATAATAATTGTTTTGTGCCATAGAATTTATTAGAAGAGAAAAGAAGAAAAAAAAAAGTACAAGTGGAACTAGACAAGAAACAAGACACTCAGGAACTATAACAAATGATCACAAATTTGAAGGTTCAAATTGAGGAAGATAAAAGAATTGAAGAAGCACTCAAAGAATAACTAGAAGGAAGAGACGATATCATTGGAAATTTGGAAGCAAAAATTGTCACATTAAGAAAGGATATTCAAAAGAAAAATATGAAGGACAACACAAAAATTTTGAATGACATTATCAGTAGTCAAAAACATCATCATGACAAGTCCGGACTTGGATACAATCAAACAGAAAAGGGATCAAGCTCCAAAACAACAAAACAAGAAACATATCCAAAAATCTATGCAGACACAATCAAAGGGGATAGGAATGTCTACAAAAAAAATTACAGGGACACTCCTCCACTGAGAAGATTCAGATTTCAGAATCAAAGACCGATAGAAATAGATAGGCCTCACAAAGAGGAAGGATTCATAAGATTACCTCCTTTTAGAAGATCTTCAAATCCCAGGTATAAAATTATATTTTTTTGTTTATGTTATGCATGTAATAATTTTGGACATAAAGATTTGAATTGCAGAGCTAACAAAATGAACATAAACAACTTTGAAATTCATACACACAAGGGTTATCCAGGAAGGCCTAGTGAAACACAGATAAGAAGTTACCACAAGTTTGAATCTTTGAGCACTGAAGTGGAATGCTACAAATGCGACAACTTTGGACACATGGCCAAATATTGTAGAATGACAGTCCCTCCTAGAGAACCATAGCAGAAGAACAACAATCATAGACATAAACCTCAGAAAAGGACATGGAAACAAAGAATAATCAGTATAGAAATGAAGAATGCACACTCACTTTACAAGCTAAGCAGAAGAAACATGGTTGGTATGTTGACAGTGGCTGTTCAAAACACATGACGGGTGATATATACATGTTTCTTACATTAATAAAGGAAAGAGATGGATCAATCTCCTTCAGAAATGATGATTCAACTAAAATCATTGGAAAAGTGTTACACATGATTTTGGTCATCTTGGTGATGTATTAACAATAGTGTACTTAGGCTCCCAACAAGAACTTTCTCCTAAGAAAAGTGGCATTTATCTCCTTCCAGAAAACATATTTTCGAAGTGAGTTCGCAGGCTGCATATGACCTAGGGTGCGAGAATGACCCATTCTTGTAGGCCACCTTCATCTAGGGTGTGAAATTCTCGCAGGTTGCTCTATACACAGTGTCAGAACTTGTTTTTAAGCTTGGAAAAGAGAAGAAGTCTCAAGGGTTCTAGAAGGGAATCTTCTAGAAAATGAGTTGGCATTCATATGGTTGTCATTTTACTGGCTTCTCTGATTTGGTGGGATCATTCTCATCCATGTAACCATCTCACCCTCTCCTATATATTGAAGGGATTCTTATGGAAAAGGTTAAGCAAGATTAATTGAAGAATTGGTGAAGGAATTATGTGAAGAACCTTGCTTGAACATAATCTAGGAGATGCTAGTAGGTCTATCAAGAGGAATTGGATCTTCTTCATGCAAGTAAAGAGCAAGTGTGTGTCTTGGAACCAAGAGTCACCGAAAGGAAGATTGCGACATCAAGGCGATCAGGTTGTATCTTCTACTTTCAATTAATATGATACAGCGGCATGGCCCTTTCCCATAAAGTCACTCTTACTTTATTGTGTAATTCCTTGATCATATGCATAAGTTGACATTGAATACGTTTTGCTATCTTCGCTTTGGTTGGTTTGTGTTGTCTTGGTCTTGACCTCACGAGAGCACTGGAGCGAAGCGGGAGAAACAAAGACTTAAGGAAGCAATACAAAGGTATGTCACTTGTTCCTCATTACTAGCTAATTCAATGGTCGTAACTTAGGGAAAGAGTCATGTTCTGTCATGTTTTGTTCTAGATCCAGGTGGATCTAGGGAGATCTGTTAGTGTCAGCACCTACTGATTAGTCCAATAACAAAATTGGCGACTCCACTGGAAAGGAAACCCATTTTGTTTTAGTGGTTTTTGGTGTTTTTCCTTGGCCATTTGCTCTTTCCTTACCTTTATTCATTTCTATCAATCTCTGAGTCTTCAGGAAACTCTAACAGACTCTCTGAGTCCAGAAGTCCCTTCAAAATTTTTGTCTTTTTCCAAAATTTTGCCTAGTTTCATGCCTTCTCGTATTGAACCCCTCTGTGGCCTGCGAGAACCCCTTGAGTTCACACCCTTCCTTTCAATCCAGTGTGAGATTATCTCACTCTCCTTGTGACTAGCATGTGAGAATGCTCCATTCTCGCACTGTACATTACTGATAGCATGCGAACCCATTTTTAAAAAATTTTGGAATTAAGGTTTTTGTATGCTCAAATGCCCAGATCTGTATGTGTGTCTGAAAAGAACTCCTTGGACCACTGGTTCATTGTTTCTTGACTTCGGATTTTGTGCACGATCAGTCTTTGAATATCAAAGGCTCTTCTTGTCCATGTTTTTCTCAACTCTCATCTCTTGACTTTTCTTAGCAAGGATATAATCTCTGATCCTAGAATCTGAGTACTTGTTTGGTTAGGAGCCAGTGATCAGTTTGAAAGTTGGGATTGTTTGACTTTATCATTTTCTCATTACTTGGAAATTCATTGTTCTCATGCAATTGAAAAGACTAGTCTTGTCTACTTATCAGTTTTGTCTCCATTGAAAGATCGGTTTAGGTTTTGTTTATTGTTTATTCGTTAGTTATTGGTTTTCCTTAGTTTCACCACCATGGTGGTTCTTTTTGAAAAGTAAAAAACAATTTTCTTCTTAAAAGCACTTTCATTTTGAAAATATTGGAAATCAATTGTTAAAATAGAACAGATAGAGAATTGCCATTATTACTTGATTCGTTGATATTGAATTTTAAAGGAGATTGCATATCGTAGTTCAAGATTGTTCCATAAAATTTCTCTTTCCCTCCTGTACATAGGATTCATCGAACGAAAATTCATATATTTCATTCCTATCTATGCATTGTTGGGTCAAAGTCTCACACAACATCAGTTTCATCTATGTTTCCTTTGAGTAACAACAACCCTTAATAATATTGCACAATTTTAAAATTTAACTAGTAACTCTTTTCTAGGACTCTATTACACCAACAATTAACTAGGCTAGAGCTTTGGAATAGGCAGAGAGATACACTCTCCAAAGCACAAAACACACAATAGCATCTTGTGTTAAGGAGTGTCAAATTCCATTTACAACATTTTTTCCTGGGAAGCCCTTCTCACACAAGGGTTAAACCCAAGGTCACATTGATATTGACAGAGTTACTCACCCTGCTTCATTGATATCGGTGTAGAGATTGCACGTATTATGGGGGTCACTTAGAGGTATACCCACAATGATGAGTGGAAGCCTCTCAAGTTGATTTTGGGCTAGATACCCTGCCCTTGTGTGTGGATTGGACTGTCAACTGTCCCCCCAAGATTTATTGTTGTCGGTGGTAACCTTAGAGGACTATCTTCTTAGGATCTTACACAAGGTGACTGTGAAGGGGAAAGTCTTCATGGTACCTAGGATCGATGTTGGCCAAACTCACTCAGGCTCCTTGGAGGGTATACCCATGATTATGTGTGGGATCTTGCACCAGGGTGTAATTCCGTTAAGCAGGTCATCAGCGTAACTTTTCCACCCTAGCCCAGCCCCTTCTCGTCTCGTTGTTGCGACGTTGGATTTCATCACCAACTAGTAACTTCATAATTAGAAGGTCTTGTTTTCTTGGTGTTGTTTCATAGAATTTTTACTAGTGCATGTTGTTTGTTTACCCAAGTTGACCACAAGATTTCCTTCGTAAGTTGTTAACTCGTTCACAATAGACCCTTGACATCGTTCACGTAGAATGCAGGGCTTACCCCAAGAAAATCTTGAAGGTTCTCAACCCTTGCCTACAAGCTCACCAGAGGGCTCTCCTCAACAGAGTGAAGTCCAAGACGTCACCACTCCACAAGTGGAAAGAAATGACTCTCTAGAATGGCTCTGAATTACCAATTCTTGAGAGGACTTTCGACTTCACCCCGATTCTGAGAGACGTATTATGCGAGTGAATTCTTCTGGAGACTTAGTTGTTTTGTCCTCTGGATCACCGACTGGAACTTTTCCAGGACCTAAGGGCCAAGATCCTTTTTGGACTACTAGTGTTTTTAGACGGGATATATTTGGTTCAAGAGAAGGCGTTGATATCACCATCTCACATGCGTTCCCTGAAACCTCTGACCTAGATGCAATACCTTTTACCGCTGCTTATTATTTTTTTGGTACAGAATCTCTGCAACCTGACCACATCTTGACCCTCCCTTTACAAATGGTCCATTACACAGATACTACGATTATTCACACTAGGATTACAGTGGCTAGTCAAGCCCCCATTGGCACACCACTCTCTCCTAGTGTCACCCCGACACTTCCACCCGGATACTGTGCATTGAATGCTTCTATTCCCACTCCTACGCAAACCCCATCCGGAACTCCTGGTGGTCCCTCTTCTTCTGGGCACTCTCCTCTCAGCTTCATTTCGATACTTCCTCAACCTCCTTTCAGAGGACCTTTTCCATCCTCTATCGGTGGCACCAATCCTAGTGGCACCATCCTGTCGTTCACACCAAATTACCAGATTCCTGTTGGTGGAAAATTTCAACAAGAGGGTTTGACTCAACCCCCCCTTATGGGGAAAATTCCTATTGGAACAAAATATTTGATTGGAGAAAAACCCCCATTGACCCCACCCTATGGAAAAAACATACCTCCATCCTTGGCCCAGTATTGGAACCATCTGATACAACATAATCCTCAATTAACTGGGGGGAAACAACCTCCAGCTACATCTGTTATACCCCCTAGGATAGGCCAACCATATCCAGGTACGTCTAATCCTATTTGGGGCTCAAATGCTCAAAATCACGTCCATGTTCAAGGATACAATCCCATGAGCTACTTTCCTCCACAACAACCACCGAATCTACCTAGGTCTTCACATTATATGCAGACTTCTTATGGTCCCACTGGTTTATCGATGAGACTCCCTCCCCAAAGCCACCAGTACCCGCATGTGAACAGACAATTACCCTTCTTAGCCACTTTGGATCTTCTGGATCTATCGAGGATTTTAAACGATCTGATCCTTCACTCTCCCCAATGGCTCGCTATACTAGCCAAGCTACCTTCTGACATCCCTAAATTCGATGGAAAAGTGGGAGAGGACCCGAATAATCACGTCATGACTTTTCACCTTTGGTGCTCATCCAAATCCTTGATGGATGACTCTATACATTTACGTCTTTTTCAATGAACTCTCATAGGTTCTATCACGAAGTGGTATATAGAATTACCAAGAGGTTTCTTCTCCGACTTCAACACCCTAGCTATGGATTTCCTCACCCACAGGGACCAAGATTTTGATTTCTTTCAAACAAAACAAAGCCACTCATATATCCAATCACATTCATGAGTGGCAACAGAGATGATGTCTCATCAAACTCGAACTTCCTGATCAGGTGTTGGCAGAGTGGTTCAAAAAATCATTTGTGAATGACATTGGTCGTGACATCGCCATGGGTGGAGTTGTCACAGAAGAACATGCCATAATTCATTCTCAATACCTTGACCTCATGAGAGCACTGGAGCGAAGCGGGAGCAACAAAGACTTAAGGAAGCGATACAAAGGTATGTCACTCATTCCTCCTTACTAGCTAATTCAATGGTCGTAAGTTAAGGAAAGAGTCATATCCTGTCATGTTTTGTTCTAGATCCAGGTGGATCTAGGGAGATCTATTAGTGTCCACACCTACCGATTAGTCCAATAACGAAATCTCAAAGACCTACACCGACGTTTTCGTAGCCGGGGGGGTTGGCGATGAACGATATGTTGCCAGTATGCGTATCTGAGTTAAAGAAGGCTAATTGGTCAACGATGATTACCTTTCCTTGATGTGGGAAACGTACAACATGAAAAATATTCGACACAACTGCTCACATGGAATCAATCCAGCTACGGCCAAGCAGAAGATTGTAATCGAGAGGAGTGTCAAAGACTTCCACTTCGACTTGGATTGTTTTGCCTTCTAGCGTGATTGGCAACAAAGGAAGGAAACTGTAAGGCTTAAAATTAGAGCCATTGAAGGATTTGAGTGTGTTATGGGATTCATTCAAAGAGGGAGAGCCAATGGCTTTCCAGCAGGTAACATACATGACACACGTCGAGGCACCCTCGTCGATAAAAGTTCTACAAATGTTTTTTGTCGGAGACAATCACTTGGATTTGGAATGCGAGTTGAGGGGGTAACCTTGGAATGTGATATTCCCAGTCAAAAACTATTAAATTTGAATCTGTTGGGTCGATTCCACCAATAGATTTCAACAGTGCCTTCCGTTGTGTGGGACAACTTTGAAGGACTTTGAGGGTTGACATTGCAAAAGGTTCTTGGGACAGATCTTCAACAATGTTGTAGTTCTGGGCAGCACGAGCATGAGGATTCAAAGCTGATTTCCGAGCGACGCCCTTTGGAGGGGGTCGAAGAACTGTGTCAAGGCTTGTTCGTTCGAGATGAAGAGGACTGTTTGTAGGTGGAGTCATGGGAGATTGTTAGACCAATGAAGGAGGTATATCATCAACCTTCTCTTTAGAGGGAGAATAATCTTTTCCTCGAGTGGTAAGTGCGATTCCATTCTTCTTTGAATCGCTAGTACACATTAATACATAAGATGTAGTGGAGGGGGAAGGTTGGTCATGAATGACCAATTGGGATTGTTGTTGAGAGGGGAAGGATTGCGACAAAACGGTTGGAGTGGGTGGTTTCGGGGTCCCTTGAAGGAACTTAGTCACCTCGACACGTCATGGACAATCCTTTGTGTAGTGATCATCACCATAGATAAGACAAGGGTATCGGGGTTTGCATTTATCCCTATCGTCAACAAGTGGAGTTTTGGTTCTCTCTGCTTGTGAAGCATTTTTGTCCTCCTTATTCTTACCCTTTCCTTTTTTGGATTTGTTTTTACCAGTGGGGGTAGATTGAACAACATTGACCTCAGAAGTGTTTCCGATGGGACGGGTAGGAGACGGAGCATTTTGAACATTAGAAGAAATGGGTTTGGGGTTGTTTCTCAAGGTGGAATGCAGTTGGGCATGGAAAGTGCCAATCACACCGTCGGTTGCATGAGAAGCAGCTGGAGTAGTTGAAGTGGCGGAAGTGGAAGGACGAGGCGCATCAGGGGCTACGTCATTAAGAGTACCCATTTGTGAGTAAACGAGGTCAAGGGATTAGGTTAGATACTTTAAAGGTCGAGGCGATTCTCAATCTCCCTCCTCCTTCTACACTTCACCAGTTACAAAGTTTGTAAGGGAAAGCAAACATTGTTCGTCGTTTCATCCCGAACTACGCTGAGATAGCTCTTGGATTTACGTGACTACTCAAAAAGGGGTCTGATTTCATATGGGATACCATCGCAAACAAATCCTTTGAAGCTTTGAAACTGTCCCTGACACGTGCTCCGCTTCTCTTCCTCCCTGATTACAGTCACGATTATTTCCTCTACCTCGTAGCCTCGGATTACACCATCGCTATGGTTCTTGCCCAAGAGGATGATACTGATGACGAACATGTTATCTATTACTTGATTCAAAGTCTAACGCCTACTGAAACCAAGTATTTACATGTCTAAAAACTAGCCTTGGCAGTCGTCCAAGTAGTTCAACATTTCCATCACTATCTCCTCTCTCGCAAGACTACGGTAATTTCTAACTACAACCCTATGCAACACTTTCTCACACGTCAATTCCTAGGGGAAAAATGCTCCAAATGGATCGTGATACTCCAGTAGTTTGACTAGGAATTCAAACGAGATAAGTCCAAGAAGTCCTTAGTGTTTTCTGAGTTGATATGCGACTTTCCGTACTCTAAAACAGAAAATGTAGCAGCGGATTGATTACCTTATGAATCCTTTTTCCTAATTAGTTCCGACGATATTTGGTACAGCGATATCATCATATATCTCCAAACCCAAAATTTTCGGCCCAATTTGTCCAGAACTAACTGGCGTCGAATACGCTACCAAGCCCATCAATATATTATCCTCAAGGATACTCTTTATCATCGTGGGATTGACTCAGTTTTTTGACGCTGCCTCACATTCAATGAAGCCGAGAAAGCCTTAAATGACTGCCATTCTGGAGCCTATGGTGGTCATATGTACGGGTATGCTACTGCCCATAAGATCTTACAAGAAGGGTATTTTTGGCCTTCTTTATTTAACGATGGCATAATCGTCGTCCAAAAATGCCATGCTTTCCAGACCTATAATCATAAGATACGATCACATCTTGCTCCTCTTCACCATGTGTTCTCCATTGGTCCCTTTGTGAAATGGGGTATTGATTTCCTGACATGTCACCCCCACTCAGTCGGGGGGCATGGATACATTATTGTAGCCGCAGATTATTTTATGAAATGGGCCGAGGTGATGCCGACATTTGACAACACTGGAAAGACCATAGCATTATTCATTTTCAATCACATCATAGCTCATTTTGGTGTTCCTCAGGCTATCATCACTGATCACGGTAGCCACTTTAGAAACTTCATGATGTCCGAACTCACTAAAAAGTTGGGTCTTCACCATGAAAACTCAATTCCCTATTACCCACAAGCCAACGGCCAAGTTGAGGCGATTAATAAAGTTCTCATAACCATGCTTCGACGAATGATAGGGATTCATAAAACAAGTTGGCACACAATGTTGTTTTTAGAATTATGGGCTTACCAAACATCTGTTAAGTCCACTACTGGGTTTACACCTTTCCCGTTAGTCTATGGTCTAGAAGCCATCCTACTGATTGAATGTGAAATACCCTCCTTTAAACTAGTCGTCAAACTCCTACCAAACACTTTTGCAAAGGAAGAACGTCTATTGTATCTCATGCGATTAGATGAAACTCAACGTGATGCTACCCTAGTCATAGAAGAATAGAAGAAACATGTCAAGTCCCAATACGACAAACATGTCAAGCCTCCCGTCTTCTCCGAAGGAGATTTGGTTCTCCTCTACGAACAAGATCAAGATATGCTAGGAGATGGAAAATTCAAAGACATGTGGTGAGGTCCTTATATCGTTAGATGAGTTTTGGAGAAAGGAGATTACAAGTTAGTATATTACGACGGTATCCCTTTGAGTGAACCCAGAAATGGGTTGTACTTAAAGAAGTATTATGCATAAGATCACCTGTGCATGAGTACTTGTATTTTATTGTATCATACTTCTTGTGTGTTACTATAGTATGATTTTTTCGTTATCTGGTCTCTGCCCTCATGTTACATTGTGTTTGGTTTCCATATGTTGGAGTCTTCTCTACCCCACATTGGCTTCGCTGATGGTGCTAGCCGTAGTACTCAGAACCTTGCTTATGCAGCGTGGGAAATTTACGCCCCTACAAACGAACTTATCACTCTACGAGGTGTGTGCCTCGGCCGTGTGACCAACAATATTGCAGAGTATAGCGTCGTTATTGAATTATTGATTGATGATATCTCGCTCGATATCCTTCACTTGGATGTGCGACTCAATTTACATCTCGTAGTACTACAGTTAGGTAATGTCTATTCTATTCGAAGTCCTACTTTGTTACGGGTATATTTGGGAATTCACCTCTTGGAATATTATTTTGATTATACTGAGTATAAACATATTCCTAGATGTCTAAATACATTAACTGATGAATTAGCTAATTATGTATTAGATAGACATTTAGGTCATTTATAAATCAATCACATCACAAGTATCACACAACACAAGATAAGCCGGTAGAATCTGTATGTATATATAACGATCAAAAAGTTTTTTACAAAAAAGTTTTGTCCAAGGACCAAAATTTCAAAATATGAAGCTCATAGCTTCTACAAAGTAACGTCATGGATGACGTTCATGTTAACAGATGATTTCCCGTGAAAACCTACAAAGCAGTCGACCAATAGACTCTGACACGCCCACCATATGATGCTGATAACGTCGTGGGACCTCTCCAAGAGGCATGTCCAAAATGTCTGCAGTTAAACCCTCTGAGTTTTGTTCCACTGCCTCATAATATTCAACGTCCCATCATGGCACTGGAGCCACCTCTCCTCGTCGCTGAATAGGAGAAGTACCCAGAGGTCGATAAGGCCCCACATCTGTGTCATCAAAAAATAATTTTTGTAATTAGACCTTGGACAAACATAAAAAAATTTTCATATGATTAAATTCACAAAAACATTTAAAAAGTAAAAAATGTGTACTTCTTACCTAGATCTCCCCACTGAGAACCCTCGGGCAGGGCCAAGTATGGATCCCCTTGGAATTCTAGCTCGGCATAGGCATAATCACCGACCATCAACATCTGTGGTCACAACTAGTCAAAGAAGGAATCATTGTATTTGATGATTGGTCCAGCTACATGTCGGGCCATGAGGTTACACCACCTTATCATCCTCAGATCCTCTAGATCTGGTAAACCCCACTCAACTTGCAAGCTCAGTAAGGGAACCCTCTCAATAAATAAGGACACCAATAGTGACCCGTACCCGAATTGCTTCAGGTCGCCTCTCCTGCATTTAGTCAACTTCCTCTTCATGCTACGAAGGACTGTGTCTGACCAGTTAAAGACCCGAGGCTCAGTACACTCTATGGAATATTGAAAGTAGCTCTGGAGAGCCATGTGTGGAGCAGTGATCCCATCCATACAAGCAATGGTGAATAAAATCGTGTGAAGGGTCAAATCCTCAACCCCCGAAATGGCCACTTTTCCTTTGCTTCTTTCTGCCTCTGGAACATAGTACTGACGACAATATTCACTAATAGGAAGTCCACCACCTCAGATACCAGTCAAGATAGCATGGTACCCATGTTGTGATAGTCCTGTCAGGAAATAAACATCCTCAATATCTAAGGACAATGTGTGGACCCCCACATGGAATACTTGTTGGTCCACGTCCCACATATGAACGAGGTACTCCAACAGCCTGACTTGGGCCCTCATACCCGAGATCCAAAAGAAGTTCAGGAGACCACAGTCTCCCAAAGCAGAAATAGTGCCTGGATTATTCCCGGCAATAGCATCATCTTCTTCATGCTCTCTTTCATGCCATTCCAGAACCATGGTGACAACCAAATGCCTGCACAAGAACCATAAGAAGAAGGTTAGCAAGTCCCTTCAAGCCTTGGTACATTTTTCATTGAGCAAACATTAAAGAATTTTTTCATTTTTCGGTTCTCACAAGTGCCCCTTTGGCACAGTGTGAGGTTCTCATAGGTGCCTTTAGGGCCACCTGCGAGAATCATGCATTCTCACAGGTCCAGTGTGGCTAGCCTGCGAGAATGCCTGAGCGCAAATTTTATCCCTAAAACAAGCTCAAAAACTTGAAATTTACCTTTGAAAACAAAAAATTGAACCATGAAAAGATAGAAGACAAGGAGATTACCTCACTGCAGGAGACGGTTCTCCAAATGGTTGTTCGTACATTCCGCAATCGAGCACCAAAATTCACGGGCAAAATAGGGTTTTTTGGGCTAAAATCTTGGCAAAGTTACAATGACTATGGTAAAAGAACTTTTACCCACTTATATTTACTTTTTACCATTTTTGTTGGTTTTTATAATTGTTTTATTTTATCAAACCTATTTCCTAATACCCCTATGAGTGCGAATTTTTGCAGACATGACGACTTCGACGTCCATATGCAGGGATACATATATTTTTCTCTTTTTCATCGCATGTTTAAGTTGTTTTTTATGGTTTTTAGACAAAACCTTGAGCTTGGTCTTTGTTCGTTCTCACACTCAAAAATACATGAGAATGTAGTTGAACACACTTTAATCACTTTTTTGGGCTCAACAAGGTTATATGAAAAAGGAACCCCCTGGAGTCCTCTTTAAGCTCTTTTTAGACTCTCTAAACATGAAAAGATTGTCGAGAGATCTTGCTATTTTCACGCTCGTTAAAGTATTTGAAGAAAAATTATGTTGGGCAGTAATTTATCTCTTTTTCGGTCTCATTAGACTATTTTACGAAAAAGGAACTGAGAGAGTTCTCTTTTGAGTGTTTTTCCAGACTCTATAATCATGAAAAGCCTTCGAGTTTTCTATCTTTGAACTCGTTAAAAAAACATCGAAAGACCCGTAATGGGACTGAACCAATCCTTCCTAGGGTTTGTTAAACATACTCCAAAGGACTCATCCGAAGGATGAGCTTACATCAACAAGCATATATTATCCTCCTCAAGCTTGCGTAAAAATTAAGAGGTACTTGCTAGAAATGGCGGGGGGGAATTTGGGAAAGGGATATGTTTTCGTATTCACATTATTGGCAGTAAGTGTCGCTCTTGAACATGACACCCCCATATTCATTATATGAAACATCAAGGCGATCAGGTTTTATCTTCTACTTTCAATTAATATGATACAGTGGCATGTCCCTTTCCCATAAAGTCACTCTTACTTTATTGTGTAATTCCTTGATCATATGCATAAGTTGATGTTGAATACATTTTGCTATCTTCACTTTGGTTGGTTTGTGTTGTCTTGGTCTTGACCTCACGAGATCACTGGAGCGAAGCAGGAGAAACAAAGACTTAAGGAAGCGATACAAAGGTATGTCACTTGTTCCTCCTTACTAGCTAATTCAATGGTCGTAACTTAGGGAAAGAGTCATGTCCTGTCATGTTTTGTTCTAGATCCAGGTGGATCTAGGGAGATCTGTTAGTGTCCACACCTACTGATTATTCCAATAACAAAATCAACCAATACAACACAAACCAACCAAAGTGAAGATAGCAAAATGTATTCAATGTCAACTTATGCATATGATCAAGGAATTACACAATAAAGTAAGAGTGACTTTATGGGAAAGGGACATGTCG
>JZKD02S0166913.1:528937-544922 GCA_000966675.3 Picea glauca
TATGCATATGATCAAGGAATTACACAATAAAGTAAGAGTGACTTTATGGGAAAGGGACATGTCGTTGTATCATATTAATTGAAAGTAGAAGATACAACCTGATCACCTTGATGTTACAATCTTCCTTTCGGTGACTCTTGGTTCCAACACACATACTTGCTTTGTACTTGCATGAAGAAGATCCAATTCCTCTTGATAGACCTACTAGTGTCTCCAAGCTTCTGTTCAAGCAGGGTTCTTCACACAATTCCTTCACCAATTCTTCAATTAATCTTGCTTAACCTTTTCCATGAGAATCCTTTCAATATATAAGAGAGGTTGAGATGGTTACATTGATGAGAATGATCCCACCAAATCAAAGAAGCCAGTAAAATGACAACCATATGAATGCCAACTCATTTTCTAGAAGATTCCCTTCTAGAACCCTTGAGACTTCTTCTCTTTTCCAAGATTAAAAACAAGTTTGCACCCTGTGTATAGAGCAACCTGCGAGAAGTTCGCACCCTAGATGAAGGTGGCCTGCGAGAATGGGTCATTCTCACACCCTAGGCCATATGTAGCCTGCGAACTCACTTTGAAAATATGTTTCCTGGAAGGAGCTAAATGCCACTTTTCTCAGGAGAAAGTTCTTGTTGGGAGCCTGAGTACACTATTGTTAATACATCACCAAGATGACCAAAATCATGTGTAACAAAAAGGCACAGTCAGAATTGGGAACAAGAATACCAAGGCAGAAAATATTCTACTAGTAGAAGATATGAAACATAATCTTATAAGTGTGAGTCAAATGTGTGACCAAGGTCATAAAGTTACTTTCGATTCACAAAAGTCCGAGATAAGAAAATAAGGTTCAGGAAAATTGATTGCAACAGCTGCGAGAACTTCAAGCAACATATATGTATTAAGTGAAATTGGAAATGAAAAGTGTTTCCTAGGAAAGGAAGATGAAAGTTGTATATGGCACAAAAGAATGGGTCAGATATATTTTGATAACCTTGTCAAAGTCAAGAAAAGGGAATTAGTTAGAGAAAATACCCAGATCATGAAACCAACCAACACTTTATGCAAGGATTGTCAAGAAGGAAAGAAAACAAAGACCGTGTTTAAATCAAAAGAATATTCACCAACAAGGCCACTAGAAATTGTGCATACTGATCTAGTTGGACCAACTACAACAAAGTGTTTAAAATATGAGAAATACTTTATGTTATTAGTTTATGATTATACAAGAATGACTGTAGTTTTCATTCTCAGGAATAAGTTAGAATCTTTTGAAAAATTCAAGGTCTACAAGGAAATGGTTGAAAATGAAATGGATTCAAAAATCAAATGCTTAAGATATGATAATGGAGGAGAGTTCACTTCAAAGGAATTTATGGACTACTGTAGTAGGAATGGAATAAAAAGGTAATTATTTGTTTCTAGGACACCTCAATAGAATGGAGTTGTTGAAAGAAAGAACATGATAGTACAAGAAATGGATCGAACAATGCTAATGGTTTCCAAATTGACAGATATCTTTTGGAAACATGCAGTGCATACAATAGTTCACATTGAAAATAGAGTAATGCTCAGAAATAACACTGACAAAAAATCCCTATGAGATATGGAAAGGAAGACCAGCAAATGTGAAGCACTTCAGAGTTTTTGGAAGCAAATTCTACATCAGAAAAGAAGATGGCATAATGGGAAATTTTGACTCTTGTGTGGACAAAGGAGTACTTGTTGGTTACTCAAGTACAAAGAAAGAACACAGGTGTTACGACCTGAGATTGAACAAATTTGTGGAAAGAACCAATGTAACAGTTGATGAAATAGGTAGACAAGAATTAAAGGAAGAAGAAAATGAATCAATGGAACAACTTTACGAAGAACAAGCAAAAGATGAAAAAGAAGTAGAAGGGGAATATGAAGAGGATCTGATAGAAGCAGAAGAGAATGTTCAACAAGTTCCTCTAGAGACACCTAGGAGATGTGTACATAACAATCATCCTTTAGATTAGAATATCAGAAACAAAGATGCAAGAGTTGAGACTAGAAGAAGAATACATTCACGAGAACAAACGCACCTAACACTCTCATCTATTATTGAACCAACCTGTTTTGAAGAGGACAACAAGGATGAATTTCGTAATAAGGCCATCGATGAAGAATTGGATCAAATAAAGAAAAATGACACTTGGGAATTTGTTCCAAGACCAAAGGATAAGAATGTGATTGACACAAAGTGGGTATACATGAATAAATTGAATGAATATGGACATGTTACAAGGAACAAAGATAGATTGGTATGTTAAAGATATGCACAGGTTGAATAAATTGACTTTGAAGAGATATTTTCCCTAGTTGCCAGAATGGAAGAAATCTGATTACTTTTAGCTTATGCATGCTCCTAAAATATTAAAGTGTATCATATGGACGTAAAATCAGTTATTCCAAATGGGTTACTTGAAGAAGAAGTCTACATTGAAAAACCAGACGGATTTCATTTGTCAGAGAACGAAGATTATGTATGTAAATTAAAGATTGGCTTGTATGGTCTAAAACAAGATCCTAGAGTGGTACTCTAGACTGGATAAATATATACAGTAGGCAGGGTTCAGAAAAGAAAGTAGAGACAACAACCTCTACATCAAGGTAGCTCAAGATAGTATTTTATTAATTGAAGTTTATGTTGATGATATTATTTTTAGAAGTGTTGATGACTTGTTAAGCCAGAGATTTGAAAAGGACATGCATAATGAATTTGAAATGTCATTACTTGTAGAACTATCTTTATATATGGGTCTTCAGATACATCAAAGTAACCTAGGAATTTTTATTTCTCAAACCAAGTCTATCATAGAAATGCTAAAGATGTTTGGAATGGAAGATTGCAAACTAGTTATAACTCCCATGCAAGCCAGTTGAAATTCAAGCAAAGATGATGATTCCAAGTCTACATATCAGAGGAAATATAGGCCAATGATTGGTATCCTACTATATGTGACAACATCCAGACCAGATGTAATGAAAGAAGTTGGAAAGGTGGCATGATTTCAAGCAACACCAAAGGAATCACATGTATTAACATTGAAGAGGATTTTCAGATATCTCAAAGGAACAAAATATTTTGGATTATGGTATCCAAAAGGAAAGGATGTATCACTTATTGACTACAAAGATGCAGATTGGGCAGTTTGCATTGATGACCGACGAAGGACCAGTGGAGAAATGCTCTACTTGGGTGAGTGTTTAGTATCATGGCTAAGCAACAAACAATCATTAGTATCTATATCTACAGCCGCAGAAGAGTATATTGTAGCAACAACATGTTGGAAACAGGTTCTATGGATGAAACAAACTCTGAAAGATATATAGGTTGAGTATGATGATCCCATTACAATCTATTGTGATAATACAAGCGCTATCAATATCTCAAAGAACTTGATGATGCACTCCAAGACAAAGCACATTCCAATCAAGTATCACTTTCTATGGGAACAGGTTGTAGAAAAGAACATCAGAGTTGAATATGTGGGCACAAAATAACAAGTGGAAGAGATATTTACAAAACTTCTTCCACTGGAATCCTTTGATTATCTTCACCATAGACCCAAAGTTATTCTACTCCAAAATGAATGCTTTTGAATTCTTATCTTATATGTCTTAGATGTACAGGAGGAAGCTGCATAAAGAGGATAGTTTAGGTTGGGAGATCGGGCGAGTTAGTTAGGGGCAGTAGCCCCGAATGGAAAGATACATTTTCCATTTATGAGAAAGGGGGAGATATTTATTAGATGAAGAGGACAGAGGCATGGTTACAGGGGGAGCGTTGGTCACATATATGCAGGCATGGTTCCAGGGGGAGCATGAGTGATATGATTTCAATATTGCATCAGAGTGTTGCCATCAATGCCAAATGGGGATATTGTTGATTAATTGGGTTGGTTTTCATTGATGTCAACCCTTGAAGAAAGTTCGGTAGCGAATTCCGGTAGCACAAAGGCTTGGGTAATGGACCCAAGTTTGTTTGATGTATAATGGTATGAGTTTTGATATATTTACAGGTAAGACTATTCTATATGGATAGTACATGCCAAGCCATTTTCGATGGTATGTGTAACATCAAATAACTCCTCACAGTTTGAGATTTATGGCCTTACGAAGTTGAAGGACCCTCGTATGATTGGCTTCAAGCCCCAAAAGGTCAAAAAGTCAAAGTTCTTGCAAAGAAGAAATTATTTAAATAATAACGTGAAGAGACAAAGTCAAAGAGGATTATTTAAATAATAAAGTGAAGTGACAAAGTCACAGAGGATTATTTAAATAATAAAGTGAAGTAACAAAGTCAAAGAGGATTATTTAAATAATAAAGTGAAGTGATAAAATCAAAGAGGATTATTTAAATAATAAAGTAAATGGAGAACTTTCTAATTATGGAAAGTGGTTATAAGAAGGTTAACTCTAAAATGAGGAAAATGGGTTAAGTGGTCAACTGGATATTGGATACATTCATAAGTGGAAAATTGGGCAAATTTGGACATAGGTGACTATGTGGACAAAGTGGCTATGTGGACAAAGTGGCCTAGAAGATGCTTCTAAGGAAGCTACTTGGAGAGTATAAATAAGAGGCAAGGCTTTCTCATTTCAATAACACTTCAGAATATTCAATATCTAAAAGTGACTGAGGTAATAAAGGACATCTAAGCCGAATTTCAGAGAGAAGGTGAAGTAAAAAAGACCAAAATTCAAGGGAGGATAAATTCTTTTGATGATGTTTTCTAAGGTATGTTATTTACAGGTCATCTCACCATTTTTGCAATAATTTTTTTTCTAGAATGATTCAGACCATGAAATTGGGAGGCCATTAAGGAAACATATCCGAGTAGCTATGGTAAAAACTTCATCTTGTTGTTCATTGTATTTTTGGAGTTACACTCTATGGAAAATAGGGTTTGTGGTTAGTCTTGAAACTAGTCTAAAACAAGTGTTTCAGGTAAAAATGTCATAATTTCTTCATAACAAATCCAAATTCAGTAAAACCAAATGTGTTTCTTAGAGTATAGTCTCTATTATTGTTTTTACAAGTTTCATATCCATAAAACAAATATTCCCTATGGGACTTGCTCTACAAGTTCACTCTCTAGAATAAGCTAGAATTCAACAAGGTATGCCATTTTTGCTCTAACTCCGTTTCTGAGAGGTTCCAAGTAGTTACACCTGTAGGATTTTCATAAAACACACTGAAGAACATTGTGTGATATTTTTATATCTTTATTCATTACAGGTACATAGGTATGATTATTTCAAGTTAGGGTTGTTGACTAATCCAAAACTAGTCATGTGAGACTAAAGTAAAGTTTTATGAAAATTCTAGTCTCTTGTTGTTAAAGTTAAGGAAGGTTTGCAGGTATGTGATCATATACACCACATATATTATAGAGTTAAAAATCAGATTTGGATGATGAAATTGATGAGGTATTTTGGTTGAGGTACATGTTGGGTACATGGTTGAGACAAGTAGTATATGAGTGGACACATACATGAGGTGTATAGTTGATGATGTTGGTACATCTTGATGAGTCATAGTTGATGAGTAGTTTATACGTGATTGATACATACTTGGTACATGGATAATGCACTTGTTTATGGTACATGTTAATTATAGGTTGAGGTACAAGTTGATGGATGGTTGATGCATGGTTCAGGTTATTGGTATAGGTTGTTTGGTGCAGGTTGATTGGTACAAGTTTACAGCAGTATATCTCACAATGATAGTGTGACTGTAGTTCCATCATTCTAATTATACTTTAGAGTGGTTGGATGAGAAATTACAAGTGGTTGTATCCACCTTCAGGTTGTAGCCGAAGAACATAAGGGGTTGTATCCTCCTTCTGGTTGTAGCCAAAGAATTGGGGAATTGGAGCTTCCCTCAGGTTGTAGCGTGATAAAATAGGGGGTTGGAGCCTCATTCCAAATGGAAAACAAAGGAAGTTGATGCTTCAAATGAATATAATTCTTCAAGAGATATAAGAAAAAACATTATGTGGTTTTCTCTCGCTTTGGGTTTCCACATAAAAACACTGGTGTACTATGTATGTGTATGATTGTTATTTGTTCATTGTTTATTTACTCTGTAAATATTGGATTATAATGCTCCATTGATATAAGACTTGCATTATATGGTTAAAAAGGATTAGATTTCTCTATTACGGATTCACCCCCCCTCTCATTAATCCAATAGTTTCAAGGTAGTCTATATGGTACTAAAAAAAGGTTTAGGGGCATCTAGAGGTTTCCAATTATCATAAGCAACACAACGACTATAAAATATTTCAAGTATCTAACGAGAAGGGAAGCTAAAGAGATCAACTATGTTATTGGAGGCCCCTTTCTTAGATTTTACGACCAAGTGGAACTGTTATAGATAAGAAACCCGATTCAAGTGATGTTCTCCCTAGATATTATACTAAGAATTAATAAAAATCAAAGGATGATGATCAGTATCAAGAATGGTCTCCTTACCCAAGATGTAGTGGTGCCATTGTTTGAAGGCCTAGACCAAGTTGTAGAATTCCTTATCATAGGTACTGTAATGTTTTTTGGCTTGAGGCAATGTTTGAGGTGATAATGATGGGTGCGAGCATGATATATGGCATCACATTTTTCCTAGTACTGGGATACCCAAAAGAATACCCACACAATCCAACATAGATACATCGCAAAGTACAGAATCATGGAAGGGTCCAATGGAAAAGTTGATGTCACAAATTTGTGTTACCATGAGATGAGGTTCATCCTTATGAAACCACCATAATTGATAAGGAGAGGGATGAGGGGTGTTGGGAAGGTTTAATCGGTTCAACAAATCTTGAGTTACTAAATTATTTTGGCTATCATTATTTATAATGAGCGTAGCAAGAGACTTCTTGATTTCAAAATTGTGGGTGAAGAGAGGGGAAATTGAGGTAGCATTAGAATCAATAGCCATCAAAGAGAAAGAGGGGTCTAGAAACATGGGATTGTCTAAATAGATTGGTTTATAAGGAAGGGGTGTTCGACTCAGGAGTATCGAAAAAAGGTGTTTTAGTAGTAGACAAATTTTGTAGGACACCATAATGGACGGTCTTATGGGATGTGAACCATTTAGTAGACTTATGGGAAGAGGAATACTTTGGAGAGGAGGGAGTGGAGGATTAGTTATGATGATACTGAGGGGATTTCAATTAGGGGGATAGATTATGCTTAACTACTAGAGAGGGGGAAAAATACTTATCCAGAGAACTACTATAAAAAAATACACCTCCTTACGTAAAAAATTATATAAACCAAAATTATACTTTACTATGAGTACCCCTTCAGATTCCTAAATATGAAGTTGGATGTGGATCCCAATGAATATTTTAATGTGTTTTTGCATGGAGTATCCTAAGAATTGGCGGAGTTGCAACCAGTGATCCATAAGATTCTAACGATAGTTAGGAGGATAGAATCTTCTATGGTATTCTTGACAGAGTAGAAGAGGAGGAAGATGCCTAGAAATCCACAATAAGGTTGGTCCCAATGGGTAGAGTATCCCATCAGGCTTGGGAAATTCCTTCCATTTTTAATTAACAATATGAAGCTTCTCCTCGTCAGATATGATGTGAGTAGTTATGGAGTATGTAGAGGGACTTCGAATCTAGGAATCCACAATCTCCCCATTGATCTTGCCAGAGAACTTAGGAATTTGGAAATGTCCATCAAGTTTCAAAGGAGATGTAGTTTGACATTTCAAGATAATAATCTCATGAAGAGACAAAGACAACTCTTGGATAGGGGAATAGTTTATAGAAGAGGCATCATCCTATGAAGTGTCCCATCTTGGAGGCATGATATTCATAAAATAATGCTACTCCTATCCATATCTGAAGGAAAAGCCACTAATATGTAGAGAGGAGGGGAAAGACCTTATCATACCTCTCGACTAAAAACTGAGCAAGGAGGAGGAGGGGGTTTCCCTAGTTCACCTCTGAAACACGTGAAATAATTGAGAGGAGGAGGGGGTTTCCCTAGCACAATTTTGGAAATATTTTTGAGTTGAGAGAAGTAGGGGGTTTCCCTATATTACCTCTTATAAGAGAGAGAGGAGGGAGAAAAGAAACCCTGACACATCCTTTACCTAAAAAAAAAATGCCAACCTTAGTACATCCCAATAAGGGATCTGGGTTTTCTTGGATATACCACTAAACTCTCTGACTAGTGGAGAAGAAGCACCTTGGGTTGTTGCTTTGATACCACTTTATCTGCAATACTACAGAGAAATCCCTAAAAGAACATTCAAAAATAAATACAAAACCAACACATGATATGATATTTATTAGAATAAGAATCCTTTATATAGAATAGGAAGAATATACAATGGTTTTGATCAAAGGTGGACCAATAATAACTAACCAACAACTAGAAAAGTTCCCAAACTTTAACAACTATATTAGTTGACTAGTTCCTGGTCCTCGAGAATTTTTCCCCACCTCCCATACAGATATGCACCCCATTGGGAATTTGTGGTGAAGTGTGCTACATCTAGAAGGAGGTGCACCATTGTGGTAGTTCCCTATTGTCCTTCCTTGAGATGTATTTCTTCTTCCTTGGGAAGTGTGCCTTCCAACATGCTCACAAGAAAAATTCTAAAAGAATGGAAACCCTTCTCTTCCTAGTGTCCTTGTATTTCACATATCATGATATTCGTTAGGATTAGGGGTTTTTCATGCTCAACCCTCAAATAGTGATAAGGTTTTGGACCTTATTGAATATTCATGAATTTCCACATGTGGATATCCCCACAAGTCTAAGTAGCAATGGTTTTCATGTCATCCACTCATCCATTGTTGTTAACAAGGTAGTTCAACATGTGGGAAGCATAAAATTCACATACAAGATTTGATTAAGTTGATTTTTACACCATTGGAAAGGTATCAACATGCATAATAGTGTCAATGGGTTCATAACTAAGTTCACAAATTTGTTATCCCAACAAAAATCATTTTAATGCGTCAAAATGGTTCTAGAAGGTTTTGGACCCTAAATTTCTAAACTGAGACTTGCCCCTAAAATGGGACCTGCAAGTGAATTCCTCCACTTTTTCCATTGAGAAAGTACTAAGACAGATTGCAAATTATATGATGATTCGTTCTAGATTATAGCTCCCCATTTAATGAATATTTTGGACACCAAAATATTTACTAAATGAGGTGAGGAAATGTTTCTTGTACAGTCTCTCTAGATTACTGAATTTCTTTGCTTGTAAGTTGTCCTTTAAACCCAATATTCTAAAGGTCATGCTTCCCTTGTCTTTTCTTTCTAGATATCCTCTGCAAAATTGTGTCTTATGCCAATTCTACCTAATAATATGGTCCTAAATCCTTCGTGGTAGGTAGAATGTGCCCCAACGCCTGAACCAACATGGAAGGATCACAGAGTTTCAAATTCTTCACATTCACTACTAAGTAAATATGGATGTATGGGGGTAGGTTGAGTATGCAGGAATTATCTCCCACTTTATTCGATACCTAAAATTTTCCATACTACATAACCTTGATCTTCTTACCAGGACCTTGTAGTGTTTCCTTGTTCAATTGTAACCAAACTATGTCTCTGACTTTGAATGAATTCTAGGTTCTATGTTGATCATGTCTATTCTTATACCTTTATTGTGACTTCTTCAATGTCCCCTATACATGCCCATCGATCTTTCTATTATATTCAACAAAATTCTCTTATTTTAATGCTTTTCTTGTGATGTCTTCCCTCACTCGTCCTTGATGTCTGTAAACAACATCCAAGGAAGAATGTGGCAAATATCCAAAGAATAATTAAAAAGGTGACTTATGAGTAGAAGTATGTAATAATCTATTATAAGAGTTTTGAATGTAGATTAGATATTCATCCTAGTTCTTTGGTTGTTTTTTATTATAACCTCTTAAAATTTGTACTAACATCTTGTTAACTACTTTTTTTCCCATCTTTCTATATATGGAATGGCATATATCTCTTAAACTTCAGGTATCCCTATCTAATATGATACTCCTTAGTATAAAAACTTGTACCTAGAACTTTTCAAAGAAAATGTTTGATATTTCTTTTCATCTGATTGTCCTTTTACAAGGCATAAGAATGACAAATTGCTAAACTTATCAACTAAAATAAAAACATTTTCATGTCCCTTCCTGCTTGTTGGAAAACCACCCACAAAATCCATGAACCTTATTTACCATGGTCGAGTCAGTATAGGTAAGGTATGGCATGGACCTTACATTATATTACCGGTATTGTTGGTACAACAAAGAATGCATCATCTAATACACCAAGCTACATCTTCCAAATTTCTAGTCCAATACACATACCTTTTCAATTTAGTAACTATCTTCCCAAAACCAAAATATTATACAAACTTAGAGGTGTTATACTGTACAATAAGATCCAATATTTCACCTTTACTAATACATATCTTATCTATCATTCAGATTATCCCATTCTAGATATCATAATTAGCCTTCGCATTAGCTTATTCTACATGAATTTGTCCATGTAGTTGTTGAAACATATATTTGAAGTCCTCGTCTTCTCTACATGCCTCTTTGTATGCATCATGGGTAAAATTATCCATGTACATAAGAGTTACCAAAGATGTAATATTGGATGTGGGTGGCCTTGAAATCATGTATTCCATCTTAATAGAGTTTTCCTTCTTATACTTTATGACTAGATGGAATTGTTGCAAAAATCCCATCCACTTATAATGTCTAGTTTTTGGAATCTTATTTTGGGCCTACAAATATTACAATGGTTGATGATATGTGTGGAGAATGGATTTTTTTCCCATTATATAATACTTCTACTTCTTAACATATTCAACTAGGGAATATATTTACTTATCTTAGGTAGGGTAGTTTAAGACTCCCCCGTGAAACATTTTAGAATGATAGTGCGTCATCTTACCTCCTTGCATAAAAAACTTCTCCCAAATCATACCCAATTGGATATTTCTCCACTTTGAAAGGATTCTGCAAGTTAGTAAATGTGAGAAATCATGCTTGATTAATATTTCATTTTAAATCGTCAAAAAATTTCTATTGATTCTTTCACCACTAGAAACTATTGTTGCTCACTTTTATGGTGTGGAGCGGTGTAACTATTGCTCAAAAGGATGTTATGAATTTTTTTAGGTATTGTTATGCCCCAATGAATATCCTAACTTCATTGACATTAATAGAAACTAGCTATTTTACGAGGTCTCCATCTTTGTGGGGTCTATATTGACCTCCCCTCCACCAATCACATACCCCAAATTCACTAATGAATCCTTATCAAACTCACATTTATTGATATTAAACAATAGGTAGTGATTTTTCAAAACCTATAACACCTACATGAGATGTGATATGTGGTCCTCCTAGGTAGAGATATATACCAATATATCATCCAAATACACTATAAAAAATGAACCTAAATATGGGGAAAATAGATATTAATCAATATCATAAATGCAAATGGTACATTTCATAAACCAAATAGCATGACGAACCATTCATTCAAACCTTTCCTTTCTTGTAAATCAGTCTTCTAGTTGTCTTCTTCCTTGACATGTCTCTTGTGGTATCTTGATTTGAGATAGAACTGTGTGAATACTTGGAATGCTACAACTAGTCTTACAAATCATTGATCCTGGGTAGAGGGTATTGATTCTTGAGTATAATCCTTTTCAAATATTTGTAGTCGATAAAATATCTAGGTCCCATCATTCTTAGGTAATATGATGATAGGTGACCCAAAAGGGGCGTTACTTGGTAAAATAACTACCTAATCCACCAGATTCTCTAAATATTTCTTAACTTTATCTGCTTCTAGAATAGACTATCTATGCAACCCAATATTTGGTAACAAGGAGTTAGGAAACAACTATATCGCATGCCTGACTTCCCTCTTAGGCAACAACCCTTTGTGTTCCTTGAAGAATCCTTTTTATTCATGCAACAACTCCTCCAATTGTTGTTTATTATTTTTAGTATATCCCTATATAGATGAATTTGCTCTTACAGATTCACCACCTAGTTTATTATCTCATAAGAAAAAAAAAACATACTTATTACTTGAACTAATAAACATTTTGTCTTGGTTGGCAGTACTTATGAGTGAGATATTCAATTTAATTTTATGTGAATTAATGATGAAATTTTTCCCATCCTTCATCGGGGAGTATTGGTTTTCTCTCCTTTTGAATATTGCATCCTTCCCATACATGTAAAGGATTCCAAACACTATTCAACATATGTCAAAGGGTACTACATCTAACTCCACTTCATTAATAAAATTTTCACTTAGAACAAATTTGATCTTACACTATTTTGTGACCTTTATATTTGCATCCTTATTTACCCACCCTAATCGATATGATCTAGCAATATCATGAACCTACAACCCATGTTTACTCACCATATTATATTAGTCACTACAAGATTTTCTTATGAACCATAATTTAAAAGACCATCTCCATTGGTTTTCTTGACTTGTATCTTCATATGCAAGAGTTTTTTAATCTCCTTTTCTTCCTTGTGATGAAGGATACTAATATTCACCTCATTATAAACTACATCTCATGTAATGTTTTTGTCCATGTATCAATTTCTCTCTACTTGATTTCTTAAATCCATGGCTAGAAGGTTCTTCTTGTTGGCATCCTTCTTACAGTTCTTAGGATTCATATCTAGATATAGTTTCCAACACTTTTATTCATTGTTACCATTGATATTGTAATGGATATAATGGTTAATTAGATCCTTTCACTGATGTTAAGTGGTTTTCATCTTCGTGTCTTTCCATTTCCACTTCTTCTTCACCTCCTTGGAAGCATCTCAATGCACTTTCTATTTATAACTAGTTGGTTGTCCTTTTTTGTGTCATATATTTTCTACATATGTTTCTTTCACACATGCCTCATCAAATATGCTACGATTGAAGATAATAACTTGATTTAAAAAATAAATATGTAGACCCTCCCAATACATGAGGAGTACATTTGCGTTCTTGGGAGAGACACCCATAATGATAGCCATATTTTTGAATTTGGTGGTGTACTCCTACACACTCTTCCCTTTCCTTTGCATGAAGTAATTCCAATGTATCCATTCATCCTCTACATACCTGATATGATAGAATTTTGAATTAATGAGTTTTTTTAAATCCTTACACTTAGTTACAAATAAATCACCCTTAATATTAAGTGTCTCCATGTACCACCAATTCATTACATGACACTCTAATTTTAGTCTGGAAAATGAAATATTTTGCTCATCATCTATATTGTGAACATTCAAAGAGACCTCTGATATTTTTAATGTCCCCCACCTCTTTCTGAGGAGGTTTGATATGACTTAGTGGTATAGGTATCCCCACTAGGCCATAGTCTCACACTGAGGGGAAAAGTCAACCAAACTAATGTTATATTCTTAAGATGATTTAATATAAAGGTAAAAAGAGTTAAAAAGATAACTCAATGAAGGAATAGAAGAGTTGGAGGTTGAGTTAGGAGTTAACCCTAGGGGTTAACTTAACTCAAAAAGGAAACATAAAAAAAGTATAAAGAGAAGGCTAGGGCACACCTCTCATTCATTATGGATTTTGGTATTTTCTTGTTGATGTTGTTGAGCATATAGTTTTGAGGGTTTTGATATTACAAACCCTAGTGAACAACTCAGTGGTGAAATACTCCACTCACCATGTTCCAAGCTTGGTCTCAGGGATGAAATACTCCACCCCCACCATTCTACATCCATCATCTACTCAGGAGGACTAGCAGGGCCATACCAGTTGGACCAGTAGGTTCGTACCAGCTAGGGTTTTCTTGCAGGGGTGCACCATTTGTTGAGGAAGAGTTTGATCCATCATATTGAGGAACCTTTGGAGGTTTTCATCATTGGGGTTTTTCTTACAAAACCTTTCTCATCAGTTTGAGGTCTTCTTGGACGATTTATCACATCCCTATCATCCATTTGCAGGTTGGGATGATTTTAGCAGGGAGAGGACGATTTGGTGATTCAGTATTTCTCAGATCTAGAAGGCCATAAGTTATATCTAAACTTGAAACTTCTCTCAGGTGCTTGTGGCTTCCCGATCTACCATCCTAGAGCGTTTCATGGGATTTAGAGTCCAGATTCATCTAGGATGTACTATTGGCCATATTCAAGGTTTCAGGAGGGTCATACCAATATAGGGTTTCTGCAGTTTGAGGAGGAACCTTCAGTGTTTGAGCTCCATACTTCAGGAGGAGGCTTCCATTTACTTGAATCATAATTGTGAGGCATTTGGCATTTTTTGGGGGTCTTCATCTTCAGGAGGGTCAAACCCCTGGTATCCATTGTCTTCAATAGGCCATACCAACATTCAACAGGGTCGTACCCGTTTCTTGAGGGTTGGACTTAAACCCTAGTTTTGCAGTTGAGTGTTCATCTTCTAATACAGCCTTTGGGAGGCTTCATTTGTATCTCTGGGAGTATTTTTGTATGCAACTATATTATTTTTTTGAAGCCATCTAAATCTATTCAAGATCTTCTTCGCTATTTGTATCAGGTGCTTTCTTTCTTATAATAAAGTTCAACTATTGCTTGTGGTTCCTATCTTATGTATTGTTGATGATATTCATATGATTGCAATGATGCTTTTATAACCTGTGGACGAATAAATGAATAAACCCTAAGGCCAAAATGTTCATGGACAACATGCATACACAAAAGTTAATAATCAAATCAATGGTTAGTTATTGATTCCAAGAAAAAAATTGGCTTGGTATCATTACAGTGGTATCAGAGCTATGATCCTCCAAACATGTGAGGATTAGCGCATGCAAAGGTATAATGGTATCTTTATGGGTAGAAGGAAGAAGCAGGCTTGTGAAAGAGAATTCAAAATCGAGGGATCAGGAGAGGAGCGTGAGCCATAGGGCTTGGCTTTCTTGGCAACCAAATTCCAAAAATTCCATAAAACCCTAGCTAGTACAGAAAGAAACCTGGTCCACCACTTACAAGAAAGCGAAGAGACAAACTGGAGGGAACAAGACGAAATCACTGAGACCTTGATGAAGGTATATGGGAATCTGAGGAAGATTGATGAGAGTTATACAATGATAACTCGACTATTGATGAAGATAACTCATCAGGGGAAAGACCCTGAGACGTATGGAAGAAAAGAGACTGTCGGATCCCATGGTGAAATCAGGTATAATCCAAAGAAGTCTCCCAGGTATGAGGGAAGCCAAGGAAGGGGTACATCACATAGACATATGGGTAGCAGGGCTAACCCTAGACCATAATTTCACACATTTACATATGAACAGGTGCAATAGGAGCAGGTGGATGACTTTGTTGTGCAGATGGAACAGTGTACTAGGGAGTACTATGGCTTGGATATGATAATTTAGAGACATATGTCCCTGGATCAATACTGCCAACTCAAGTTCAGAAACAATCCTAGGCCGAACTAGCGGAGCATTTATGAGTTTGAACGAAGAGAACTGAAGATGGAAATCCCATACTTTGATGGTATGACCAAGATGAAAATGCAGGCATGGGTACAAAAGATGGACACTTATCTGGATCTTAATCCCATGAGGGATATGGAAGCCATCAAATTTGTCATTATGTATCTGGATGGAAAGGCTCATGACTAGTGGTATCATGGACTCACCACCCTAGGCTACAATAAGATAGTGACCTACATAGAGTTCACTCAGAGACTCATTGACAGATTTGACCAGGGGGACCCTGAGCTGCACTTCTGGGAACACACACAACTCAGTAAAATAGGAGAAACATAGGTATACATTGAATAATTCTAAAGGCTAGCAGTCATGGTGCAAGATATATCCCCAATGTTGAAATAGATCTTGAAATATTTTATCCTTAAGACCTAGATTTTTAATTTTTAAGTTTTCGGCCTTCTTAAAACAAGAATTTTGTCACCTATAAAT
>JZKD02S0166913.1:545068-570113 GCA_000966675.3 Picea glauca
AATCGGGAATCGGGGTTTTACGTAAACAAATGTTTGATGAAAATTGAATTTTGAAACCCCGATCCATGATTTCCTGATGCTTTAAAAATTAATTAAAACATAAATTACTTAAGTCTCAATTAAAAGGGTTTAAAAATTAAGTTAATCACGTCGCGATATCAGGATTCACGGTTCTATAAAATCATATAATCTTGCCATCGTATTTCCCGATTTCCCGATTTCGCGATACATTTGATCCTTAAGTAAAGATTTGAATTAATCTAATCTCTGCTAAGAATGATTAAAAGTTAAATAATTACATCGTGATTTCGGAATTCGTGATTTTACGAGAAGCGTGTTTCTTGTCATCCTTTTTCCTGAAATCCCGATCACAAAATCCCGACTCATAATTCACATTTGAAATAAACTATATTTGTTTTGGCCTTAATTTTGATTAATGAATTGATTAAGATAAGTTAAATCATGTTTTAAAGAAACAGGTCATCCCCATTTCGCGATTTCGGGATTCGCGATTCCATGAGAGCACGAACTCATGTCATCAGATTTCCCGAAATCCCGATTCCCGATTTTCCAACTAACTAAATCCTGAAAAAGTCTAATATCGATTAATTAACTTATTAAAAAATGTTTTAATTTTAATTAATACATCGCGATTTCGCGATTTTGGCGATCGGGTTTCTTTGATGACATCTTTTTTTGACATCAAGAGTGTCGAAACCCCGAAAAGTCATGTTTTGGACTTAACTCATAATGAACATTAATAAATCAGCTTTCTAAAACAGGTTTTAAAGTTAATCTTTCTTTGAATGATCATTAACATGCCATTGTCCGATTAATTAAGTTTCTATTATATTTGAAAACATCGAGAAAGCCTAGGTACAAACATTAAATGCATATCTTCGAAAATATATTTTGCATTAAGAGCTTTAACTTTGTAACAGAGGTACAAATCTCAATATTTTTATGATATATTCAAAGTGAACGTTCGAAACGTCTGTATTTTCATTCTAAAGTTGATCTTACTCATCCACTCTCTGTGACAGGTTTTCAAGATTAACGCAGAGCTATGGCACCCAAAAAATCTCCGAAGAAAAACGAAGACTAGCAAGAAGGCGATATTATTTCTGATACTACTCCACTCGTCGTACACTCCGTCAAATCATGGACTGGAATTTCCAAAAAGCTAAAGTATGAACTTAAATATGCATCCCCTGATTCGAAAAATCACCTCCGAGATATTACCGAGTTTGAGCTTCATAAGGTTGTTGCGCGTCTGAGACTTGTGTCATATACCGATATGATCGGCTAGGCTCTGGATAAAGTAGATATCCCGACAAGAAGCATTCTGAACAAGCAAGGAGCTGTCATCGGCTCATTTAGGCCTGAGCACATTCAAGTAATGTATAAGCTCTCGCCCAATTATAGACACACCGTTAATTTTGATTTTTTAGCCGAGTTTAAAAGAAAATAATGCATTGAAGTAGGCCAGACATACCCTGACATGATTAAAGGATGGGCCAGGGATGAAAATAAGTTTAGGGCTGATTTACATGGGATTTATGCCACAGCTTCCTTAAAATAATATATGGTTTATGTAGCAAATATGTTGTGTAGACTTTTCGGGAGAAAGGATCCTTGTCACTTTCATGTAGACTGGACACCTTTCCTAGAGGAAGTTTCAGAAGGACGCAGTTTTAACTGCCATAAAATTTTGTAAGATAACCTCACATCAGAGGTTGTGAATTACAAAGAAGCCAAGTCAAAAGGACAACCAATGTCTTTTTATATGTCTTCATATATTATGGATGTCATTTGTTTTATGACTCCTTTCCCATTAATGAATTGGAGTTGGAAAGTTTCTTGCCCAGAGCCTGTTCATAAATACCACTCAGGTCTCTAGGAAGAAAACGCAAAAGATGTTTTTTATGATGTTTCTCATTATGTAATTATCCCTCTGCACAAAATATTCTTTGGATGCGAACCCCCTCGCATTTCTAATATAGTCATAGAAAGCCTCAAATCGGTTGTCGACTGGTTTATTGAGGAAACTTTTTCCTATGTTAGGGTTTATGGCTATTTCATTCCACCTCAAGCACTCTCGAATTTCTTACCAGACAGATTGGTATGTAGAGAAGTGGCTTATCAGTTAGCCAAGGGTGGTATTGGGTTAGAATTAAAATCCCTTCAGAAAAAAGCATGGCCATCTTTCCCTGTTCATATCGGGAAATTTACTTTATCAAACTTGGGGCTTCTAATGTGGAGGCCGAATCATTGGAGGAACTTAATCTGGTAGACATTGAGCACAGGAAACACGACCCTTACCAAATAATTAGTCGGCATTACATACACTATAATTTAAAAGCATATGAACATGAAGTTTCAGTTTATGATGATATTTTAAAAGATGTGAAATCTTATGAGGAAGTGCAGAATAGAGTGCAAGACTTGTCACCTAACTCATAGGTGGGGTTTTCATCTTTTCAACGACATAGGCGAAGCTTCCTGTCGAAGATTTTACAAGGTGAAATGTCGACTTCATTGCCAGAACAAGAAGAAACCCCTCCAGGGTTTGAAAATGATACTCAGGATAAGTCAAGTGACAAAGATAATTTGAAAGATCCTAAAATACCTCCTCAAAACACAAAGGGTTCTCAGATAAAAGAACCAGGGACAGAAAAGGGAAAAGGACTGGAAAAAAGTCCAATAATTCTTGATGATATTCCAGAAAAAATTGGAGGAACTGCTTCAAAGGAACTTGGCAGTCCTATTACAGATTTGACTCCACTACAGTCCACTTTTGGAACCCCTCATGAAGGAGTTCTATATTTTAGTGACCTAGAGATGATTTCAAGAGATGAAATCCCCTCATCACATTATTTTTCCAGCAAAAAACGAAGAGTTGTCTTGAAATAGGAAATTCATCCTATAGGAGAAAGATCAATTAAAAAAGCATAGAGTTATCATAGGTGGGAAGAAACTCAAGGATGGAGAGTTCGCCACAGAATTAGCGGGAACAATGGGTGCTATAACATCAGCCAATATATATTCTGTGGGAAACCTAACAACTATGCTTGAGTAGAAGGATCAAGAAATAATTCAGTTGCAAGACAGATTAAAGGAAAATGAAAGAAATATTGGTTGGGGAATACAGAAGGGTCTAGAACAAGCTAGACTCAAAGATATGCAAGAAATTCAAAAGTTGAATAAAAACTTGGATGAGGCAAAACACATGATACAGGTCACTCAAGAACAGGTTCAAAAGTTGGGTGAAGAAAATAAATTATTGCAAAACAATATTATTTCTATTGCTAGCCAGGTAATTGAAATTGAAAATTTTAGGACGTAGGCATCAGAGATATATGCAAAAATAGAATAGGAACAATAGAAAGTATTTTGTAATCTAGAAATAATCCAGAATTATTTTCAGGAATCAAATAGGTCCATGGAACAGGTGTTCCAGAAAGAAAGAGAAACAAAAGCAGCGAGGACTACTTTTCAGAAAGCAGTGGCTTCCTCACTAAAAGAAGAAATTGGAAAAAATCAGAAATTATCTATTTCTGAACAGGTAAAAGGACATATAATGATAAAAGTATGGGAATCAAAATAGGCTGAATATAAAATAATTACAAAAGAAGTTAACGAAGATTGCCAAGGAATCTTGAATCTCGTTGAAAAAGATTCATTAAATATTGGGGCAGATGGTTGTTCTGAGTTATTAGGCGAAATCAATAGTGCCAGGCATCAGCTGAAATCAAGAGAAGAGCTCGAAGAAAGGAAAGAAGAAATTTCAAATATTAAATTTGTCAACATTACAAAAATAAATAAGTGGATGGTGAATTTGAGTTTAAAGTTGAAAACAATGAAGTTCATAGAAAGTATGATAGAAAGTAGATTGCCAGAAATACAGAGAAGATTTTTCTCTTTTGAAGCTAATGAGATACCTGGGGCTCCTAGGATCTTAGTAAACTTTTTGGGAAAATGTGTTCAATGCGTTGAAGGAGAGAAAGAAATTTCATCGAATGCCAATTTAAAACTTTTTAAATGTTTTTATTTATTAGAATTTTGAAAGAAATTGTAAACGGTTGACATTATTTTATGTAACCGTAATATTAGGGAGTTGGTTAGTTACCAACAAGAAAATTTGATAGAAAGGTATAAATATAGTTCCAAAAGGCTGAGCAATGGCTTCAGAAATTTTGGAGATAGACATTTTTGTAAATTCAGTTTTGAAGTTCATCAGAATATAAATCGCAAACAAGATTCTGGATCCTGCAAATTTGTAACTATGTGTCTTCCCCTGTTTATCATGTTTTGTTAAATTTTCATTTTAAAGTGTTTTTCTAACAAGTAAATCAATTTGAATTTATATACATTGTTGTTTATTATTTCAGAATGGTTTGGATGTTGAACATATTACAGTCTTTCCTCTGAAATTACTTTAGTAATTTTAAGACCTGTAAAACCTTTTGTTCCTTAATATTTAGCTCTGTTAGAAATCTTGTTTTTCTTTCATCATCGCTAATTGAAATATAAGATTATTTCTTGATAAAAGCCTTATATTTCTCTGTATTATGCTTCGTTGTTTACAATTTCAAAATTGTTACAAAACCAGGAAACGACCTTGAATGTGTTTTTACATTACTATTGTAGATTTTAAAATTGTTTTCATTGATCTCATCTCTGAAAATATGAAGTAAACAATTGATTAAAAACCCATCTTATAAACCGTTTAAACTTTATTATCCATGACTGTCCCTAATAGCAGACAACCTAACGTAGAACCGGGCCTTCAAGATCAAACCAACATTGCCCTAAGTTTATTTAATACTATTTTACAAACAACGACTAATAGGGATGAACTAGAACAATCATGGTTGCTATTGAATGTGACATTAGCATCCAAGAGCAACAAGAAGCGACACAGAGTCAGTTGAGAAACTGAATCTGCTCTGATTTTTCTTTAATTCCTTAATTCCAAATATTTTCTTTAAATCATTTTCGGATGCCTTGAAGGTATGTTTTATAGCCTTAAAACATAAACTCAGGAACAACATATTTTTGGCGCCATTTTCGGGGAGAGAAGAAACGAATCATTTCCCTGGGAAGAACGACATTGACGTTTTCTATTGTTGATAGTGGAAAAGAACATAAAACTTTCTAAGGCTAAATTATCTTTCACTTGGTGACTTCACACTAAATAAATTGGCTAGTAGCCGTAAGAACACCAGAAAAAACCCGGATAGTAAACAGACCTCGCCAATCTCTAATCCGGAAAAAAAATTAAAATCGCGAAAATCAATTAAAGAAATCATTTTATCAACTTATTCTACAGATCAGCCTAATTTTACACAATCAAACTCATCGAAAACTTTTGAACGATCACTTTTGCTTCCCCCCTCTTTTGATACTTTCTTTCCCGAAGTTTTGTCTCCAGGTTTTCGAGAATCCTCTCCACACACTGTCCAAACTTCAGTCCCAAATCTAACCATGGCGGCACAAGGAGGTGCTGGAGCTTGAGGTGGTGCTCTTGGAGGTGGTCAAGTACCACTTCCCAGGATTTTTTCCAAAGTGGCTGCTAGATATGCTCCCCTCGTTCTTCTTGTTCCTCTTCATGATCTCCCTCAGAACTATATGAATATCCTCCCGAAATTTACAGGGGAAGGTGATTTGACTGCAAAAGAACATATAAACGTTTTTGATCAATTTGCAGATATACTTGGAATAGAACATGAAGACGTTTATTCTAGATTACTTGTTCAAACTTTTGAGGGACAGGTGATAACTTGGTTTCGATCCTTACCAGCTGGATCATTAAGATCCTATGAAGAGATTGAGAGTGAATTCATCAGACAATGGGGCAAGAGGAAGGATCACCTCTACTATCTAACCGAATTAAGATCCCTCAAAAATAAAAACTCTGAGTCAGTGTTGGAGTTCACACAAAGTTTTAATAAATTATACAATAAAATTCCAGCTGAAGTTAAACCTTCACAACCTGCAGCCAAAGTGACTTTTGTTGGTGCTTTTGATCTCGAATTTGCTTTACTATTGAGAGAGAGGAGATTGTTAGATCTCTCTAAAACGTAGGATGATGCAGTTGAAATCAAATCCAATATGATGGCATTAGGGAAGCTTAAATAAAAGATCGAAAATGTAAATAAAGAAAATAAAAAATTCAAAGAACAAGGTGGACCTTTAGGTTCAGGAAAATCTTCTGGAGATAAATAAGAAGATATGGCTAGGGTTATTCGAGAACTTTCAAATAAGATCTCAAAAATGGAACTAGAAAAAAAGAAAAGAGATAATTTTCCTAGAAAAGATTTTCGAAAAAATCCTGAACCTCAGGGACCATATAAAACGATGAAAAATGAAGATCAAAAAATTCAAGCACCCTTTAAAAGTGAAAATTATATTGGAGAGGAAGATTTAGGCGATTTTGAAGAATTGGATGAAGATATTAGTAATCTTGGTGATGATAATAAGTCTCCTTATTTATCTAGACAGGATTATGAATCATCTTTGATTAAAGAAAGTAAATCAGAAGATAAAGTTAACAATAATGTCACTGATGATTGTACATATCAAAGTATTGCAGATGATATTATTGTTGACTTACAGGGAAAATACAATCTGAGACCAAGAAATAAAAATCTCCCTAATGTTCAAACAAAAAAGGGTTTGTTGAGAAATGACACCGATGAGGTAAACCCAAAAGTTGCAGATAAACAGTCTACAAAAAGAAATACAACTGATAACCCTGTACAGTTATAACCATTAGGAATACCCCCTGTAAATACACAAGCTCCGATAAAAGAAAATAAGGTTACATCTCAACGTAAAACCGAGAAGAAAGGTATGGAAGCCCCAAACATTGAAAATGACAAGGCTCAAGGAAAATTTAACTTGGAAAATGAAATAAGTAAAATAAAAATTCCTATCCCCCTTGTTGAATTAGCCAAAAATCCAGTATACCGAAAACAAATAGCCAAAATGATTAATTTTTCTGAAGATGAAAGTCAGGCCAATGCTATTAACTTAGAAGATGACAAGCCTATCCTAGTTTTCGGTCCACAGGTCGAAGGTGCAAGAGATACAATGGCTCCTTTTTATATTACACTAACTCTTTTTGACCATCTTTTACATAACTGTATGTTGGATTCTGGAGCTTCCCATAATGATATGCCTAAGGCAATAATGGAAAAACTTGGTCTCGAAATCACAAGACCCTATGGTGATTTGTATTCTTCTGATTCAAGAAAATTTAAATGCATAGGAATGATTAAAGACCTAGTGGTAAATTTGGCCCAGATACCTGCTAAAAGTATCCTTATGGATGTAGTAGTCGCTGATATCCCCCCAAAATATGGAATGCTATTATCTATATCATGGGGAGCTAAGCTTGGAGGATCCCTCCAGCTAGATATGACATATGCTACAATCCCTGTTTTCGGAGGACAATTCACTCGTCTTTACAGGGAGACTTGGTTGGCATTCACTATAAGTAACCCAAATAATCCTAACAATCATCCAGTTTATATTGCTGACCAAGATTTAGGAAACTGTATATTATCGTTAGATGATGATTTTGAAGTAGAGGTAGATGATAAATGTACAGAAGAAAAAATTGAAAAAAAATAAATAGAGAAAAATATATATAAAACTGGTATATGGAAAATGTATTTTGATGGTGCATCCTCCTATCTTGGAGCTGGGGCTGGAGCTCTTCTTATCGCTCTCGATGATGAATTTGTTATTCCTTTTTCATATAGGCTCCAGTGGTATACATATTGTACAAATAATGTGTGTGAATATGAAGCTCTAGTACTTGGATTAGAAGCTGCTAGAAGGATGAAAAATTAAAAATCTTGAAGTCTTTGGTGATGTTGAATTAATCATAAAAAAAGTAAATCGGCAATATCAAGCTAAGCATCCTAGATTATGGTCTTACAGAAATTGTGTATGGGATTTAATTGAAAATTTCTTTACTTCTGTGAATTTTCATTTCATTCCTAGATCTGAAAATCAACAAGCTGATGCTTTAGCAAAAACTGCATCAACTTTTACACCCCCGACTACTTTTAATTTAAAATATCATATACAAATGAGACATTGCCCTTCAATACCTAATAATATACAACATTAGCAGGTTTTCGAAGACGATGAGCATCCTAGAAATTTTCTTGAATCATTAGATGAATTTGCATAAACGTATAATGATCAGGAGAATCAAAATGATCCAATTTGGATCATGCAAGAAGGGGAAGATTCAAAAGAATTTCATGATAAAATTGCTAACCATCGGATGCTTGTTCTGAAGAACAACCAATTCCCCAAAGGTCTAATCCCTTTGGAAAGACTCTTTAATAAATATGACATTCCTTCTAAAACTACTCTACAACCTCAACCAGAGGAGGTTGAAGATTGTAACATAGGAACCGAAGATAACCCCAAAATGGTTAAGTTATCTAAATTTTTATCAATATAAAATAAAAACAAATACACGGAGTTGTTAAAAAAATATAAAGATGTTTTCTCATGGTCATACGAAGATTTGAAAACATATGACACTTCTGTAATAGAACACAAAATACCACTTAAACCAGGTGTCAAACCTTTCAAACAAAAACTCCGACAATTTAACCCAATTTTATTACCTGTTATTGAACGAGAAGTTAAAAAAAATCTAGATGCTAATATTATTGTTCCCCTAAGATATTCTGATTGGGTAGCTAATCTAGTCCCAGTTAGAAAGAAAAATGGGGAAATCAGATTATGCATTGATTTCAGGAATCTTAATAAATATTCTCTTAAAGATAATTATCCTCTACCTAAAATGGACCGCATTCTTCAAAAAGTAGTAGGGTCTACCAGAATGTCCATGATTGACGGATTTTCAGGTTATAACCAAATTGTTGTTAGTGATCCTGACAAGGAAAAAACCGCATTTACCACTCCTTGGGGCACGTTTATGTATGATAAAATGTCGTTTAGACTAATGAATGTAGGAGCTACTTTTCAACGCGTGATGGATATTTCTTTTGTCGGAGAATGAGATAAGTTCGTAGTCATATATATGGATGATCTTACTATTTTTTCAAAATCAGATGAATACCATATGATTCATCTCAAACAAACATTTGAAAAATGTCGTAGGTTTGGTCTATCTTTAAATCCTAAAAAGTCTCATTTTGCTATGCAAGAAGGAAAGTTGTTGGGTCATATAGTATCCCGAGATGGAATCAGGATTGACCCTAAAAGAGTAGAAGCTATAGATACATTAGCTATTCCTAGGAATGTTAAAGATATTCAATCATTTTTATGAAAAATAAATTTCTTGAGAAGATTTGTTCCTAACTTCGCTGAAATTGTTAAATTGATTACAGATATGCTCAGAAAAAACAACGAAGTAAAGTGGACGGCAGAAGCTAAGGCATCCTTTGCCCATATTAAGAATGTTATAAGTGAGGCACTAGTACTAGCGAATCCAGATTATCTTAAAGATTTTCTCATTTTTTCATTTCCCTCTGAACATACGCTTGCTGTTGTACTCCTTCAAAAAAATGAAGAAGGTTTCGAGCAACCCATAGCCTTCTTTAGTAAAAGCCTCCGAGATGCTGAGCTTAAATACAATATAATTGAAAAGCAAGCTTACTCTATGGTAAAAGAATTGAAATCTTTCAGAACGTATGTATTACATTCTAAAGTGATTGCATATGTACCCACTAGTGCTGTAAAAGATATCTTGGTCCAAGAAGACAGTGATGGTAAAAGAGGAAGATGGCTTGCAAAAATTTAAGAGTTTGACTTGGAGGTTAAACCAACCAAATTGGTAAAAGGACAGGGTTTAGCCAAACTTTTAGCTGAATCCAATTTTGGGGCTCTTGGGATAAACAATGCTCAAGAGGAAGAAGGATGGATAGATGTGAATGAACTTGATGACCAAATAATCGAAAACAAGATCGAGGACAAATTTTCTTCGTCAAATTGGTATAAGGACATAGTAACATACTTCTTAACTTTGAAATGTCCAGATGATTTGTCACCTTCCAAAGCTAGAACACTGAAGCTGCATGTAGTTAAATAATGTATTTCCAAGAAACGATTATACTGGAAAGACCCACTTGGTTTCCTTTTGGTCTGTCTGGTCAAATTAGAAACAGAGGAAGTTATAAGTCAATTTAATGAAGGAATCTGTGGGGGGCACCATGCTTGGAGAGAAACGACATATAAAATCCTGAGGGCTGGTTACTACTGGCCTAAACTTTTTCCATATGTAAATGCTAAGGTACGAGCTTGTAGCCTTAACATTTTTTTACAGGAAAGCATAAGCTACTAGCTATGCCATTAGTCCTAGTCAAGACAGAAGCTCCTTTTCAGCAGTGGGGACTTGACTTCATAGGTGATATAAATCCTCATTCAAGTGCCCAACATAGATGGATTCTGACAGCTATCGACTATTTCACCCAATGGGTGGAAGCTATCCCAACAAGGAAAGCCACTGATTCTGTAGTTATAGACTTTTTAGAAGAGAATATATTGTCAATATTTGACTGTCCTAGAAAGATAGTCACAGACAATGCACAGGCTTTCAAGTCTATGGAAATGGTCAGTTTTTGACAGAAATATAATATTGTGTTGGCACATTCTACAGCATACTATCCACAGGGAAACGACCTCACAGAATCTTCTAACAAGAGTTTGATCAGTATAATCAAGAAAGTCTTAAATGAAAATAAAAAATCTTGGCATTTACATTTAAAATATGCTCTATGGGAAAATCGAATAGGCACAAAGTAGTCTATTGGTACTTCTCCCTTTCAAATGGTTTATGGAACAGATGTAGTGTTTCCCATAAACTTAGCACTTCCTGTGATGAAACTATGGCAGGATGAGAAGGAAGAGCCAAACCCTCTCACAAGAAGGATAAACCAGCTGATTGAAGTTCAACAACACAGGGATGTAATAGATGAAAAGTTGCAGAAGTACCAGGATGATATGAAGATGTTATTTGATCGCAAATCCAAGAACAGGAACTTTCTCCCAAGAGATCTGGTTTTGAGGTGGGATGCTTGAAAAGAAGATTCAGGAAAAAATGGTAAATTCAATCATATTTGGTATGATCCCTTTAAGGTATCATCTTCTGAAGGAAAAAATTCATTTCTACTTGAAAATTTGGATGGTAAGATCCTGAATGCCCTTGTTAATGGGCGTTTTTTAAAGCATTATATGGAATAAAAATATTAAAATAAAAAAAAAAAAAATGTATAGAACGGTTTCTTTTTCAATTTTTTGAAAATTTCTTTAAAAATAAATTAAAAATAAATCCACAGAGTTCTTTTTGAAATTATATCTGAGGTGTTTTGGTTTACATATTGTTTAAAAATCTCCTTTAATACCCTCAGTACTATCTTTCACGTTTTCAGACTTTTTATCAGAGTAGGAGAGATTTTGTATTGACTTTGAAAATCATCAAATGATTAAATTCAGTTAGGTCATTTTTCATAGTTTTTCTCTCTGACTAAAAATGGTTAGGTTTGAGTTAATTATGAATATCTTAAGTTTCTTAACAGTTTGTCTGAACTTTTAAGCTTGCTCAAAAGAAGATCCCCTGAAAATATGTTTCCCTTTTTCTCTACAGACTGAGGGGTTTTGATGGTTGAGAAAAATTCGTCTAGAATAACCAAAACAAGTTGACAAATATCTATTATAAAATTTTACACAGATCACCATCCCTGATATATTAAGTATCACTGATTGCCCCCGCTTCATAGGCATAAGCTAACTATACGACAGATGGTGAAAGGAAATTCATAATTGATTGCCCCCATATAGTCCTACAGACGATGAAAGGAAATTCATTTAAATGATTGCCCTCGTCTAAAAATAAAAAATGGATAACTTCATCGGGGTACTGAACAGTCCCGCTGGCAGTGAAACAATGTCTGAAAATAAAATTAGTACTCGAAGCGGTGAAAGGAAATTCAGTAAAAAGGGACAGATAACTTCACTGGGGTACTGAACAGGCCTGCTGGCAGTGAAGCAATATCTGAGGTGTCTATAAGGTTGTCATACTTATCTATAACTCTATTCTAGTTATCAATTTTTCAAAACCAAATATTCATCTTAAGTCAAAATAGAGCTTCCCAGTTTAAAAAAATTATAAATTTTATTTCGATTGATGCAAGATGAAATGTTCAATAATATGTTGAGTTTCCAAAGATTTTTCTAATCATCTCAATACTAACTCAACTTTGGAACAGGAAGGAGAATTTTGAAGAAGACTATAACTGAGTTTCAAATAAATACGATGTTTTGAAAAGATTTTCAAAGGATTTATATAATTTCTTTTTCTTCTCTTTAAACAGTTTATCAGAGATAAATCCTTTACACCATTTACCCAATGAAGGCACTGAGTCTACATGTTCTCCTCGTCCCGCAGGGAGACGAGGTCCCCAGTTGGAGCCTATGTTGAAACAGATGTTGAAATCTGTTATCCTTAAGACCTAGATTTTTAATTTTTAAGTCTTGGCGTTTTTCGGCCTTCTTAAAACAAGAATTTCGTCACCTATAAATTCGCGATGCATTTTATTGTTTATTTTGGAAAAAAAATTAAAAAAATCTAAACAAATATAAGTTTTCAAACACTCTTTGAAAAAATCTTTTAAATGGGCAGTAATTTAAAATTTACGAATTTTAATTAACACCTAAAAAAAATTAAAAATCGGGATTCAGGGTTTTACGTAAACAAATGTTTGATGCAAATTGAATTGCGAAACCCCGATCCCCGATTTCCCGATGCTTTAAAACTTAATTAAAACATAAATTACTTAAGTCTCAATTAAAAGGGTTTAAAAATTAAGTTAATCACGTCACGATATCAGGATTCACGATTCTATAAAATCATAGAATCTTGCCATCGTATTTCCTGATTTCCCGATTTCGCGATACATTTGATCCTTAAGTAAAGATTTGAATTAATCTAATCTCTGCTAAGAATGATTAAAAGTTAAATAATTACATCACGATTTCGGAATTCATGGTTTTACGAGAAGCGTGTTTCTTGTCATCCTTTTTCCCGAAATCCCGATCACAAAATCCCGACTCATAATTCACATTTGAAATAAACTATATCTGTTTTGGCCTTAATTTTGATTAATGAATTGATTAAGATAAGTTAAATCATGTTTTAAAGAAACATGTCATCGCCATTTCGCGATTTCAGGATTCGCGATTCCATGAGAGCACGAACTCATGTCATCAGATTTCCCGAAATCCCGATTCTCGATTTTCCAATTAACTAAATCCCAAAAAAGTCTAATATCGATTAATTAACATATTAAAAAAGGTTTTAATTTTAATTAATACATCGCGATTTCGTGATTTTGGCAATCGGGTTTCTTCGATGACATATTTTTTCGACATCAAGAGTGTCGAAACCCCGAAAAGTCATGTTTTTAGACTTAACTCATAATTAACATTAATAAATCATCTTTCTAAAATAGGTTTTAAAGTTAATCTTTCTTTGAATGATCATTAACGCGGCATTGTCCAATTAAGTAAGTTTCTATTATATTTGAAAACACCGAGAAAGCCTTGGTACAGGAATAAAATGCATATCTTCGAAAATATCATTTGCATTAAGAGCTTTAACTTCGTAACAGAGGTACAAATATCAATATTTTTATGATATATTCGAAGTGAACGTTCGAAACGTCTATATTTTGATTCTAAAGTTGATCTTACTCATCCACTCTCTGTGACAGGTTTTCAAGCTTAACGCAGAGCTATGGCACCCAAAAAAGCTCCGAAGAAAAATGAAGACCAGCAAGAAGGCGATATTATTTCTGATACTACTCCACTCGACGTACACTCCGTCAAATCATGTACTGGAATTTTCAAAAAGATGGAGGATGAGCTTAAATATGCAGCCCTTGATTCGGAAAATCACCTCCAAGATATTTCCGAGTCTGAGCTTCATAAGTTTTTTGTGCGTCCGAGACTTGTGTCATATACCAATATGATCGGATGGGCGCTGGATAAAGTAGATATCCCGACAAGAAGAATTATGAAGAAGCAAGGAGCTGTCATCGGCTCATTCAGGCCTGAGCACATTCAAGTAATGTATAAGCTCTCGCCCAATTATAGACACACCTTTAATTCTGAGTTTTTAGCCGAGTTTCAAAGAAAAGAATGCATTGAAGCGGGCCAGACATACCCTGACATGATTAAAGGATGGGCCAGGGATGAAAATAAGGTTAGGCCTAATTTACATGGGATTTATGCCACAACTTCCTTAACCGAATATATGGTTTATGTAGCAATGATGTTATGTAGACTTTTCGGGAGAAAGGATTCTTGCCACTTTCGTGCAGACTGGACACCTTTCCTAGAGGAAGTTTTAGAAGGACGCAATTTTAACTGGCATACAATTTTGTCAGATAACCTCACATCAGAGGTTGTGAATTACAAAGTATCCAAGTCAAAAGGACAACCAGTGTCTTTTTATATGTCTGCATATATTATGGATGCCATTTGTTTTATGACTCCTTTCTCATTAATGAATTGGAGTTGGAATGTTTCTTGCCCAGAGCCTGTTCATAAATACCACTCAGGTCTCTGGGAAGAAAATGAAAAAGATGTTTTTTATGATGTTTGTCATTATGTAATTATCCCTCTGCACAAAATATTCTTTGGATGCGAACCCCCTCGCATTTCTAATACAGTCATAGAAAGACTCAAATCAGTTGCCGACTGGTTTATTGAGGAAATTTTTTCCTATGTTAGGGTTTATGGCCATTTCGTTCCACCTCACACACACCCAAATTTCTTACCAGACAGATTGGTATGTAGAGAAGTGGCTTATCAGTTAGCCAAGGGTGGTATTGGGTTAGAATTAAAATCCCTTCAAAAAAAAGCATGGCCATCTTTCCCTGTTCATATCGGGAAATTTACTTTATCAAACTTGGGGAATTCTAAGGCGGAGGCCGAATCATTGGAGGAAGTTAAGTTGGTAGACATTAAGCATAGGAAACATGACCCTTACCAACTAATTAGTCGGCATTACATACACTGTAATTTAAAATCATATGAACATGAAGTTTCAGTTTCTGATGATATTTTCAAAGATGTTAAATCTTATGAGGAAGTGAAGAATAGAGTGTAGGCCTTGTCACCTGACTCACAGGTGGGGTTTGCATCTTTTCAACGACATAGGTGAAGCTACCTGCCGAAGATTTTATAAGGTTAAATGTCGACTTCATTGCCAGAATAGGAAGAAACCCCTCCAGGGTTTGAAACTGATACTCGGGATAAGTCAAGTGACAAAGATAAGTTGAAAGATCCTGAAATACCTCTTCAAAACACAGAGGGTTCTCAGATAAAAGAACCAGGGACAGAAAAGGGAAAAGGATTGGAAAAAAGTCCAATAATTCTTGATGATATTCCAGAAAAAATTGGAGAAACTGCTTCAAACAAACTTGGCAGTCCTATTACAGCTTTGACTCCACTACATTGTACTTTCGGAACCCCTCATGAAGGAGTTCTATGTGTTAGTGACCTAGAGCCAATTTCAAGGGATGAAATCCCCTCATCAGATTATTTTTTCAGCAAAAAATGAAGAGCTGTCTTGAAACAGGAAATTCATCATGTAGGAGAAAGATCAATTAAAAAAGCATAGAGTTATCATATATGGGAAGAAACTCAAGGATGGAGAGTTCGCCACAGAATTAGCGAGAACAACGGGTGCTATAGCATCAGCCAATATATATTCTGTGGGAAACCTAACAACTATGCTTGAGTAGAAGGATCAAGAAATAATTCAGTTGCAAGACAGATTAAAGGAAAATGAAAGAAATATTGGTTGGGGAATACAGAAGGGTCTAGAACAAGCTAGACTCAAAGATATGCAAGAAATTCAAAAGTTGAATAAAAACTTGGATGAGGCAAAAAACATGATATAGGTCACCCAAGAACAGGTTCAAAAGCTGGGCGAAGAAAATAAATTATTGCAACACATGATTATTTCTATTGCTAACCAGGTAATTGAAATTGAAAATTTCAGGACGCAAGCATCAGAGATATATGAAAAAATAGAAGAGGAACATCATAAAGTATTCTGTAATCTAGAAATAATCCATAATTGTTTTCAGGAATCAAATAGGTCCATGGAATAGGTGTTCCAGAAAGAAAGAGAAACAAAAGAAGCGAGGACTACTTTTCAAAAAGTAGTGGCTTCCTCACTAAAAGAAGAAATTGGAAAAAATTAGAAATTATCTATTTCTGAATAGGTAAAAGGAGATATAATGATAGAAGTATGGGAATCAAAATTGGTTGAATATAAAAGAATTACAAAATAAGTTAACGAAGATTGCCAAGGAATATTCAATCTCGTTGAAAAAGATTCATTAAATATTGGGGCAGATGGTTGTTATGGGTTATTAGGCGAAATCAACATTTCCAGGCATCAGCTGAAATCAAGAGAAGATCTCGAAGAAGGGAAAGCATAAATTTCAAATATTAAATTGGTCAACATTACATAAATAAATAAGTGGATGGTGAATTCGAGTTTAAAGTTGAAAACAATGAAGTTCATAGAAAGTATGATAGAAAGTAGATTGCCAGAAATACAGAGGAGATTTTTCTCTTTTGAAGCTAATGAGATACCTGAGGCTCCTAGGATATTAGTAAACTTTTTGGGAAAATGTGTTCAATGCGTTGAAGCAGAGAAAGAAAGTTCATCGACGTCAATTTAAAACTTTTTAAATGTTTTTATTTATTAGAATTTTGAAAGAAATTGTAAACGGTTGACATTATTTTATGTAACCGTAATATTAGGGAGTTGGTTAGTTACCAACAAGAAACTTTGATAGAAAGGTATAAATATAGTTCCAAAAGGATGAGCAATGGCTTCAGAAATTTTGGAGATAGCCATTTTTGTAAATTCAGTTTTGAAGTTCATTGGAATATAAATCGCAAACAAGATTCTGGATCCTGCAACTTTGTAACTATGTGTCTTCCCCTGTTTATCATGTTTTGTTAATATTTCCTTTTAAAGTGTTTTTCTAACAAGTAAATCAATTTGAATTTATATACATTGTTGTTTATTATTTCATATTGGTTTGGATGTTGAACGTATTACAGTCTTTCCTCTGAAATTACTATAGTAATTTTAAGACTTGTAAAACCTTATGTTCCTTAATATTTAACTCCGTTATAAATATTGTTTTTCTTTCATCATCATTAATTGAAATATAAGATTATTTCTTGATAAAAACCTTATATTTCTCTGTATTGTGTTTCGTGGTTTACAATTTCAAAATTGTTACAAAACCAGGAAACAACCTTGAATGTGTTTTGACATTACTGTTGTAGATTTTAAAATTGTTTCCATTGATCTCATCGCTGAAAATATGAAGTAAATAATTGATTAAAAACCCATTTTATAAACCTTTTAAACTTTATTATCCATGATTGTCCCTAATAGCAGACAACCTAACGTAGAACCGTGCCTTCAGGATCAAACCAACATTGCCCTAAGTTTATTTAATACTATTTTACAAACAACGACTAATAGGGATGAACTAGAACGATCATGGGATGCTATTGAACGTGACATTAGAATACAAGAGCAACAAGAAGCGAGACAGAGACAGTTGAGAAACTGAATCTGCTCTGATTTTTCTTTAATTCCTTAATTCCAAATCTTTTCTTTCAATCATTTTTGGATGCCTTGACGGTATGTTTTATAGCCTTAAAACATAAACTCAGGAACAACACCCAACAAGACTCATGATGCTTTTCATTGAAGGGTTGATGGAACCCTTGAAGGGTTGGGTAAATGATTTTAATCCTACCAACCTACAAGATTGTATTTGGAGGATGAGGGATCTAGGACCAACTTCCAAACAAAAAATTGTTCCTAGACCACCTCTCCACACCAGAGGAAGAGATCAGAGACCTCCAATGAACCAGGGAGGATGTGACCCAAGGGGGTTTGACAGAGGCCATGGAAGAATGGATGATATCACTAGGAGGGAACTGAGAAGGAAGAAAATCTAGTTCACTTGCAAAGAACCATGGAACCCATCACACAAGTGCATGGGATGTGGCCAAGTGCACTACATAGAGGTGACCTCAGACAATGAGGAGGAGGAATATTACATCCAACTTTAGAACATGGAGGCTGAAACCACAAAGACAGTAGAGGAGGAGGTCACAAGACAAGACAATACGGCTAAGGAGAAATCCACCTTAGCATCTATCAATGGGGTTCCCAAATGTAAAACCTTCGGGATGAGAGGAGTCTTCCAGGGACATAAAGTATCAGTATTGATTGATGGGGGAGCCTCTAACAACTTCATTGAATCAACATTGTTGAGGAGGAGGAATATACCCACGGTGGAATTTGAAGGGTTCACGGTGGAGGTATCAGGTGGAAGCATTATTCCTTGTGACAGGTACATTCCCAGTATGAAGCTTACATTGGGTAGGCATGAGTTGGTACAGGACGTCTATGTGATGGACCTTCCATACACTTACATAATCCTTGGATTTCAGTGGCTCAGCACACTTGGGCCTATCACCACCAACTACAATACCATGGAGATGTATTTTACAGAAGAGGGTGGACGAAAGGTAGTTCTCTGAGGCATGAAAGGTAATTCTTCTAAGGTAGTTATGACCAAGAGGATGGAAGCCATCTTCAGGAGAGAGGAGATTCTGTATGCAGCTAAATGTAGGATTTCGACACATGTGGATGAGCAGGGTAAGGTTCACTACACTCTAGAGATCCAATAGATCATTGAAAAACACAATAAAGTGTTTGTACCAATTCCTCCAAGAGTGCCATGAGACAGGGGGTTTGAGCATATCATTAGGCTAGAGATAGGAGCTAAACCAGTCATCACCACACCATACAAGCATCCGAAGAAGTATAAAGATGAGATAGAGAAGGCCATCAAATAACTTTTGGACATGAGGCACATCATGCAGAGCTCTCACCCTTTTGCTTCTTCAGTAGTGTTGGTCAAGAAGAAACATGGGACTATGCGGATGTGCATTGACTTATGGGATTTGAATAAAAAGACAATAAAAAACAGATACCCTATACCAAGTATTGATGAGTTTCTAGATGAACTGCATGGAGTTGTATATTTCAAAAAGATTGAACTATGTTTTGGCTACAATCAAATCAAGATGAGGGAGGACGACATCTCAAAAACTGCTTTCAGATGTCATTATGGCCACTATGAGTTCTTGGTGATGCCCTTCGGGTTAACCAATTCCCAAGCCACATTCCAATATTGCATGAACCATGTGTTCAAAAAACATTTAAGGAAGCATTTGTTAGTATTTTTTGATGACTTGCTCATTTACAGCACGACGTGGGAGGAACACCTTCAGCACATGGACCAAATTTTGTTTATCATGGAGGAACAATCATTGTACGCTAAAGGGTTCACATGTGAGATTGAAATGACAGAAGTTATTTACTTGGGACACATCATCGGAGAAAATGGGGTACAATTACATCAGGAGAAAATAAAATCCATTATGCAGTGGCCTACTCCTAAGACACTCACAGAGTTAAGGGGATATCTAGGCATGTGCACTTACTATAGGAAATTTGTCAAAGGTTTTTCTCAGTTGTGTGCACCCTTGATCGATTTGACTAAGAAGGGATCCTTCAAATGGAGTGAAGAAGCTCAATTTATGATGGATAAGATGAAAAAGGTGATGAGCATGTGACCAATCCTAGCTCTACCATATTTTGGCTTGCCTTTCACCTTGGATTGTGATGCCTCAGGAGAAGGTATGGGGGTCATACTGATGTAGAATAGGCACCCTCTTTCCTATGAGAGCCGAAAACTCAAGGGTCCTGAACTACTCTACGACATTTATGACAAAGAAATGTTGTCTATCATGCACACACTAGCCAAATTCAGGCAATATCTAGTGGGTGCACGGTTTGTGGTCAAATCAGATCATAATAGTCTTAAATACCTATTGGAGAAGAAGGAATTAAATGAAAGGCAGAAAAAATGGGTAAGAAGAATATAGGCCTATGACTTTGAGATTTAATTTTTCAAAGGGAAGAACATCGTGGTGGCTGATGCATTTTCCAGGAGGCCATCCATTTATGCCATGACAAGTGTATCTGTTGACTAGAAGGACCACTTAGTGATGGAGTATGCAAAGGATCTGTTCGATTGTCATCTATTGGACGAAAATGCACATGATGATAAATTCAGGATTATAAACGATCTCATCTATTACAAGGTCTGAATCTTTTTGGTTCCTAGACTGGCCTTCAAGGACAAAGTGTTGCAGGCATGCCATTTCTCACCAATGGCAAGGCACCAAGGGATTGGTAAGAAATATAGGCAGGTGAGAGAGAGGTTCTCATGGAAGTGCCTCAAGGAGTATGTAATAAAGCATGTCAAGGAGTGTACTATGTGCCAGGAGAACAAGGATGAGCACACTCACCCAGCAAGGTGTTAGGACCACACAATGTACCTTTTTGCCCACACTTGTTTCCACCATTACACTCTTGTTTCACTTACATTTAAACTCATATTATCACTTTACCCTATCTTTACAAAGGTATACAACGTCTCTTCTCTTTACTATATGTTTAATCTGTTTTTCATATAATTTTACATTACTCTCGTACTTAACCAGTGATCAGAAATGTATAATTGCTGAAACAATTCGAACTGCAGATTAGCATTGAGGCCTGTTGTTGAAACAATTAAAGCACACAAACCCTGTGGCTGAAACAACAACTCATACAGAAGAAGTTGTTACACAGTCTGTGGTCAACTATGCTGAAACACAAAAGCTGTTACACAGTTCGTGGTCAACGATGCTGAAACACAGAAGTTGTTACACAGTCTGTGGTCAACGATGCTGAAACACAGAAGAAGTTGTTACACAGTCCGTGATCAACGATGTTGAAACAACAACTCACATAGAATTGACTACAATAGCAACACCTTGAGCTAGCATCAACCATCGCTGCCACCTGAGAAGTGCTAAAACAGTCATAATGAAAATATCATGGATGAAACAACCCGCGATTTGCGATGCTGAAACAGCATACAACAGCAGTAACAAGAGACAAATAAAGAAGTTGTTACTCCAGCCGCAACAACAACACCTCACTCAACACTTGTAATAGCATTCTGTTGTGGGAGACAAGGATATCCTATTCCAATTTAGAAAGTCGATCTGACTGAGAATAGGACTCAAATGTACACCTATAATTAGTTAATTAAATTGTATCAAAGGGATCCTCCTCTTTAAATAAGAGGAAATTACCATTCAAGAGGACCTTCTGTTTTATCTAAGAAAGGATTCTACAGAGAGGGACGTGTTTTTACTTCAGATTGTAATGTAACATAGTTGACAGATGAATAAAATATTGTTCTGAGAATTTCTCTCTAGTTCCTTTCGTTCTAGGGGAATCTTGTGAGAAGGGAGGGCCCACCTTCTTCACAAGATTCACCCATTAGCTTTATAGTGTGTTAGTGTTATTTCTGTTCATGCCTTGATTAAATTTTGTTTTGCTGAAACACTAGTTTATTGAATTTTGTTTTGTTGAAACACTACTTTACTGAACTCTGTCTTGTTGTTACATTGTTTTCATATGATTCATGCTTGGGTAATTGTTAATCATTCTAGTTAGAAATCCTGTTTGGTGAATTTATGAAAGCTTGATAGTCAGGGACAGGTGTTGAAGGTTCTTGCTTTGGGAATAGGGTCCTGTTCTCTGTTAGAAATAGTTAGCCTTCAGTGCATGTCAATTATTTTAATGAGATTGTGCTAATGAGAAATAGGTGTTGAAGTTTCCTGCTTAGGAAATAGGGTCCTATTCTCTATTAGAGATAGTCAGTCTTCAGTGTGTGTCAATTATTTCAGTTAAGCAATGAGTTCATGAAGTGTGTTGATTGAAAACAGGTGTTGAAGATTCCTTCTTTGGGAATAGGGTCATGTTCTCTGGTTATAGAATAGTTGGTATTTCCTTTTGCAGTGTCTTGAAGGATTTATTTTCCAGTTTGTTATATTCTTAATGTAATCCAAGATTATTTGGACAATCATTTCTTTAAACATTGAACTCTACAATAGGTAGATTTCTTTCCTATAATTTAAGTTAGAACTTCAGTTTGTTCAAGGCAAAGTGTGATTAATATGTTTTTACTACAACTCTAGGTTGCTTTTGAGATTGAGCATATATAGTGCGTGATTACCTTTGAAATAAACAGACTTCCCTGGGTTGACAATTTATGTAGCACTTGATTGTTTAGATTAAATAATCAATTATAGTGACCAACATTTTGGCGTCGTTGCTGGGGAAGGTAATTATAGATTTCGAAAGAACTTATGATTTTTCAGATACAAAGATTACATGAGAGGATGTGGAGACCCCAAAGACACTGACCCTATAGGTGGCAGGGGTAGAGGAAGAGGAGGAAGAAATACTTATATTGACGATATTATATCAAAGTCTGAATCTGCTGCTCAATGAAAAAACTCTCAGAAACCAAAATACCAACCTTCATTTCAAGCAAACTTTGAGATGGGGAAAGAAGTTTCGAGTCCTGAGACAGTCCATAAACTAGCAGGAAACATTGAGGATAGAGCAAGCGCAGAAGAGGAGCAGACAGAAGAAAACATGGATGAGTACAATGAAGAATTTCATCATGAAGAACAGGCAGGTCCTGAAGGAGAGGTAAATGATGAAAACTCTTTCTCCACATTAGGATTTCCTATTGGTGATATTCCTAGAGGGGTAGCCCCCATCAAGAAAATTTCACTCTTAGCACTACCTAACTTTCATGGTTTGTCTCCAGAGGATCCTGATGAATTCATTTTTGAGTTTGATATATTATGCAGAAGTTATGATTACATTTCCAATGCTCAAAAATTAAAACTATTTCCAGCAACATTGAAAGGAAATGCACTAAGATGGTTCATGAGTCTTGGAGGCCATGTAATCACAACATGGGACCAAATGAAACAGAAATTCCTGAATAAATACTAGGACTATTGTCGAGGAAGAAAAAAAAGGGAAGAACTATTTAAGATAATGCAGAAAGAGGATGAAAATCTGGAGGACTTTGTAGAAAGGCTACAGTATAATCTACAAAGATCCAGTCACCCCAATGTAAGTAAAGATATTCTTGAAACCATATTATTAAAAGGAGTAAGGGATGAATGTCTAGATATGTTGAACATGCTTGGAAAAGGGGACATATCTAAGGAATCATACGATGAAATTGTTAACTTATGCAAAAGATGTTGAAGAGGAGCTTCAAGAAATAGATCAAACAGCAGGGACACCACATTTTCAAGAGTCCAAAAGTCAACCAGTGGGGGAGCAACAAGAGCTGAAATAGGTAATTTACTTGAAGGTTTTAAAACTAAAATGATAAGCTCTTTTTTCTCACAAATTGACACCTTGCAGATTCAAAAGAAGCAAGCAAAAGCAGAAGAAGCCATGTCCATCTTTTGTTCTAAATGCAGAGACAAGCACCCACGAAGGGAATGTCCATTGGACAAAAAGCCAATCTGCACCATCTGTGATAAGGATCATGAAACTCAACAATGTCCGTCTTTACCAGGGATCAAGGCAGCATTACAACCAATTGATGAATAAGTTGAAGTTGTCTATCTGTTGACACAGAGAAGGAAATAGAAACCGCGGGGACAAGGTATGAATCCTAACATGCCATTTACATCTTCTAATCGTTGGAATAACTATCCTTATTTCAATCAAATGAGATACCCTCCCTATAATCAAATGCAATATCCAAACCAAATGAATTACCCACCCATTAAACAAACTAACCCACCCTTTGTTGATCCATCAATGTGGACTCCTTGGCCTCCACAACAACAACAACCATATCATAACCAATGGAATCCAAATTGGAGAGGACAACAACTCCCCTTCCCAAATCAATTACCTCAATCACAATTTCCACAAACACTCTCCTTACCATCAGGTACTCCACCAAACAATCAAATGATGAGACCCCAGCTACCTGTACAACCCAACCCTAACCCCAATAATAAAGCTGTGCAGTGCATTGATATTCATAACCAACCTACATTTTCTCTTCTCCCTGTGCAATGCAACGATATTCATCTACGATCTAGGAGAATAGTAGAACCTATCATAGCTGATGTTACCTCTTCTGATAAAGAGGAAACAAAAGAGCATGATATACCTGAAGAGGTACAATCATCCTCTAACAATGCTGCTGAAACAACAAAACCACCATTTCCTGAGCGTTTAGCTTTGACTAAAACGCCTGAGCCACTTGCTTTCAATATTCTAGGGGAATTACAAAATCTTTATGTCAAAATTCCTCCACTACAAGCACTCGGAGATGTACCAATCTATGCTAGGACTATGCGATACATTTGTGTTAAGAAACCTGGTAGGAAAATTAAGGATCCCCTCACAGTCCATGTTATGGGTGACGTGTCTGCAGTAATGTCAGGTAAAGCCCCCCCAGTTAAATATGGTAATCCTGGCCACCCAACCATCTTGGTACAAGTTGAAAAAATGATAATCCCTCGAGTCCTGGTAGACTTAGGTGTCGCTATCAATATCATGACTCTGGAAACCTTACAACTGCTACAACTACAAAATGAAGTCAGAGACACCCCAACTATCCTAGAATTACCTGACCGATCCACAATTAAACCAGAGGGAGTCATTGAAGACCTAATTATCTCAGTAGAATCCTGGAATTATCCAGTTGACTTTGTGGTACTAAAACCTAAAACAAAGTTGGGGGGCCACCCTCTAATTTTGGGCAGGCCTTGGCTAGCCACAACAAATGATTTTATCAGTTGTAGATCAGGTTCAATGACAATTTCCAATGGTTACGAAAATAAACAGCTTACCCTCTACCATCACGGTACACCCCTGATTAATAATGATAATTCTGTATGGGTAGACTTCGATGATCAACTTACTCAACCCATCTTGACTATCGGACAAGCTCTAAGCCTTAAAGACAACACCGAGGATGAA
>JZKD02S0166913.1:574900-588697 GCA_000966675.3 Picea glauca
CATGAAGCTTGAAGACCTGATCCATGAAAATTTGAGCCACCGTGGATGCAGTAAATGGGTGGTGAAGAGCACAAAAATGAGCATACTTGGAAAGGCGATCCACCACTACCATTATCACTGATTTATTCCCCGATTTGGTTAAGCCTGTAATAAAGTACATAGAGATATCCTTCCAAATAGCAGGGGGAATCGGAAGCGGTTGGAGGGTGCCTGGAGATTTGACTGTTTCTCCCTTGTTGCGTTGACATACCTCACATTCAACCACAAACTTACGATGTCCTATTTCATACCATCCCAGAAAAAGGAATGTTTGACTCGGTCATATGTTTTGGTGAATCCTGAGTGCCCAGCTGAGGGTGTAGCATGAAGCTCAGAAAGTACCGTGGATTTGAGCTTGGATTGTTTACTTAAATACAAGCGGCCTTTGTATTGAAGCTCATCCTAGAGCCAGGAGTACCCTGGGGGAGTCTGCGCCTTGTTCTGCAGTTGTTGGATCAGATGCGAAATTTTGGGGTCTTGAAGCCATTCCTGGTGCACAACTTGCAGCCAATCGGGTACAATGAAGGAAAGAGAAAAAAGGGATCCTTCGTCTTCATATTTCCAGGACAGTGCATTCGCCACAACACTGTCTTTTCCCTTCTTGTAAATGATCTCATAATCATATCCAAAGAGCTTAGTGACCCATTTTTGTTGCTCCTGGGAGGGAATGTGTTTTTCCAGAAAGTACTTGAGGCTTTGATGGTTGGTCTTAATTTGGAATCGTTGCCCCAAGAGATAAGGACGCCATAATTCAACGACATGCAGAAGATATACAATGTCACTCTTGTTTCACTCACATTTAAACTCATATTATCACTTTACCCTATCTTTCCAAAGGTATACAGCGTCTCTTCTTTTTACTATATGTTTAATCTGTTTTGCATATAATTTTACATTACTCTTGTACTTAACCAGTGATCAGAAATGCATAAGTGTTGAAACAGTTCGAACTGCAGATTAGCATTGAGGCCTGTTGCTGAAACAGTTAAAGCATGCAAACCCTGTGGCTGAAACAACAACTCATACAGAAGAAGTTGTTACACAGTCTGTGGTCAACGATGCTGAAACACAGAAGTTGTCACACAGTCCGTGGTCAACAATGATGAAACAAAAAAGTTGTTACACAGTCCGTGGTCAACGATGTTGAAACACAGAAGAAGTTGTTACACAGTCCGTGGTCAATGATGCTAAAACAACAACTCACATAGAATTGACTACAACAGCAACACCTTGAGCTAGTATCAACCATCGCTACCGCCTGAGAAGTGTTGAAACAATCAGAACGCAAATCCCATGGCTGAAATAGCCCGCGATTTGCGATGCTGAAACAATATACAACAACAGTAACAAGAGACAAATAAATAAGTTGTTACTCCAGCCGCAACAGCAACACCTCACTCAACACTTGTAATAGAATTCTGTTGCGGGAGACTAGGATATCCTATTCTAGTTTAGAAATTCGATCTCACTAAGAATAGGACTCATATGTACACCTGTAATTAGTTGATTAAATTGTATCGAAGGGATCCTCCTATTTAAATAAGAGGAAATCACCATTTGAGAGGACCTTCTGTTTTATCTAAGAAAGGATTCTACAGAGAGGGACGTGTTTTTACTTCAGATTGTAATGTAACACAGTTGACAGATGAATAAAAGATTGCTCCGAGGATTTCTCTCTAGTTCCTTTTGTTCCAGGGGAATCTTGTGAGAAGGGAGGGCCCACCTTCTTCACAAGATTCACCCATTAGCTTTATAGTCTGTTAGTGTTATTTCTGTTCATGACTTGATTAAATTATGTTTTGCTGAAACACTACTTTATTGAATTTTGTTTTGCTGAAACACTACTATACTGAACTCTGTCTTCCTGTTACATTGTTTTCATATGATTCATGCTTGGGTAACTGTTAATCATTCTAGTTAGAAATCATGTTTGGTGAATTTATGAAATCTTGATACTCAGGGATAGGTGCTAAAGGTTCCTGATTCAGGAATAGGATCCCGTTCTCTGTTAAAAATAGTTAGCCTTCAGTGCATGTCAATTATTTTAATGAGATTGTGCTAATCAGAAACAGGTGATGAAGTTTCATGCTTAGGAAATAGGGTCCTCTTCTCTGTTAGAGATAGTCAGTCTTCAGTGTGTGTCAATTATTTCAGTTAAGCAATGAGTTCATGAAGTGTGTTGATCGGAAATAGGTGATGAAGATTCCTACTTTGGGAATAGGGTCATGTTCTCTGGTTATAGAATTGTTGGTCTTTCCTTTTGCAGTGTCTTGAAGGATTTCTTTTCCAATTTGTTATCTTCTTAATGTAATCCAAGATTCTTTGGACAATAATTTCTTTAAACATTGAACTCTGCAATAGGTAGATTGCTTTCCTATAATTTAAGTTAGAACTTCAATTTGTTCAAGGAAAAGTGTGATTAATATGTTTTTACTACAACTCTAGGTTTCTTTTGAGATTGAGCATATATAGTGCGTGATTACCTTTGAAATAAACAGACTTCCCTGGGTTGAAAAATTATGTAGCACTTGATTGTTTAGATTAAATAAGCAATTATAGTGACCAACACAGAGCTACTGCAACATGTTGGCAGCCAATTCACCTTTTTTTATGATTCTATAAGCTGCCTACACCTATGTTTTACAAACGTCAATTTTTTTCGTCGCAATTTTCAAATAGACGACATTTTCATTTCTTGCGACATTTACACATTTGTCTTCGTTAAGTTTTCATGACTGTAAGCGTGAAAACTTCTCCTTTTGAAGTTGTTTTTCGATCATTATCTGAACTGCGATTATTTCTTTTGTCATTATGCCTATTGCACTTACCTTTTATTGAACATTACACGACTGGCAATATCCTTTGATCGGTTCTCATACTTCGATTTGTTTTTATTGAAGGAATTTAGCCTTTGGATTTTCACTTCATGTGGCTTGTCTGATCATTGTTTCTATGAAATACATAGGGGTTTGATTAAATTTTTTATATACATGTGATATAATCCTTATGATAATCTTTTCATAAATTTGGCTAGTCGACTATATGAATTTTGTTTGGCACTTTGATTAAACTTTTGATTATATACATTGGCGCATATTTGATTAAACACTATGGTATAACACTTGCGCGCATTGGTATACACCTTCGATTTTATTGGTTGTACACATGACTTAATGGTTGAACTATTATTATGGAGTAAGCAGCTATGAAAATAGCGGTTGTACTGGGATAATCAATATTTTTCATGGCAGACTCCACCACCTTCACATGCTCGCATTAATGCTTACCCCTTTTGCTCGTTCATTGTTGTTGGCTCGGGTAGTTATTCTCCTGTGTGTGTTGGTGATTCAAACCCTACCCATACCATGTATTCGGCTCCATGGCACCAGTCGTGCGAGTTGAACCCAATGGCAGTCAAGCCCTGTTGATGTTTGACAATGCCCGCCAAGATTTGGTAGACAGTGGATGGCTTACCTTCGTGAAACGTTTTGAGGGTTTTAACATTTGCGTAGCTCGACAACTTTCCATGACCTTCGATGCTTGTCGAGCCAATTTCATCGATATACAGTTAGAGATTGATGACCAGTTTATCATCTCAGCCACGGGGTTACCTACCTCTAGACAACGTTGGTTTAAGAATTGCAAGGTTGAGGAAGTGCCATGGACATTGTTGTTTCAATCGTGCAAAGTCACCTCTTGTGACAGAGGTATGCCCATAACTATGCTCAAACAATGATGGCACGATTTTTTAATGCTAATCAAGCAGATTGTGACCTATGAAGGTCGATACGGGCTTGTGTTCCTCTACCACCTGCGTCTATTGATGGTTTTTATAGGGTATCCTCTAAAAAATGTCCAAAAAGTATAAAAGGCACAAGGTTGATAACAGCCTGTTTCACCATGGGCTTATTAAGCTCATCGTTGTTTATCATTTGAGTTTGCTTGGTGACAGTTGGAAGGCCTTCATCGTCCATAATGGCTTTGAAGACACCGACCCTATACAGGTTGGTAAACCTGTGGTATCTGAGACTAAGGCTAAACCGCTTATACCATTGCATCTCCTACTGCCTAAACCCTCGGTCGACCCTCCTATCGAATTACCCGACACTGTAGCTAAGAGTGAATAATCCATTAGAAATCCTATGAGAAAAAAGCTCAAGGAAAACCTTGCTGCAAACGCCAAGGGGAAAAGGAATGCATGTTTGATTTCACGGATGGAAAGGAACAAACCAAAAGCCCCTGTTGAACCAAACCCTATCGTGTTGAGTGAGGACTCTGATTTGGAAGTTGAGCATTTCTTGGCTAGCGAATACCCCTACTCACAAGGTTTGTGTGCCGAACCCTCATATGATTTTGTATCAAACCTACCCCCATGCCTAAAGGACGACCCTAACTACCCAGGAATTAAGTTGCCTTGTGAAACCCTCGGTCATTTTCCCAAAACCTCACCTGCTCTATCTAAACCCACACAGTCACCCTGTGACCAATGCAATTCATGGTTAGAGCAATATTTTATTGATGTTCCTATACTTCAGTCAAAGATTCAATCTTTGGAAGACCAGATTGCACTGTTAACCAGACAAAAGGCCAAGCTCCAAGCAGTGGATAAGAAACAAAAGACAACCGACTCCATCCTGTTTAAAAACGTGGAATCAACCACGGTTGTTGTAAATTCCAAGCTAGTATAAGCAAGAAGCCTCGTCGCTACACAGGTATGGTTTTGACATCGTTTTGTTTTGTAAATAATCTAGGTTGTTATAATGTTTTCAATTCAGTTTTTAAACAGTTCTGTTCACATATTGAATGACTCTGTTATATTGCGTGCATTCTATATATAGCTTTGCTTTGAATAAAAAGAAATTTCGATTCGATATACGATCTGATTATTCCCAATATAGAAATCAATAGATTTTGCTTGGATTTGAGTGATCTTTGCTTGAATTTGATTGATTGGCTTGCCTCGTTAAGGTGACAAAATTAATAGTTTGCCTTCAAATGAATTGGTTTGTATCTGATTTGAAAAGGAATTTTTTTTCATATTCAGTTTAGAACATAATCATGCTCGGATTTGGTTCTGTTATGATCCATATGCTATGGTTTATAAACGATTTGATCGAGTTTGATTGTTACGATTTTGCTCGGATTCGATTTCATTATCATTGGTATTCTATGACTGCTAAATGTTTTCGGGAAGATACTTGTGACGATGTTGTCTCGTGTGATGTTCTATCTTTGACTGTTTCCAAGTTAAGGATAATGACTCTTTTTCTTTGATGAAAACATTACGCTCAAATAACATTAGCGCCCGAATTGGAAATGAATCTGAATCATAACAGCTATGTGAAAATCTTAGCTAATCGATTCACTTTTGTTCTAATTTGGCAAGTTTGTCCTATGAGTCAAGTTCAGATTATAATTGATGCTCCGTATTTTAGATTTTTGAAATGAATTGGTCAAACCCTGATATGATTCGTTTGATTGAAATGATTGTGATCAAAATTGATCGATCTTGTTTTCTCACTGTGCAAGGATCAATGATCAAAATCTATAACAAACCCTGTTTGATTAATCCTGTTATCATTTTGTTATGAGTCAATTATCGTTTGGATTCGTTCACAGCCTAAATCGCTTGCTATACAATTATCGTGATAATCCTGTTCGATTCACAAGTGTAACGATGTGTTTGCGATTTGTTCTATTTTCAATTGAATATCAAAACGATATCATAACAGAGGGATTCGATTTGTTGAGAAATGATTACGATCCTATTACATATGATTTCATTTACCCGACTCATGATTATAATCGAAACAGAGTATTGCTATCTCTGTACTCGGTTAAATGATGTGTATCATGTTTGAGTTCATAATGGAATAACGGTTTCAATTTATGATTCGTTCTCAAGTAATTATTGGATGTCAATTCAATGGAAATTTTTAAAAGATTTGATTTAATTTCAATTTTGATTCTGTATCTTATTTTAGACTAGCTACAGAATGAGATGATTCTGTAGCTAAGTCTGTAGAATTAGATTTTTATTATTTTATTAATAAAATATCTCTCTAACTTGTCTATTTCTGACCTATTTCAGGTGAATTCTAAATTGCATGGGATTTGATGGACAGTTTAGAGGATATTTGGATGTTTTAGTTTCATTTTAATTTCCTATTTTAGACAACTTGGGAATATGTTCCCAGATTATGTAAACATTTTGATAACTTCCACAGGGAGGTTTTACCCTGTGGAAAAACTTATAAATACTTATTATTTCTGTAATAACACCATCCTCATTAGTGGGAGAACAAGGATATGGAATTTTAATACAGACTGAGACATAATTTGATGTTCTTCTACAGCTTTATCTTTTCAAAATATCAATATTTTGTTTCACGTTTATGTATATCAATTTGCATTTGGTCAATGACTACTTTAGCTATCTTAGTCTTTTGCAAATGATATGATTTAATCAATATAATCCATATCTGATTTCTTCCAGTATTTAAAAAACATAGCAATTACTTGATTCAGTTTGTGAATGACATATTTCTCTTCTTCATCAATTGAATTATTAAGTATAAGTTTTTGCATAACAGGTTTACCTAATTGCAGAGATTTATAAATCATAAAATTGTTATAATTTTGTATGTCTTGTTTGTCCTGTAAATAAACTCAAAGAGCATTGCAGCTATCGTTTACGAGAAGCTTCTGGATTATCTGGTGTCAGTTTCCTTCTGTCGACCAGCTTCGAAGTCATCATACACAGGACAAATCTGGAGCGTTTCCAGGTCTGTATGTTGTTTATTTGTTTAGTATATTTGTTAGTATTTTAGTTAGTTAGTATATTAGATTGTTTAGTTTTAGTAAATTTTATTTCTTGTTCATAAAATCATAAAATCAACAAAAATATCTTTCTATGTCTTAGGGCAGAAAGCAAATGAGTTTTCCAGGTTTTATTTAAATCTGTGTTTTGTAGATATTGTATATTTTGTGAATAAGTTATATTTCAGGTAGTAGTTAGTATAGTATTAGTTAGTAGTTTGTATATATAGATAGTGGATTAGTTAGTTTGTTTAATACTTAGTTTTAATTAGATTAGTTAGATTAGTTTGTTTTATTTATTGTTAGTTAGTTTAGTTTGTTCTATTTAGTTTTAGTTAGTTTAGTTTTAGTTAGATTAGTTAGTTTAGATTAGTTTTCTCTTTGGTTTTCCTAGGACCTTAGATAAACTAACGGATCCGCTAAACCCATCAGGGTGGTTCATTCCAAATGGCTTGGGTTATTAGACAACCCCGAACCGGTTCCACTCTCTCAGTTGACGGACGATCAATTTTGCCCATCAACAAATGGCGCTAGAAGGAGGGCCTGAACTTAATTAATGGCACGAGGTGGTCGCAAGACTCCTCCCCCCCCTAATCGCTCATATATAGTGACTAGAAGCCGTTCACACAATAATATTCCCCTTCAAACAACAACTACTTCAACCGACGATCCATAGATCACAGTTGAGCCAACAACCCCTAATCCTACAGGTGGTGACATACAAGAGATCGTTCGTCAATCTCTCATTAAAACACATAGTGCCTTAGCTTGTCTTAGGCAACCGACCCGTCCATGGGGTCAACCTTTAGACTTCTCTGATATCAGATAATAATTAGGTGACACTAACCTCACTGTGAATCCTACAGATCCAATCACAAATCCTGTTGTAGGAGGATCTGGTTTACCTCCTTCACCACCTCCCTCATCTCCTTCCTCTTCTGGAGGAGATTTCTCTTCTGATGAAGGAAATTCACCTTCTCAGCCTTCCACATCCACTACCCCAATGGAAAATCAGAACAATCCTGCTAGACCCTAGCTTGATCAGGATGTTGTAGTTGTACCTAGATCTCAACAACCTTTACCTAAACACCCAAAGAAATGGCTTACCAAGTTTGATCCTGACTCCAAACAAATAGCTGAAGACCATATCAAAAAATTTATGTTAGCATCCACTTGGTACTTTTCCCAACAACCCCATTCCATCGTGTCTTGGGAAAAGTTTGAATCATGTTTTTTGGAAAAGTTCGGAGACGGTAAGCATCCGAAAGTCTTAGTCATGGAACTTTATAGCTTAAAAATGAACCCAAAAGAAAAAGTTAAAGATTTTAATCAAAGATTCTTAACTCTTAAAAATAGAGTCCATGCAAATTCTATGTCTGCCGAGAGTCTTGTAATAGCTTACTACACTAAAGCTTTACATCAAAGTATAGCTATTTGGGTTAAACAATCTAAAAAGGCCACGTTGTTAGAGGCCTTCGAGGAGGCCAGTCAGATTGAAAAATACATACTTAGTCTTAAGGACTCTTCTAGCAACGAAACTAAAACTAGTTCTTCTACCAAAAAGAAGATTGAAATTCTCCCCAGACCTACTCAAAGTAAAACAGTACCTGAAAACTCTGATTTGGAAAATTTAACTAAAGTTGTTCAAAAACTGTCGAATCAAGTTATAGACTTAAAAAGGTCGACTGAAGAAGCTTCCTCGAGTAAAGGACCCTACAAGCCCCCTTTGCGAAATCCTTTTACTACCAACCAACCTAATCCAAATCCTGAAGGCTTAAATCTAGAAAGTTTGCAATGTGCTCTTCAAACAATTCTAGAAGCCGAAGATAACTTGATGCCCACTGAGATCCCTCAGGAGGAAGTTGAACAGGAAACATTTCAAGAAGAAGAATCTTCTCCAAACATCTTTGGACACTTCTCAGACAACATCTTTCAAGCTAACTTCGAGACTGTTCACCCTTATAACACTAGGAGTAAGACAACAAACAAGGCTTCTACCGAGAACACTACAACTTCACCTCCAAAGCCATCTAAATAAGCAGAAACTAAACAGAGTAATGTCAGCCCTAACTTAGATTATGATGTTGTTGAAGATCTTAAAAAATTAAGGGCTAACATTTCTATTTATGAGCTATTGAAGTTTCCATTTCTGTTACAAAAAATGTTGCAAAATATTTCAGAGAATGGTAATTCAATTGGTAACAAGGTTGTGCAAAGCAAAGTTCTACAGAAGACTTCCACTAAAAATAATCCTGATCCTCAAGATAAAGGAAGCCTTCATGTAAATAATGTAAATAATGTAAATAATGTAGATAATGTAAATAATGTAGATAAAGTAGCCTTATAAATTGCGAGTAAGAAGCCACAAGCTACTACTCCTAGTACTCGCAAGAACGTACCTCCATTTCTTTTAACTTTCGATATTTTCAACAGAAATGTGCATAATTGTATGGTGGACTCAAGAGTGTCATCCAATGTGATGCCTTGGTCTGTCTGGCAAAAGACTAACGCTGAAGTGGAACCATCTACTTTAAAAATCATACAACTTGATCGAACAAATGTCAAAGTTATAGGCAAACTAAAAAATATATTGATTAGATTATCGTCTAACCCAAAGGTTCATTAGGTTATTGATATAATTGTTGTGGATATTCCAGAAGTGTATGGTCTATTTTTAAGCAGGGACTGGTCAGAGCAGCTACATGGTTACTTCGCGACAGACTGGTCTCACTTATGGCTTCCAGAGAACGGTAAGCCTAACAAGATCAGAGTGAATCGTGAGCATTACCTTGAGTTCACGGTCACAGATTTAAATGATCCTAATGAACCATATACACCTTCTGCTGATTCACCCGAAGTCCAAGGGATGGACACCTTCTTCGGCAATTTCATGGCCGAGGTTTCACCTATCAACAATCTAGAACAACAGTCTGAGATCGTAGCATATATGCAACCAACAACTTCTATGCAACAGTCCCATGTGCCCGATGGAAACCAAATTTGGTCTCTATATTTCGACGGTTACAAGTCTAAAGAAGGAGCTGGTGCAGGCTGCATCATTATCGATCCGGTAGGTAACAAGACATTAATGGCTTGTAGACTAGAATTTGAATGTACTAACAATACTGCAAAATATGAGGCTTTACTGCAAGGTCTCAGAAAATCCCTGGATATGAACATTCAAAACCTGGTTGTATTTGGCAACTCTAAAATAGTGGTTAGGCAGGTAAGAGACTCTATACACTGTCTTTCCCCGCATCTCAAAAGTTACCAGTCTGAGGTATGGAGTTTAATGAATAAATTTTCTTCTTTTAATATAAATTCCATTCCTAGATTAAATAATGCTGAAGAAGATCTATTAGCTAATGTAGCCTCTAAACTTCTTCCTGCAGAAGGATTTTCCCCAAATGCATTCTCCATCGAGCTATTGTTTCGACCATCTGTTCCTGACAATATCACAAACTGGAGAGTATTTGACGATGATCAGCAGATCATTAACTTTCTGCACATGGAAGAAACCTTTCAAGGCACGGTGATAGATGAACGCACGCATGATGACAATTTGCACGATTTTACGGTAATACCTGATCTGAAATCTCTGGAAGCTCTGTCAGACATGGTAAATTACATACCCAAATCTATAGTTAGATTATAAAATTTTTATGATTTTGAAGATAAATTTAAAAAGACGGTCAATTGTAAAACCAATAGTTCCCCGTTGTCTTATGAAAAAGTCAATTTAGGAACTAGTGAAAATCCTCAATGTATTAATCTAGGCTTGGGATGTTCTAGACAAGAAAAAACTTCTTTTGTTAAATTATTTAAAGAATTTAAGTACGTCTTTGCATGGACATACGATGATCTTAAAACGTTTGATCCTAATATCATACAGCATGTCATCTCGATGAAGCCCCAAACCTTACCCTTCCAACATAAACTGAGGAAAATGCACCCTAAACTAGAACCGACCATTCAAAAAGAATTGAATAAGCTCCTAAGTGCTAAAATATTTTTTCCTGTTAGGCACACTCAATGGGTGTCCAACCTTGTCCCAGTTCGGAAGAAAAACGGGGAAATCCTACTTTGCGTCGATTTTTGAAACCTCAAAAAAGCGTTTGAAAAAGACAACGATCATGTCCCACCCATGGAACAGATCCTTCAACATGTATCTGGTTCCAAGAGGTTATCTTTATTGGATGGTTTCTATGGATACAACCAAGTCTTGATGTCTCCACCAGACCAACTCAAAACTACCTTCCGTACTCCGTGGGGTACTTATGCTTATCACAAAATTCCCTTTGGATTGATTAACGCTGGTGCTACCTTTCAGAGAGCAATGGACATTGCTTTTCGAGGCTTAATCAATCACTCCATCATGGTTTACTTAGATGATGTGACCGTTTATTCTAAAAACAAAGACGGTCATCTAGCTCACTTACGAGCCATTTTGCTACGATGTCGTAAATACGACATCTCCTTGAACCCCAAAAAATCCATCTTTGCAGTAGAACAGGGTAAATTACTAGGATTCATTGTGTCTAGTGATGGGATGATTATTGACTCTGAAAGGACTCAAGTCATCGCTAAACTTCCCCCTCCTACATCTAAAAAATCCATGCAGTCTTTCCTAGGCCAGATTAACTTCGTGAGAAGATTTGTCCCCAGCTTCTCCAAAATGGTCAGGCCTCTACAGAACCTGATTAAGAAAGACACCCAATATCACTGGGGACCCACAGAAAATCAAGTTTTTAATGCCATAAAGAAGGCCATAATAGACGCTCAGTCTCTCATGAGCCCTGACTTCTCTCAAGATTTTACACTCTATAGTTTTGCCTCTGACTGTTCTTATGCCGCAGTCCTAACTCAAAAGAATGTCGATAACAACGAAGTATCCATCGCCTTTATGAGATTTTCTTTCAAAGGTGCTGAACTTAACTACCCAGTAGTTGATCGGCAAGACTACGTTGTTTTCAAAGCAGTTAAGCACTTACGGTCCTATCTTTTGAAGTCAAGGACGAAAGTCATTGTCCCCTACCCTGCCGTAAGGAACTTGTTAGTGCAAAAGGAGTTAGGAGAGAAGAGACCTAACTGGGTCACCTCCTTGTAGGAGTATGACTTGGAAATCACCCCAACTCAGATCATGAGAGGCCAAGGGTTGTGTAAGTTGGTTGTTGATTCAGAAACAAGACAACAAGAAGATAGTGATAAGTCAAACCTAGGACAAAGCGATCAAAGTTTTATTTGTTGCTCACAAAACCTCGTTAGTCCTTGGTACAGAGATATTAGATTCTGTCTTGAACATGAGTTAGCACCCGGTCACCTTGACCCCGCGAAGAGAAGAGCGTTGAGGCTAAAGTCTGCCTCCTTTCATCTGATTAACGGTATACTGTTTCATCAAAATTTTGACGACGTACTGATGCGCTGTCTCGAGAAAGACGAAGCAGAAAAAGTCTTGCTTGAGTTGCATGCAGGAGAAGTTGGTGGTCACTTCGGTGGTGACACCACTGCTCATAAGGTTTTAAGAGCTGGTTACTACTGGCCCACGCTTTTTAGGGATGCCCATGCCTTGTGTCGTAAATGTATCATCTGTCATAAAGCATCAGGGCGGTTGCAAAAACCAGACTTTTCCTTGCAACCCGTCTCAGTAGATTCTCCTTTCCAGCAATGAGGCCTTGATATCATAGGTCTAGTTAACCCTCCATCCTCACAACAACATAAGTATATTGTGACAGCCACAAATTACTTTACACGATGGTCTGAAGCTGCTGCGCTAAGAACTTTTAACACCAGTTAGGTAATCGCTTTTCTAAACTCGAATATTATCAGTCGTTTCGGCATCCCTGATTGTCTAGTCTTTAATAATGCTTCATACTTTTCTTCTCTTGAGATGAGTGAGTTTTCTTTGGATAAAGGAATAAATCTGAAGTATTCTGCTAGTTACTACCCCCAGGGCAACGGATTAGCAGAATCAACAAACAAGAACTTGATTAAAATTATCAAGAAAACCATGGCTGAAAATCACAAGAACTGGCACAATGCACTGCTGAACGCACTGTGGGATGATAGGGTAACGCCAAAAGCCGCTATAGGTAACTCCCCCTTTTTTCTCATTTATGGAAAAGAAGCAATTCTTCCACCTCACATTCTTCTTCCTTCGCTGCAGTTTTCACAAAAAGTCAAAGAAGAAGATTGTCCCTCTTTAGAAAGCCGAATTAACGCTTTGATGAAGTTGGAAGAAGTAAGAGCCCAAGCTAAGCGTAAGTTAGATCAACATCAACAATTGATTAAAAGTTGGTTCGATTCTAATTCTGCTTCTGATAGGAATTTTGAAGTAGGCGATCTCATCTTGAAGTGGGACAAACCACACGAAGGAAAGGGTGAGCACACCAAATTTCAAAACTTATGGCTTGGGCCATTTTTAATTGCTGAAAAGTTCGTTCCTAGTTCTTTTCGATTGCATAATCTTGAAGGGCAGCCTGACACCTGCCCGGTGAATGGACAAGCCCTAAAAAGATACTTTGCTTGATAACTACCCTTGTATATTATGTATATATTTTTTCTTTTGTTTTCTTTTTCGTTTGCTTTTGTTTTTTGATTTTGATTTGAATTGATCAGTTTGTTTGTTTAGACATACACATACCTGTACACTGAACTATTCAAACAAAGACGATGGAAAATTTCTTCGCTGAAATAACTTCTGAAAAATTTGAACAAACATCAATGATATATTGTTGAAATTAATATCTGTGTTGGAAAATTGTGTTGCTTGAAAGAAGTTTATTGATTTCAATCTCTGAGCAAAGCTTGTCATGATCATCTATTATCTTTTTACGCTGTCCCTTTTCCATAAAGGAATGACTCAAAATATGTCTCCCTGTCGTAGGAAATTGTTTTGTAAATAAAACATCTCTAGAGCTAAATAAAGGACAGTTCTAAAAA
>JZKD02S0166913.1:593345-606234 GCA_000966675.3 Picea glauca
ATCAACAAAAATATCTTTCTCTATCTTAGGGCAGAAAGCAAATGAGTTTTCCAGGTTTTATTTAAATCTGTATTTTGTAGATATTGTATATTTTGTGAATAAGTTATATTTCAGGTAGTATTTAGTATAGTATTAGTTAGTAGTTTCTATATATAGATAGTAGATTAGTTAGTTTGTTTAATAGTTAGTTTTAATTAGATTAGTTAGATTAGTTTTATTTATTTATTGTTAGTTAGTTTAGTTTGTTCTATTTAGTTTTAGTTAGTTTAGTTTTAGTTAGATTAGTTAGTTTAGATTAGTTTTCTCTTTGGTTTTCCTAGGACCTTAGATCGGCTAACGGAGCTGCTAAACCCATCAGGGGGGTTCATTCCAAACGACTTGGGTTATTAGACAACCCTGGACTGGTTCCACTCTCTCAGTTGACGGACGGTCAATTTCGCCCGTCAAAACAACACTTACCCATTCCAGAGCACAAGTGGGAAAGCATATCCATGGATTTCATCATTGGGTTGCCAAGGACGTAGGGGAAAGACTGCATTTTCGTAGTGGTGGACATGTTGATGAAGTTTTCGCACTTCTTATCCATTGCCACAGACTTCATATTAACACGGGTGGCCGAACTATTTTTCAAGGAGATCTAAAGATTTCACAGCCTACCCAAGACCATTGTCAGTGACAGGGATGGCAGATTCATGAGTACATTTTGGCAGGAGTTGTTCATATTAGGTGGTACGACCTTGATCCCTAGTACCAGCTATCACCCTCAGATGGATGGACAAACCGAGATAGTCAACAAGTGGGTGGAAGGCTATCTCATGAATTATGTGGCAAGGCATCAAAAAGTGTGGGTCATATGGTTTCACTTAGGAGAGTACTACTACAACACCACCCAACACATATCCATAGGCATGACACCATTCTGAGCCTTATACATATATGATCCACTCTCTTTTGTGGATATTTCTTTTGGTGACAGCAGGGCAACAATGGTACAGGATTGGGTACAATAGAGCCAAGAAATCCTCAGAGAAATGAAGGATCGTCTACAGAGAGCACAAAACCATCAGAAGGTCCAAGCAGACAAGCACATAGTTTCGCGCACTTTTGAGGTTGGTGACTTAGTTTATATGAGGCTACAACCATACAGGTAGGCTTCCATAAAAATAAGCAGAGAAAAGAAGATACATCCACGTTTCTTTGGACCTTACATGATCATAAGGAAGATAGGGGTCGTACCCTATGAGATGGAGCTTCCACGGGGCAACAGGATACACAATTTCTTCCATGTGTCCTACCTAAAGAGAGACATCGGCCGACACATCACACCCATTAAGGTACTTCCTCCCATGGACGAAGAGGGGAAACTTGTTTTTATTCTGGAAGAGATACTGGAGATTCGGGAGAAGAGGCTCAGGAGGAGAAGCATCAAAGAGTACTTGATTAGATGGAAGGATCTACCCATTGAGGATTCCATGTGGGAGAATGAATAGGTGGTACATGATATAGGTTTGAAATTGCTTGAGGACAAAAAATTTCTAGCAAGGGAAACTATAATGTCCCCCACCTCTTGCTAAGGAGGTTTGAGATGATTTAGTGGTCTAGGTATCCCCACTAGGCCATAGTCTCACACTGAGGGGAAAAGTCAACCAAACTAATGTTATATTCTTAAGTTGACCTAATATAAAGGTAAAAAGAGTTAAAAAGATAAGTCAATGAAGGAATAGAATCATTGGAGGCTGAGTTAGGAATTAACCCTAGGGGTTAACTTAACTCAACAAGGAAATAGAAAAAAAGTATAAAGAGAAGGCTAGGGCACACCTCTCATTCATTCTGAATTTTGGTATTTGCTTGTTGATGCTCTTGAGCATACAATTTTCAGGGTTCTGATATTAAAAATCCTAGTGAACAAATCAGTGGTGAAAGAATCCACACACCTTATTCCAAGCTTGGTATCGAGGATGAAATACTCCACCCACACAATTATACATCCATCATCTACTCAGGAGGACTAGCAGGGTCGTACCAGTTGGACCAACAGGGCCATACCAACTAGGGTTTTCTTGCAGGGGCACACCATTTGTTGAGGAAGAGTTCGATCCAACATATTGAGGAAGCTTTGGAGGTTTTCATCATTAGGGTTTTCCTTGAAAAACCTTTCTCATCAGTTTGAGGTCTTCTTGGAGGAGTTATCACATCCCTATCATCCATTTTTAGGTTGGGACGATTTTAGGAGGGAGAGGACGATTTGGTGATTCAATAATTTTCAGATCTAGAAGGCCATAGGCTAGACCTGACCTTGAAACTTCTCTCAGGTGCTTGTGGTTTCCTGATCTGCCATCCTAGAGAGTTTCAGGGGATTCAGATCCCATATTCAGCTAGGTTGTACTATTGGCCATATTTAGGGTTTCAGGAGGGCCATACCAGTCTAGGGTTTCTGCAGTTTGAGGAGGAAGCTTCAGTGTTTGAGCTCCATACTTTAGCAGGAGGCTTCCATTTCCTTGATCTATCATTGGGAGGCGTTTGGAAGTGTTTGGGGGTGTTCATATTCATGAGGGTCGAACCCCTTGTATCAATTGTCTTCAGTAGGTTGTACCAGCAATCAACAGGGTCGTACCAGTTGTTTGAGGGTTGGACTTAAACCCTAGTTTTGCAGTTGAGCATTCATATTATATTACAACCTTTGGCAGGCTTGATTTGTATCTCAAGGAGTATTTTTGTATGCAACTATATTATTGTCTTGAAGCCATATGAAGCTATTACATATTTTCTTCGCTATTTGTATCACGTTCTTTCTTTCTTATCATAAAGTCCAGTTGTTTCTTGTGGTTCCTATATTTTGTATTGTTTATGATCTTCATATGATTGAAATGATGCTTGTATAATCTCTGGATGAATAACTAAATAAACCATAAGACCAAAATGTTCTTGTCCAACCTACATACAAAAGAGTTAATAATCAAAATAGTGGTTAGTTAGTGATTCTAAGCAAAAAATTGGCTGGGGATCATTACATAGTTGCAACCAATGATTCAAATATACTGCATCAATCTCATATTGGTATGTCCTCATATCCACTTTTGCTTCCATTTTAAATAAATACTATGAAGGTGTATTGGCACTAGGACTTGGCTTCTCTTTCTCCAACTCTTTATTCAACTCCTTTGTTATAGAATATCTTTCCAAACTCTATGCATCACTCTTTTGGTGGCCTTCCATTTCCCTCTATAGAGTCACTTTCCCTATTTTTCTCAATCCAAAGTCAAAAATTAAAATTTGTGTGCACATATGCGGTCTATAGTTACAAAACATGTGTATACGTAGGTTGCTACATTACAACCCTCATAGATAGGGTGTTTTGCTCAAAATTAAAAATATTTTGGGTTTTCCATGCCAGGTCACGGGATCCATAACTGTTGTCCTTTCATATGTTTGAGATGCTCCAATTCAACCCTTTAATTCCTTTTGGAGGCTACAAATTGAGCCATATGCAAGCCTTGAGGAAGAGAGAAAACATTTCAGAGCAAATACACTATGGATATATTTCACCTCATATTGAGTCTACATCCCTTTTTCTTTTAAGTTTGAACTTCCCTTATGTCCAGCCCACAAGATCCATCTATTTTGTGAAGGAGGAACCCAATTACTTCTAAAACTTGTGAACTTTCCTTGTGGAGGATTTAGGTGGTGAAGGCCTAGGTGAAGGGACTTAGTTTCTCAATTCAAATGAGTGTCGATATAAAATATTATCACCTATGTACTTCTATTGCTTATATGAACATAAATACTCTTTTCTTGTCCAATTGTATGTTGCAAATGTTTTTATTATTTTCCATGGATAAATTTTCTATACATGGTGATGGACTATGCTAGTTTATACGCTAACATTTCTTATATTTTCCATATGCTTGTGTATCTTGTATGTTGAGGAAAATTTGTGTCTATCAAGCATTGGATCATGAGATCAATGATGGTCTCCAATGGACATCCAGAAGAGGTAGGCTTCTATCCTTTCTTTTGTTGGCATTTCCATTTGTCTAGCATACTTGAGTTTAGAGTTGATTTCTAGGTGTCATTTTTTCTATTGTGGTCCTACCCCAAACCATTGAGATTTATTCCTCATAACAGAATTGGAAACTCCAATGGGGAATCTCTACATTTTTGGGTTATTTCATGTTTTTTCTCTCTTATTGCTCTCTGTTTTCTTGGTTTTTTGTATCCCTATAGCTTAATATCCTATACCTTTCTTTAAATTTGATTTCCTTCACTTAATTCTTACCCAATTACTGTTTTTCATGGAATACATGGGTTTTCCCTAAATATACTCTTACATATGCGATATATTTGTGTCGAGGGAGCGTACATACGCGTATGTTCCACGAACAATCACATACATCTTTTTCTAAGCCTTTTTGGCTCAATACAATGTTTTTTGGGTGAGTTCTGAGCGTTGTTGAGTATTCTAGGGTTTATGTCTTGTCTATTGAGTGCTTGCAGAGTAATAGGAAGTTCTGTCATTGCTGAATTTTTGGAAAACTTGTTTCTTGTCATTTTTCTCATTTTTTGTCGTTGCATTTAGGTCTGAGTAGTAGATTCTTGGCTTGTCTTCTTGTACTTGTAGTAGGGTCTATCCGAGAGGTTGTTAATTCAGTATTTACATTTTCATTCCCTTATATTGAAAATAGAAAAAAAAAATGGTTTTTACATTTTACTTGAAGAATTTTCACTTTTGTCCATATTTCCTTAGTCCTGGAATTTTAGGAAAGATTGCATTTCCATTGAAATTGAAAGATATTGCATCTTGTGCACAACATTTAGAAGCATACCATTTATTTTGAAAATTAAGACCAGTACTTAGAAATGTTTTTACATGTGATTTTTGTTTTGTTAAGTTATAACACCATTTGTTTCACGACCATACCTCTTGAGTAAACAAAAGCCACTAAAATTAATGCTCACTAATTAAAATTAATTAGAAACAATTTTATTTTTTAGGGTACACAAACAAGTTTAGGATTTAGGGTCTTGAAATAGGATTTTGTGAGTAAACTTATCGAAGGCTACATAATTCAACATATGTGTTTGTCCATTGAGTGGTGGAACCCATTGGATAATTGGTTTCCTCAGGAGACTCCACTTAAACTAAAGATAATCAACAAGTTGCGCGAAGTCAATTGTAGATATAGCCCTACAATACCTTCCTAGCATCCGATATATTTCTAGCGGTCTATTCGTAGTTAGGGGTGAGATATTTCTAGACCCCATGACTCCATTAGTTATTTCTACATAGTCCATCATCTCAACTCAGTCCATAGAGACGAATGATTTTATATTTTCAAGTGGTATGACTTCATCATCATCGATATCCATTCCCCCTAACACATTTTCGATGGGTATTCCATTTTATAGTACTCAGTCAATTCCTTTGGCCTCTAATCCTTTTTATTTTGGTATTTTGAATATGACTTCACACATGCCATCCTCCTTCTTGACACCCAATGTCAATGCTACTTTTGGATTGGGGGGAACATCACCTCCTAATAATCCTTTCCCATATGGTGGGGGGAATATCCGTCAATCATTTCCTATGATGGGGATTTGGAATCCTACTTCCTCTGGACCCAACCATAGTTATAATTTTAAAGGATGGAATAAACAAATGGGCGATGTTCCTACTTCATATATCCCATATGTCTATCCATTGTCCACAATTACTTCTCACACAAATGATTTTCTTATGGAAAATCCTCCTCTAACCTCTGGTGTTACATTAGGGTGGAATCACTTTTCTAGTATGGGAAACCACCAACACATAGTTCCTTCATCGGGGGGAAATGTATATCCCCACATGGGTAATCCTTATCATATCACTTTTCCTTGCAAGTGTTCCTGAATGGGATGATACCTTCATATCCTTTCACATCACCAACCTCTATGATTCACGTTGAAGAAAAACAATCGTCTGTCGTGAGTCATGCTGGGGGAAAGATACTAGCCTCTCTAAGTCATGTTGGGATCATGTCACGAGCCACTGCAAGTCATGTTGGGGGAATTAATATGATTGAGAGGAGTATACATATACGACATAATACCAAGCTCATTTGTATAATTTTCAAAGGATATCACCTAACTCTTTTGCACCCTACTATTTATGTGGTATGAGAAGCGTGGTCCTTGTCTAAAGTCCCTTCAACTTCTAATTCGTCTTCAATTTCCCAACAATCTAATCAATATTTAGTTGATGAAATGGTCATATTGATGTAATATTTGGATGACACCACTCTTTTTTTGGGGGTTGATGAATATCTTGACCTTGTTGTCTCACATCCTATTCAACCAATGATTGAGGAAGTGGTTGTCTTGATGTAATATTCGATCGAGCCCACTCTTCTCTTGGAGAGCGACAAGTCTAAGGAAGTGGCATCATCGATGGAATATTCAACTAATTCCTCTCTTTTTTGGGGGAGTTCTGCGTCTTTCAACCGTGTCCTTAGCATTTATAGTTCAGTACCTTCTGAGCAAGGGGGAATTATACTCTCTTTGAGTACGTTCCCTCCAAGTCCTAGGATGGTTTCCTTTGATTGGAATAATCTAGTAGAGCCTCGCCTTCCTTCTTTTGCATCCTTCCAAATATTGGTTGGAGTTAATAAAATAGGATATCCTCAATGTATTGTATATGAAGGATCATATGCAAGTATTTTATCCTCCTTGTCTTCGAAATATTTGGGTTTTCCCAAGCTTATGTCTGCTACCAGTGACCTTCTAGCTTTTGACAAAAGACATATTGAATCTCCTGGGAATCTTCCTCGATTTCCTATTAGGCTAGGTGGAAATATTTTTCTATTCAATTTGTTAGTGCTTTCAGACACTTTAGAATTGGGCATGATTATATTTATACTATGAAGGATTTGGTGTCCATGCTCTTTTGTGTGATGCACTTCCCTCACAACAAAACCATTATCACTATTGATCAAATTTCATTTGATAATCACCATCTTATTTCGACTTTACCTCATATTTCCCCTTTGTTGTTTCCTTTTTTTCGAGTACAGTATTCTCCGCCAAGGGAGAATTATGTGGTGTCTTATCCTCAGTGTCCATTTTCTCTTCAGAAGGATCCTTTACGACTACATTCACTTTTCTGAGACAAGGTCTCAACAATTGATCGAGTATTTCATCCAATGGGGGCATGGAATATCTGGCTCCCCCCTATTTCCCTTAGTAATTAATCATTTCCTATTGATTCTAATCTTATTTTTTTTTAGACTTGAAGCCTTTCTATTTATGATTTATCGAGCCCTAGTTTCATGGATGTTGATTTTCCTTCATACGAGGCTATCCTTGAAGCTATGATTTCAGATTTTCAACCTCTTCCTTAACTGAAAAATTTACAAGATGGATACCAAAGAATCCCTTATCCTGAGCCTAGAAATGGGCTCTACATGGACAACTTGATCCAGGTGGATATTGGTGGTCACCCACTTATTCCAACTGGCTCCTTGTGTTCATTTTTTTCCAGCACGTTCTCCTTTACTGCTTTGTAATTGTGGGTTCTACACTTATAGGGATTTATGAAGCGCCAGATATCCTCTAGGTGGATACGGGTGGCCTCTCACCTAATCCAACTGGCTTATTTTGTATGTTTTCATGTCAGCACATCTTGTTGTACTTCCAGGGTCATTTTGGGTCCCTAAACGTTGTTTTTTTGTCTCACCACAATCAAACTGTAGACGAAGTCAAGGATTGATGTTGGAATGTGTATCTCTCTGAAATACCTTTCCAATGGACTATCACACACCTAAAACGAAGGTCGTATGAAAAATTTATGACCCTTAGAGTTGAGGTACCAAATTACACCAACTTACCCATAGGGCCGACATGAGTTTTGGCGTTTCACCTTCTAGGGTTATGTTTTTTGGATGTATAGGGTTTTGTAATTCATGAGTAATATAAAAAAGACCTCTAGAGCCTCATTGTAATCCATTTTTCTCAGAAGGATGCACGTAACAGGCACATCTCTTCTTAGAGATAGCTACCACCATTCGAGCAAGTGTTTTAGTTCTGCAGTTTTACAGTTTCGACCTATTTCATTATCTAATAGAACATATTGTTCACTAGATATTTGTGTTATTATTCAGATATCTATATTTATTGTATTCAGTCTGTTAATCAATTCGTTCCTCTCCTAAATACATATTAGTGGTATCAGAGCGGTCTGCTCTTCATTTATTTTTCTTTTTCCATGTCCCTGACAAGATCTGGGTATAAGAAGTTGGGACTCGAACCAATCAAGCCATTACAATATAGGTCGCGCCGAGCCCAAAAACAACCCATGGGGGGAGAAAATAGATATGATGGAGCAGGATATCCTATTAAAATTTTGCTCGAGGAATCCCTCGCCTGACAAGGGAATGAAATCATGGATAACTTCACATAGATCCTTTAACGACTTCCCACATGAGAAGCATATTCATCAAGTAGCCATGCAACCTCCTTCAAGGTACAAGTAAATTTTGATATTCCATTATTTGAAGGACTGATAGATGCGGATGTTGTAGATAAATGGTTGAATCTGCTGGAAGGATATTTTTCGGTCCATAATTTTTCCAATAGGGAAATTATCACTTTTTCACTCCTAAAGGTTGTTCCCCATTTTAAAGACTGGTAGGATACTTACTCTGAGCAAAGGGCATGGGGGAATATACAATTTTTGTGGTGGCCCCTACATGGGATTCCTTCTGGCATGCCATTAAAGGTTACAGACTGCTGCATTAAATTTGGAGGTTTTGTAACAAAGGTCAACCTATATGTCATAATCTTATGATATTATGACACAGTGATCGATATGGATTGGCTCAAATAGCATGAAGTAATACTAAACTATAACACGAAACGGTTAAGTTTGACCGATGATGTGGGAAACATAAGAGTGATTATAGGAAGAAATGTGAGAGTGTCCTTAAGGTTCATTTCTTCCCTACAACTACAGAAGAGAATCCACAAAGGATGAAAGTTATATGCAATCTTATCATTAAATTAAAAGGGTGAGGAGGAAGGATTAGAAAACCTTCCGGTAGTGCGAGAGTTTGTAGATGTGCTTCCAGAAGAGTTACCAGGTTTTCTGCCTGAAAGAGAGTTGGATTTTATAATCGATCGGAAACTTGGAACTGAACTGATAGCAAGAACGCCTTATCAGATGTCAACTCCAGAGTTAGAGGAGTTGAAAATGAAATTGAAGGAGTTGTTGGACTTGAGACTTATACATCCAAGTGTGTCACCTTGGGGTGTGCCTCTTATTTTCATAATAAATAAGGATAGCTCGTGGATACTTTGTATTGAGTATCGTCAATTGAACAAGGCGACAATCTTGAACCAATGTCCATTGCCAAAAATAGATGATTTGTTTGATCAAAAGAAACACACGACGATTGTTTAAAAGATCAACCTGAGATCCGGATATCACCAGTTATGAATTAAAGAGGAAGATACTCCTAAGACCGCATTCAAGACAAGTTTCAGACACAAGGAGTTTACCATATTATCGTTTGGACTGACAAACTATCTGGGGGTGTTCATGAGTTTGATAAATGGGGTGTTCCTCAAATACTTGGACAAGTTTGTTCAAGTATTCATTGATGAAATACCTATATATTCTTGGATGATAGAAGAACATGATGAACATTTAATCTTGGTGCTACAATGTTTACTAGAAAACAAATTATATGGGAAACTGTCGAAATTCTCTTTTACCAATCGAGGGTTCATTACTTGAGGCACATTATATCCCATGAAGGTATAGTTGTGGATCTTGCAAAGGAAGAGGCTATTATGGAATGGACCACACCGAAAAACGTACAATAAGTACACAACTTTATGCATTTAGTAGGATATTATCTATTGTTTGTGAAAGGATTTTCAAGGACAACAAATACGATCACATAATTGCACAAGAAAAACAAGAAGTTTGTATGGAGCAAGAAATGCACAAAATAATTTTAAAGGATCAAGGAGTTGTTGACGATAGTGCCTATATTGAAAGTCCCCAACATGGACAAGGATTTCTTGTTATCCACAGATGCATCCAAGGAAGGTTTAGGCAGAGTATTGATGCAATACGGTCAAGGGATCACTTACATCTCAAGGAAATTAAGAAGAAATGAGGAGTACTACGAAACACATGATTTGGAGTTATTGACCATTGTGTATGCCTTGAGAGTGTGGAGACACTATTTGATTGGAAGAAAATTTGAACTAAAAACATATCACTATGGATTGCAACACATATTTATGCAGAATGACTTGATTGCGTGACAAAGGCATTGGTCAAAATTACTTAGCAAATATGATTTCGAGATTACTTGCATAAAATGAATGATAAATAGATTGGTTGATGCGTTGAATCGGAGACCATGCATATTGTCAGTTATACCTCTTGAGACAAATATTCGAGAAAGGATTCTTACTATATAGTTCGACGATGACTGGTATAAAGAGGTTAAGGATAATATCAGACAAGAGACCATGATGGTACCAAAGTTTGAAGGTTATACATTGGAAAATGATGGATTTATGAGGTATAATAACAAGATTTATGTTTCCTCTAACGAGGACTTGAGACATTTGATATTAAGAGAAGCTCATATATCAGTGTACATGGCTCATCCAGGAGTCATGAAGATGAGGGAAGACCTTAAGCATTTAATCATTTATTCTTCTTTGTAAAGCCCCGACCCATCGTCCTCCTTTGCATTAACTCGACACGAGAAACATAAAGTGATTGTCGGGTTCACATTGAACCTTTGTACAATCATTTAATGGAGGTCTGTGCAGGGTCCCTTCTGAGGCCTATCATCTAACCTTCGTGTCCAGTGCATATTAGGACACCTCCTGAAAGTCACATGACATGATACAATTTCATTAAATACCTCCTTACTTTTCCTCTGAAAGGGTGTAATTAGGTTTTGTTCCCTCCTTTTGACTTTGTCACTCTGTGTAACCTCTCCACTGATGAATGTGGAGAGTCACTCTCATGTTTATGCTGTGGAGAAGGCTCGTCCTGGCGAAAGTGAGAATGGGTAACCAAATACAATCTGTCCGACCTCCTCGAAACAGGTAAGAATAATTCCCTATTGATTTGTCCTAAATCCTTTTTGAAGGTTCTCTATTTGTCACCTCCTCATTCTTGACATCAACGATCTAGCACATGCATTGTATTAGAGTTAATGTTTATATACTTTTACTAATAGGGTTTATCATTCTTCCTATGATTTCTTTTTATGGGTTTCTCTTATATTTATGCGTTGTAACTTGGTTTTGGGTTTCTATGAGACTGCGTGGGAGCTATATTCCAGGAAGTCGACTTAGCAGGGTAAAACCCACACTGTACATTGTATGTTATACTCTATTTGGGCGAAAGAAAGTTTCCCTTCGATAAAATATTATAATGATTCCTTGCCTCTGTTGGGTGTGGTCATACTAGGTTTTCTTGGGAGTCCACCATTCTGTAGGTCCTCCCAAACCACATAGTTGACTTTGATGACTGTAATTTTTTTTAAAGATTGTTGTAATTTCCACTCGGTATATATCTTTATTCATTGAGAAGCACTTCATAGCATGAAACTATTTGAGTTTGTATTACATTGGGGTAATGTCTTTCACTCTGTTAATAACGTTTGTCTATGTGTGTGAAATACCATTCGAAGCCTAACATTCGATATGAAAGTTAACTCTGTATTTAACTTTGAATAAATGCATTCTCTTCAGCACAGATAGTCATCCCATGTTAGATTTTGGTAAATTTATTTGGCATAACGCATATAACATTGTATTCAATGTTATTGGTAACTCTGACTTGAAACATGCCTTCAACCTACGCATACAACGCAAACCCCTTTGCAGTTCAGATTTGCAATTTTCTATGGTGTTATTATTGTTTTCTTGTCTAATTTCCTAAAAGGTTTGTTTTTAATCAAAAGTGGTAGCCAATCTAATGATGGGACCATGTTTTGATGCGAGGGTACCCATGAGGCCATTCAAGTTCACTGCTCCCCTTTCGGTCTGTTGATGGATCACGACTATGACTGGGAGAATTCCTGTGACAAATAAACATAAGTATTACTCTGTAATATGATACCTTTGTGGTCTTACCTTTAAAATTTTAAGTGCTGTGGTTTTCTATTTGACACTAAAAAAATATCATCTCATCTTTCTTGTAGGCTTACAAGGTCGCTTCGATGGATCAAAACCACGCCCTGTTCAAGAAAGGTAGTCGGGTTTCATTTACCGCTCTAAAGCAAATGCCCTAGATTTCTAAGAAATGATATGATTTTGATCTATAATACAATCATCAAGGGCGAGGTTGTTCAGGTTCATAAAGATGGTTGACTCACTATCTCTGTATCTTCAGTTTAAAGGAAAGACATAGGGACTAAAACCCTGTTGCTGTGTAATAGGATGATAAGAGTAAGACTACATCATTGTTCTTCAGAATAATAGTTCTTTTATAAAAATATTTCTGGAATGAATAGCAACACGTATCTGTGAACAATAATTATGTCTTGGCCCTTTCCGAGTTTACTTTGGATTTTATAGAGAAATTTGAAAGATTCCTTGTTTATTCCTATAGCTTTGTCTTTTTTATTATTACTGCAGTAGGTCTATGCGTATCAAAATTATATGGTTCTAGGGTGTATACTCTTCACTTCATTTAGTTTTCTATTGTATCGTGTTATTCCAAAACTTCATTTGAGACTTTTTGAACTATTCATTTTCATTCAGAACTTCATTTATGACTTTCTGAACTATTCATTTTCATTGACATTAATGGCAACTGGTGGAATTTATACAACATGTAATTAAAAGAGTCTGAGGCTTTTGGTATAGCCAACTATAT
>JZKD02S0166913.1:606314-620348 GCA_000966675.3 Picea glauca
GTATGTAATAAATTCCAGTCTGGAATGACATTAATACAGACTAATCATCATAGCCCTTTATTTCTACCTGTGTATTTGGTATATAATAAAATATGTATGTATAATTATAAGCTCTCAAGTTTATTTCCAGAAATTTCTTACTAATGAGATACACTAAGAGACTTATACTATATTTACTTCATTTCAACAATAATAAATCAATAGGATGATTCGTCCAGATATAAAAGGATGTCCTACAGAGATTTGTCCTACAGAGATATGATTGTACACATATATGCATATTTAAATCTCAATTTTATTTTCGAAATATCCTTTAGCATTTCCACAGTCTATAGTTTACATTCAAATTGAATATCTAGAGGTAAATGAATCACCTATCTGGTAGGAATTTTCTAGCAGAGTATTCGAAATCATATTCTATTTAACACAGATGTGTCTCCCAATATACTTTCATAAATAAATTACATCCCAACCAAGATACATAGAAAGGTTGCTCAACTTCTGCAATTAAAAAACTGTAAGGGTTTGTCCTACATTTCACCTCATTCCATCGGAATTTAACAAACACAACAATTCATCCAGATTTAAACAGATGCGTTTTAACAGCCAATAATTCAATAATATTCAACTAGAAAATAAATAGATAGAGATATCTGAATAGTTGTCGAACAACAAATGGAACAACCAAGTTCCTCCCAACCTTAGAACAAAACAACCAATTTACTTGTCCCGTTCACCCCCTAGCCTGACAATGAATCCATGAGAGAGAACTTAGAACTCCTCCTCAGCGATAGTCCTTTAGTTTCAACAGCTTCTCCTTTCCTCATACTCAGCAAGTAGTGTTCATAACAACAAGAGATCATTCATTCCCCAGCATACTAGGCAGCATCCTACCTCCTCCCATATGCTATATATCCAAAACAATTGTGCCTAGGTCTTTTCCCCTTGGGGAATTTTCATAGATTTCCAAATCAGTGATTTTCATGGGTTGCCTATGGCCAAATTCTTTATTTCCCACATGTAACATTCAGCCCTGAGGTAGTTCCAACATGTTCCCCTCTCATAAAGTCATGGTCAGTTGATTTTGTTTCATACAAATGTCATAGTCAAATAGTTAGTTGGGTCAAATCAAGTATCTGCCCAATAGTCATAATCATCAATTACAATTAACTAAATTCAAAATTCAAAATTGCCATAAATAACAATAATTTTCCAATTTCAAATTTACAAAAAAGAAAATAATTTCACAAGCAATTTCAGACTTAAAAATAATTTATTTTTGAAATGTTACATCCCAATGCGCACAAGATGAAAAATATCCAAACAAAAGCTAAGAGTCAATAAAAGGTAGAGCTCAAACACTAATCCTTTTGGCTAGCGATTGGTACCTATATAGCCTCGTTGGGGCTCTAGATTCCTTGGAAAAGAAAATTGAAAAGAGAGTAACCACAAGTATTGACAAGGTGGTAACAAGTAAGTTTGATGGACAAGAAACAAGATGGCTTTGACAATATTTATGTAACATCCAAAAATTTACGCAAGAATCTAATATGCAACAAGTTCTGATGGTAATCGTCATCGTGATTTTTGAAGTAGTTATTGTACATGTTAGGATTTTAGGAAAATATTGATTTAGTCGTTAATTTTCCCTTTCAATTGATAGACATTGATTATTAAAATGCAATTTAAATGATATATTGGTTTATTAAAATGCAATGGAAAACAATATTTGTTGATAAGTATTGCACAAATTTAACTCTGGTTAATTCAATACTAACCAGTTATCAAATTCACTTCCTATTACCATCATAATTAAAATTATCTCGGTGTTATCTTAAACCAAATCAATATCTCCATATTATCAAATTCACTTCTGATTACCATCGTAATTAAAATTATCTTGCTCTTATCTCAAACCAAATTAAATATCTCTATATTAATCCTGATAATAGTTAGTATATAAATCATTCCTTTTCAAATTCATCATCAATTATCTCTGGAACCACGTAATCATAGATGACGAACATGGCAATTTTGAGTCCAACCTGAGGGTTATTGAACGTTATGTGTAAATATTTCGCTTAATCCAGTATCTATTGTGGCTAGATTCTTCAAATTATTTACTTTCATGGAAAAAAATCTCTCTCTCAATTTTTCTTTAACAGGTAAATTAACTGTTGTTAGAATGTTCATCCAGACCTATACGCTCTCAGATTCACTAAATTCCCGTCATGGACGTTTTCTCGTAAATTTTCTCTTATTTACTATTCATTTTCTCACATTAACAGATTTTAAATCAAATACAATTTTGTCCTTTGCCCAACTCACTATCGATATTGGGTTAGATTTTGATATGATACTCATCGTTCTTTGATTGATAATTTTTTTTTGTTTATTAGTTTGTTCATGATATGTAGGATTAATCTCTGGCTAAGAAACTGTGATTTAGGGGCATCTAAGCTGTCAAAATCACTCGGGGATGACACCTGACCTGAGCCACACCAACCCTTAACATGACTAAAATTTTGTCCCCACAAGTTTAAAACAAATAACTTTAACATCATAAAATTCTAAAATAAGTTAACATATACAATTCAAAATTTCAGTAATATTGTTATAAAAATTGAATAGAGTCACATTTCATTGAATTATTCATGAATCCTAAATAATTCAATAAATTATCCGTGAATAATTCATGAATCATATTGGGCACGGATTCGTACTAAAAGATCCATACCAAATAGTGCTAAAGGAGGTTTTACTCTTTGAAAATTTACATTAATCTTGCTGGTAAGGTCGTGTTCCCTATATTTAATATTCATTAAAATAATATTAAAAACTAATTTGGTTGGCATGAATTTTATATTAAAGAATTTAATATTCATTTTAAATTAATATTAAATAATTTTATTTGTCAAGATTAACTTGTTTGGAAAAGAGTTTATTTGACAAATTAAAATGAAGCATATTGATGTACAATGTTATTATCTGGGATGTATGGTTGAAAAATATTTTGTTGAAAAAGTTTATTACTTAATAAATGTCAATGTTTTTTATTTTTTATTTTTAAATGTATCAAGTATATCATGAAAGATATTCTCTTTGTCCTTTATGAAAGATATTCGAACTTTGACTATATAGATGTGTTTGCGTAGTGTTAAAAATAGAGGGATGGGTCAGTTTTCACACATGGTTTCAGAGCTCAATATAATTTAATAAGATTTAGTAGATTCAACTTAATGGTTTCAGAGCTCAATATAATTTAATAAGATTTAGTAGATTCAACTTAAATAATATTTTTTAAATGTATTATATTAAATATATTAGATATTCAAAATTTTAAATCTTTATCCTTTATGAAAGATTCTTTTAAATGTATTAGGTACATCATGAAAGATATTCAAACTTTGAATCTTTGCTCTTTATAAAAGATATTGAAATTTTGACTATATAGATATGTTTGTGTAGTCTTAAAAATAGAGGGATGACCAATATAATTTAATAAGATTTAGTACATTCAAATTAAATGATATTTTAAAATACATATATATTCTATTGTAAGCATTATATGTTATTGTTTAATTTTTTTTTTATTCTATTGTAAGCATTATATATGTTATTGTTTATTTTTTTAATAAGTTTTTTAATTTTTTTTTATAATTACAATTATATTTATATTTATATATTTATATATTTAGAATTTTGTTTTTGTGCTCCAAAAATATTAACATAAGTTTTTCAAGATCACCATAGTTTTGTTGAGTTAAAAAGTTAGGAAGGTTGGTAATGCAATAATTATTTTAAAATTGAGATCTCATCAATCTAAGAGAAAGTGTTTTTCATATTCAACCTTCTTAGTGTCACAAAATAATTTCTCTTTATAATTGTCAAAACAGAGAGATAATTTTGATCTTCTAGATTAGGGTTGATTACATCCATATAATAACTTAATTTTCTTTTTTCCTCCAACTCTTTATCACACCACATTTTCTCCTTAGATTTTGATACCACACTTTCTTTTTTCCTATAACTCTTTATTTTTCTCTCTCTTTCTCTCTCTAGCCCTATATATATATATATATATATATATATATATATATATATATATATATATATATAATTCTTTTAAATAGTTAAAATTTTAAAATTAAAAAACAACTATATTATAATATTTATCTTTAAATTTTCCCAATAAAAAATAATTAAAATTTAATATATTACATTTAAATATTCAATTTTCTTGTAAAACCATATGAATATGATAAACTTTCATTTTTTCCAAAAAACTATTCTAATATAACAAGCAATGCCAAAGTTACAAATTTTAAAATCCTACACAATATAATCCAACCATATTAAATTTTAAAATCCTACCCAATATAATCCAACCATATTTTCCTCTCCTAAATCATGAAACATCTTTATCCAATAGGATAGAGAACACTATCGTCTTCATGCTCATGGTATTTTCAGATAGGGAACAAAGAAAAGGCCAGCACTAAAAGAAAAGGACCTTTCAGTAATCCCCCGAATTTGTCTTCTCTATGATTCTCTACTCCACTACCTTTCAACCTTAGCATGTACTGAATTTCCAACTTCAATACTCCACTACCGTTCAACCTTATTTGAAGAAAAGGTGCACAAGGACCTTCGCACGTCATGAATATCTGAATACATATATTGTGGAGAAAGCACGCTCGTCGTATTTTAAGAAAAGACACCATGTTCATGGCATGGCATGGCATTTTAAGATAGACCACTCAATAAAGTGACCGTACTAAAAGAAAACGGCCATTCTGTGATCCCCAAATTTTTCTTTTTCACAATGATTCACTCCACTCCCCTTCGACCCTAAGTTGTCCAAAACTACGTAACACATCATAAATTCCTAAAATCATGTATGACCATGATATTGTTGCTTTCTGAAATCATACATAACCAATTCGAAGACTCTAAATGGCATTGCTTTCTTTAAAATCTGCCACGTTTCATGTATGCTTATATAATACATGGGATAGAAGAACACACCCTTTGTAAATCTTAATATCATCATGAATATGTTTTTATATACAATTTTAAGGATTTTCACAATATTTATAATACATAGTATTTAATAATAGAATCAATTTACTAGTTAACAATGATAAATGTAATATGCATTATAAATAAATAACAATATAATTTTTTTTATTAAACAATATAAAAAAATTCATAATACATAGTATTTAATAGAATCAATTTACTAGTTAACAATGATAAATGTAATATGCATTATAAATAAATAACAATATAATTTTTTTTATTAAACAATATAACAAAATCACAATTTCAAGGAGAAAACTCAACAAAAAATAAGGATAAAAATGGGGAAAAGATATATCTTTATTGTTCAACCAATAATGAAGAAATGGTTACAAGTCGCATGAAGCACCTCAAGATTCTATATTTAAATAGGAAAAATACCAATCATTTTCTGGCATATAGAAAGCCAAATGCTTGAGAAACCACTCAACAATCTCTACCTTCACAACAATTTTCTTAATATTTTCCCCAACTAATCAATCATAACCTTTCCTGGAAGATAAGAGAAGTCAAACACCATTGCATTTTCTCTAACTATACTAGTTACGTGAAAATGTGTACACGGTTTTCTCCAGTATGGACCGCTCCACCTCCATCTGTAACCTACCTTACAAAATGATGTCTTGTCCAATTTTGATATGATGGATTGTTAGTCAAATGCACAATGATTTGATCACTACAAAACATCATATCATGTACTTGTCCAAACTTACCTAATGGATCCTTGCATTCATGTGATACATAACTTGAGGTATATATTCTCTTGTCCAAATCTCATGAATCAAGATAACAACAAATTAAATCACTACAACCATTGTAGGTGACTCATACTTCTAAAATAATGAAGCACCCATTTCCATGCTCTTTATTTAGTTTTTCCATCTGTCCACTCACGATAGTAATTGCATGTGAAATATTTGAACATTCCATCACAAACATAAACATTCCTATTGTATTAGCATATGGTACACAAGACAAATAATCATTTTCTTCCTTACTACTGGGACAAAAAACTTGAAGAAAACTCACAATGAAAGTTAAAGGGATATTTACAAGTTTCACAATGTTCATACTAAACCTCATCACTTTCCTCACCATATAATTATATCCTGATAACCAAAACTTACCATTTTTCTCTCCTCTGTGTAATTCTATGCTCAAGATTTGTTTTGTTTCTCCCATATCGTTCATCTGAAACATCCTGGCCAACTAATCCTTTAACATGTTTATGTTAACCATGATTTGATTGCAACAAGAATATCGTTAACACATAACACCAAGATAATGAATATTCCAATGAAAATTTTTGAGTAAGAACATTGATCATACTCACTTCTAGTGAAATTTTTTCTCAGCATGAAGGACTCAAACATTTTGTACCTATTACCCCTAGGCTAGCGATAACTAAGGAGATGATATCTCAAGGCCCACATGTTGAAGACATGGAATTCCAAGAGACAAATGAATAGGAAGAGCCCCTTCTATTACCACACATCACCATTGATCTAGATCATCAACGTTCACCACACCAAGTTGGCCTATAGAGGAAAATAAGTCTTGCTTCATGAGGTAACAAGTGTGGTATCGTGGTAAGTGTCATTTTAATAATTGAAGAATTTGAGCATGTTGCAAAGAGTCATTTCTTTATTATGAAAACCTTTTCTTGGAAATTATACCTTTTACCACATTTCACCTTGGTGGTTGACATGGTTTCTTGGTAACTAGGTCACCCTTGGGAAAAAAGTGACCCAATTTATGCAAGTTTCTGTGCAAAAGCATCAGTCTGCACTCTATTCCCAAAATTCATCTTTCCCTTTTCCTTGAGCAAGTGGGTCTAGTTCTAACCAACAAAATTGCCTTCTTCAAGCAATCTGTGTCGACCAGTAATCAAAATTTTACAAAAAACTTCAAAGGAGTAGTCCTTACCATATTGCTTGCATGCATTCCAATTGGTGTGGAAGGTCAATACGAACACATATAATGGTGTTCTTCAATTTATCAGAACCAACTCAATGAGTTGTGCATCCTTATTCTTGTAAGTTTCTCCACATTCGATCAACTTAAACTAGATTTGTTTAACACATCTTAAATAATCCTCCATTCTTTCAAAGGAATGAGGATCAAGAGAAACCAAATATTTCTCCAACAACATGTGCTTTCATCGACTCAATTGAGTAGGGTCTTCAACTTCCTCTAGACCAAATGTGGATAGTCAAGTCCACCGATATGAAAATGATTTTCTTGAGCAATGTAGGTCATGATCACCCTTACAACCTCATCTTTCTTTCCATAAATGGAATTTTTTTCCAAAGCATCTATTGGATTTTGGATCGTGACCATGGTATACTCCCATAGCCCCTTACTTTTCAACATATTTTCCATATATGGTTCCCATACTACATAATTTGATACAATTAAAGCAACATGATTGATATTCAAAGCCATATTCAATATCTAGATAAAATAGCTTTGTTTCAATAATTTTTAATCAACAAACCATCATCCTAGAGTCAATCACACAATAGATCCAACTCATAAGGTTTTCATATAACAAGTTGAGGTTTTCAAACCATCAAACATGATACCATGTTTGAGAATGAAATGGAACATAATATGAAACGAAGAACACATTACTACAGAGAACAAAAGAAGGATAAACATATTCAAAGAAAAGAGGTGGCATCTAAAGACACTGTTACAATACTTAGGCACATAGTATTGTGATCAGAACATCAAAGTTCATATTGCACATCTTGATCTGCATGATCTATTTTGAAAACTCAAAATACTTGCATTCAACATATGATAATGACCCAAGGGGTATTATTTAATAGGCTCAATATCTAATCGAATCCTATAGAATTCAGAACATCTTGTCCACATACAATTTTCTGTGGTTAGAATTGATTCGACAAAATTCATTCTATCAAGTCAAAAAGATGGTACTCGACCCGACCAACTACCTATACAAATCGTACTTGATTGTAGATATGGTTAATCCACCACCTCATTATCTTCGACTATAGGTTGATGGTCTTACCGAAAGACACGTTAACTACTCAACCGACTAATGTGGTTTGTTGGTGAATCGCCCAACTGTCTATATCCATATGTAGGTTGAACTCTCGACTAATTGAACCTAGAAGATGTGTGATGAGCCATCAATACTTGATTTTTCAACATTTAATCATTTAATCCCTTGTAGACCAATATAATGAAATTGTCAAGATGTGCAATGTGGCCAATGCATATTACAGAGAACATTCAATTAAAGTGTGGTCATTATTTTATGTCTTATTCCACCTTTTAGGGTTTTGTGTAATTAACAATCATGATATTCCCTTTATTGCAGTGAGACACGGATTATGTCAGGAGTCATGAATATGAAAATGTTATTTGGAAGTGTTATCCTTATTTTGGATGACCAATATCTTCATAAAAATGGATGCTAGTAGAATTGATGGTGATGTAAAGGGTGTGCCTTGCATGGTGTTCGTAGCAATCATAGAATCTTTGAGCTAGGAGATTGTGTGGTAGGAAACTTTATTTTTCACTAGATCCTAATCATATGGGATATTATGCATTGTTTCCATAATATATTTCCGCAACCAACTGATGGGTTGATGCAACAAGGATAAGTAATATGATGGTTGTCATAAGGGGATAAAGAAACATTAATGTGCTACACATTATGTTTTATTATATTTCAAAGCTAAAACATGGTAATAAAATCTAATGTACTACTTAAAATTACTTAATTTTTTTTTCTTTAAGGTGCTAAAACTAACACTTATGTCATTTATTTCATCTATACGTGATGACGTTATTAGTACCTTTAGTACCATATTTGACGAGGACCATTACCTTGTTTCACTTCCTAACATTCGAGTATCATATAAGTCTTCTTCGAAAGTTAATACATTGGAACGATGAAAATAAAATAAAATTAATACTATTATCTCCTCCTTGGTATTTCTATCGAGAGTGACCTTTAAACAATTAACTTTAGTTCCTTACGCTTAAACAAAGATTAAAGTCTGCTCCTTAATCGAAAATCGAGGTTTACTTTACCTAGTTATTTTACTATCTGATTTTAAGATTCAAAATGAATAGGTTGGCCTTCAAGGATTACCCTTCCTCTAATAGAATATGTTAAAGTGGGGTTATCATTAATCTTTCCATACTTCGTAGTATGTATAGCAAGTGTTAGTAGAGTATGAATAAATATTATGTTTCCACGTCCTTAAAATCACATGGTTAGACAACCTTTTGTATCACATTTCACAAAGTTTAGTACAATGATGGGCTCAAGGTATATGAAATTTCTGAAATGTGTCAAGTCTTCCCTATCACTCTCTTCCCTTTTTCGGGATGTTGGTTTTGAGTTTACTCTACGAATTTTGTGACTGAGGAAGTTTCCTGGATTGTGGGATAATTAATTAACAGAGGCAGAACATAATACATTTGCAGAGCTCACCTTCATTGATTATCAAAGCCAAACATTACATTTATATAGCACAAACAAGCTTGAACTGAATTCCTACAAATGTGGATCGGAAACCACCAGGAAACCCTAAATTGGACAGGCACACAACAACCCACAACCACATAGTTATGTAAATATTAACTAAGTATCCTAATTTCTACATTATTCCAATGCTCCCCGTTAATGGAGAAATGGATTTTCTACCAAACCTAGCAACTCTCTGCAAATTTCAAATTTTGCCTTTCCCAGAGGCTTAGTGAAAATATTAGCCATATTTTCATCAGTGTTACAATAGATAAAGTCAATCTCTTTTGACTGTATCTTTTCTCGGACAAAATGATGCTGAATTTCAATGTGCTTAGTTCTGGCATGATACATAGGGTTATTGGCAAGTTTGATTGAACTTTGATTATCACAATTGATAATTGTGGGTTCCTTTTGTTCTTCTCCCGTGTCTTCAAGAATTCTCCTCATCCAGACAGCTTCACATGTAGTACTGCACAAGGATTTGTACTCGGCTTCAATTGTAGACAAAGAAACAATTGGTTGTTTCTTACTGCTCCATGATACGACCCCTGAACCAATTCGAAAGGCATAACCTGTGGTTGACTTTTTGTCGCTAACATTTCCAACCCAGTCAGAGTCAGAATCAAATTCATCAGTATATTTAATACCAAAATCAATAGTTCCTTTCAAATAACGAAGGACTCTTTTTGCTTCTTTCCAGAGACTCTCATGAGGCTTAGCCATGAACTGACTAAGGATGCTAACTGAGTAGGCAATATCTGGCCTAGTAGTGGTGAGATAATTCAGACTTCCCACCAGTTGTCGATATAGAGTTCCATCCAATTCCTGCGTCTCATCATCACTACAGAGCTTAACATTCTGTTCTAATGGAGTAGGCATCACCTTACATCCATTCATATCAAATATCTGAAGCAATTCCCTGGTATATTTTCTTTGTGTAACCAGTGTCACACCATTTTCTTTCCATACTTCAAGACCCAGACAATAATGTAGTTCACCAAGATCCTTCATTTCAAATATTTGTGATAACTTATTTTTGATTTCATCAATTGGCTTAGAAGCATTTCCTGTTATGATTAGATCATCAACATAGAGAGAAATCAAAATAATATGTTCTTTTTCATCTTTTTTAATATAGAGATTTGGATCATTCTTACTCTTCACAAATGTTTTTTGCAAAAAGAAATTTTCTATCTTTTCATACCATGACCTGGGTGCCTGTCTTCATCCATATAGAGCCTTTTTTAATTTACAGACCAAATGTTCTTGTCCCTATTTAACAAATCCTTCAGGTTGTACAAGATATACTTCATCGTTTAATTCTCCATTCAGAAAAGCAGACTTCACATCTAACTGATGTAGGTTCCATTTATGTTTTGTAGCTAATGAAATCATCAATCTAATGGTGTTTAACTTAGCTACAGGTGCAAAAGTATCTACATAATCAATTCCATCTTTTTGTGAATACCTTTTTGCAACCAATATTTCTTTATATTTATCTATACTACCATCAACATTGAATTTGGATTTAAACAACCATTTGCATCCAATTGGAACTTTGTTTTCATGCAACTCTGTTAATTCCCATGTTTCATTCTTCATTATTTAATCATATTCTTCTTTCATTGCATCCATCCAAACTTTATGTTCTTTAGCTTGTTGATAATTGGCAGGTTCTATAGTGTTCATTACTTGAGTCATCAAAGCATAATCTTTGTACCCGATAGGTGTATGCATCTGACGAGCTGTCCTCCTTGGAGTCTTGGTGCTAGCATCTCTTCTTCTACTTTGAGGTGCAGTTCTTTCAGCCTTTTCTTGATCCTGACACTGTACCTGTACATGTTCCTGTTCCTCCTCTTGATCCTCTTTATGTACATGTGTTACATATGTATCTTCTACAATATAGTCATGAGGAATGTGCCATTCACTATGACTATCTACTTTATGACCTATATCTTCATGAAATAATACATCTCTGCTTGGAAAGACTTTATGCATGTTAGGATCAAACAACTTATATGCTTTATGCTCATCATAGTAACCAAGAAAAATACACTTGATGGATTGTTCATCAAGCTTTCTCCTATCCTCTTTGGGAATGTGAGCAAAAGATTTGCTTACAAATATTCTTAGATGATTCACAACAGGCTTATAACCATAAAAAGCTTCAAATGGAGATTTATGATCTAAGATTTTAGTAGGAATTATATTTTTCAGATAAACAACAGTTCTAATAGCTTCAGCCCAAAAACCATTAGTGAGATTTTTACCTTGAAGCAAACTTCGTGCACATTCAACCAAGGTTCCATTTTTCCTTTCTTCCACTCCATTTTGCTGAGGAGTGTGCGGTACCATGAACTATTGTAGAATTCCATTTTCTTTTCAGTATTTGATGAAATCCCCAGATCTGTACTCTCCCCCTTCATCTGATCTGAGAATTCTGATGTACCTGCTAGTTTGTTTTTCAACCAAATTTTTAAACGCCATAAAGTATTCAAAAACGTCACTTTTCTTTCTCGTGAAATACACCCATGTGTATTTAGTGCAATCATCAATGAAAATAATAAAATAATATGCTCCTCCAATAGACCTTGTCTGCATGGGACCACAAACATCTGTGTGCACAAGTTCAAGTATATCCCTCTTTCTTCTATCTTCATGAGAAGGAAACTCTTCTCTGTGTTGCTTTCCCAAAGAACACCCATCAGATGCACTATGTTCATTCTTTAATAGTGGAAGTCCTTCCACCATGCCTTTTTTCTGAAGAAGAAACAAATCATTATAGTTTATATGTCCATACGTTTGATGCCACAATACCTCTGTTGGCATCATTGTTGAAGCCAAGGCTTGAAATCCTTCCATCATCACATCGATCTTGTATATCCCTCCAACTCTGACTCCTGTAGCAACTACTTTATAATGGTCTTTTACATCCTTCACAAGACAATGTGATTTTACAAAATCTACCTTCATGTCTTGATCTGTTATGGTGGAAACAAAAATTATATTTTTCTTTATACCAGATACATGCATTACATTATGTATTTGTTTAACACTACCATTTGGTAATGTAACAGAGATGTCCCCATAACCTTTGATTTGATGCGACCGTTCATCACCAAGATAAATGTTAGCACCATTATTATTCTCACAATAACTGTCAAACCAGTTTCTATTACAAGACATGTGGATCGATGCACCAAAATCTACATAGCATGCATGAACATCATCTGTCTCAATTGACAAAGCAACATTTGATATAAATAATTTGTGGAATTCATCATTACCATTATCACCCCTTTCAACAAAATTACTATTATGCCTTGAATTTCTATATTTGTTCTCATGTTTATGCTTATAACAACAATCCTTAGAATGATGTCTAGATTTTCCATAATTAAAACATGTATCACTCTTTCTCTGATTTGTATGAGACCGAGGAGATTCCATACCTTTATGTTCTTTTGCATATTGAGGTTTGCTTCCTTTGTTGTGTTGCCAAGGCTTTCCTTTGTGGAGTTCCCAAGGGTTTCCTTTACCCTTTGCCATCAATGTCGAATCTGAATGTGGAGGCTTTCCAGTAAGATGGCTTCTACATTCTTCCTCTTGTAGAAGAATACCTGCAAGTTCTTCAAATGTCGAAGCATTCTCTTGGGATACAATACCTGTTATGAACATTTGGTCTCTTCTCCCAACCGAAATCTCTCAACCAATGATCTCCAAGAATTATCTGTGCAACAATGATCTCCTCCACGCATAGGCTACAAGCGAACTCTCAGGTCGCGCAACCTCTCTGACAGAGAAGGTCGTGCACCTCTCCTACATGCATCAAACCAATGAAAACGACGTTCTCCTCCTCCACACACAAGTGTAGAAAGATATCTCGGCGCACTGATATATCAGTGAATGTATCACGGTCTGATCTGGGCGCTCTCCCTCAGTCAGAGCCAATGCTCCACGTCCTCTCACGAAGATAACGATCCACGATATAGCAGCAGTGGTCTGGTGTGGGCTCCTCACTCCATATACGTCATATCCGTCTGCCTCACACAATCTCCCAACCTTGCTCTAATACCAAATTAATTAACAGAGGTATAACAGAATACGTGAGCAGAGCTCACCTTCGTTGATTATCAAAGCCAAACATTACATTTATATAGCACAAAAAATCTTGAACTGAACTCCTACAAATTTGGATCTGAAACCACCAGCAAACCCTAAATTGGACAGGCACACAACAACCCACAACCACTTATTTACGTAAATCTTAACTAAGTATCCTAATTTCTACATTATTCCAATAGGGATTCCATTTTTCTGGATGTTGGTTTAGAATTCACTTGTGGTTTTGGTGGGTACAAAGGTTTTCCTCTCAGTCATTTGTTGTCCATTGTTCTGAATACCGAAATGAAAAGGATAAGGAAGGCTTTCCTTCTTTG
>JZKD02S0166913.1:633736-644675 GCA_000966675.3 Picea glauca
AGTAAAAGCACATAATGTTTTCCATGTTTCATTATTGAAGAAATATGTACATGATGCTAACCATATAATTGACTGGTCTGTGATCCAGGTGGAACCGAAGGGATAATTTCTACCAGAACCCCAATGCATACTGGACAGAAAGGAAACCCCGCTCTGGAACCGAACCATTGCATAGGTCAAGGTGCAGTGGAAACATTTTGGCCTAGATGAGGCTACATGGGAAAAGGAGGATGCCATGAAACAGGCATATCCAATTTTGTTAACTTCTGTACATGAATTTCATGTTAATATATAAGAACATCAGGGACGATGTTCCTTTAAGGGGGAGGGAATTGTAACACCCTATTTCCCCCAGTTTGAAAAAATAACTGGACTGGCCAAGAACTGTGGCAAACTCAAAAATGTGAATGTGTGATGTGAATGGACCTTGTGGAAAAGGTCGATGAATGTGAATAATATTATGAATATATATATATATTGCAGCACTGCTGAGAGGGGATATGCTGAAAAAGAGACCACGATGGCTGGAGAAAGGCGGTGGAAGGCGCCTAGAATGGTGGCGTTAACTTCCACCGAGAACAATACCATATTTGGACTTCACTGGCCTAGAGAACCAAGAGTGGCTTGCTAGCCCCGAATTAAATGTCTCGCAAGATGGTAGGTAGATGGCTCCTTGGGAATTAATGAGGGATGGGGTGGTGAAATGCCCCTCCGTAGAGCCATCAGGCCTGACCAGTGTAAGGAAAATCACGCCACACACAACCTCGCAAAAGGATAATGCGTGAGGGAGAAGCGATTGGGGGCAGACGCAAGGGGAGGAAGAGAACTCTGGAGATACGTAGAGTGAGTGATAGTAGAGAAGGGGGAGAGTAACCCTCGTTCTCGGTCACTGGAAAACCAAGACACAGTCTTGCAGCATCATGGTCTCATCTCGGGAGTGGCTAGTTGTAAATCCTATCGGAATAGATGAGCCTACGGTTGGGTGGAAATGAGCACCCCTCTCAGCAGTTGCACTTACTTCTGGTATTATTGTTGATAAGTGTTTTACATCTTGCACCTTGAAATTCATATGCGGACATATATGCTCATAAACTGTGAAATTGTGAATGATTATAGTATAAGACTGTCTGTGCAATGTTTTGATAAGAAATGGTAAATGTATGCTTATAACATAAAAACCATTCATGGCTTATGTTGATAGATAAATTTAATTATGTGAAAGTTGAACCAAGTTAGACTTCCAGTCCATTCTCAAGAATTTGTTTCCCCTTACTTGTCTCCAGGAATGCCCCACAATAAACCTCTCCACGGCGATACCCTTCTTGGAAAAGTTTACCAAGAACCTAGGAAAAGGACTCGAATGCGCAAGTCTTAGCAACCCTGTACGAGGAAGAATGATCCTCTTGGAATACCGAAGTAGCAGCGTAGGGATAAGTATCAATCGACAGACGAGATCCCGTCGGGATATCTACAGTCATTCATGACCGTTAGATTGGAGGAAGAAACAAGGGAGTTACCTGCCTTACCCCTTTTATTTTATCTTCATGAGTAGCAAGGAAATCGGGACCATAGATCTCCAAGGTTTGTGGGAGTATCTGAACCGTTGGATTTTTCCACGTCCAGAGAGTAGGAGTCGATACATGGCGTGGACAGATCTGAGTCGTCAGATCTTAGCTAGAAAACCCGACAGTCATCGGATCTTAGCTAGAAAACCCGATAGTTGTTGGATATGCTAGGAGATGCATGAGGGTTAAGCCCATGTGAACAAGGGCGAAAGTCCCGAGAGAGGAGTTGGTATCGGGGATTCAAAGTTTGGGATTCCGGGAGTCCTAATGACAAGAGATCGGGACGCTCCATGGCGAAAGTCTCGATATAGATATGGACCGTCCATCCGTGGAGGAAACATGGCGGAGATCGAGAGTCCATCAGTCTTTCGGATACTGAGGATTCGAGTGATAGAGGATTGGTGTCACTGGGAGTCGCGAAATCCTTATTACTGAAACCCTGAATCGGTTTAAGTGTGAACAAGTTAAGGAAAGTCGAGAATTGATCATGACCATTAATCATCCCGAAAAGATCACGACCGTTGATCTTAGCTGAAGGTCGCCGCCATCCATCAGAGGGACACATGGCTGTCGGTCGATGTTTCGGCGTTTCGACTTCCGGGAAACCAGAGGGCTAGAAAACCTTGCCCCCACGATTCGTGAAATACTGATGCCCGAAATCCCGATACATTCTATAGTGGAGAGGGGAAGTACTGAAAGAATCTAGACCGTCCATCAGAGGAGGCGCATGGTGAGCAGTCAGAGATTTGGGAAAAGTCCCGAAATCCCGTGGACTACTGGATCCACACTCTTAAGAGTCGTCGATCTCTTACATGAACTTCCATATCGAAATTCATAGATTTAGATGACAAGGAGTCTTGGATTCGTTTCCTTTCGAACTCCCAAGTACCAAAACCCCGAAAGGATCCATACTGTCGGATTAGGGGAGGCTTACAGCCGTTGATTTCCCTTTGGAGGGAAACTTGGGAGACTTCGTGGTTTTTGGGAATTTGAATGGGAGAGGAAGAAGTCATGCATCATGATTTCCCGAAATCACAAAAGGCCGGTAAGGGCTTTGCTGGTTTAAGCGCCTGGTCACGAGGACAAGACCCAAACAAGAAACTTGTGCTCGCCAGCCCTTTCGGGGTTTGGCGCTTCCTTGTGTCAGGGTTTGCAGAGTCGAAGGACTCGATGCTTTGGTAGCGCCGAGTCGCGAAGAGAGAAAGGACACCATATTTGTTTGACTTGTGGTCGTGACCCACGATCCTATGGGAACAGACGAGGGAAGATCTAGCTTACACCAGATCTCCGTAGACATTTTGGGGGTCTGATCTTTGAGAAATTGACAAAATATTAATTTCCATAGTGGGTATGTGACATATGGTAACTCTTGAAAGGTTTTTTTGTCTATATCATTTTTTATGATTGAGTTGAATATTAAGATGATATATAATCCTCTTTCCTTTTATATATTTTACTCTTTGTGTCACTTAGTTAACTTGTGATTTAATTATTTTTCTTCAAACTATGTCCTTCGTGAGTTTCAATTTCTCAAGGGCTACCTATGAAGTTATCCTTTCTTGACTGAGAGAGATAAGTTTACTTGCTTTGTTACCAATGTATACCCAACTATTTCCTCATCAAATTCCATGTTGGATAGGCACTTAGAGAGAATTTGTATTCATCCTAAAGATAATTGTTTTACCAAGCAAGGATGATTTTCCGTGGGTACTCCAAATGCAAATGTTTTGTAAAAGTATGTCCTATATTTTCCTTTTCATTGTACAAAGGGTTCTAAAAGTTGAATTTTCATTCTGTATATATATATAAATAATAGGAATTTACATGATTTTTGTTTTTTAATGGGAATTGTATTTAAATATTAATGGAGGGTCCTTTCATTGTGAGGGAACCCACCAGATATGATCATAAGATTGTCGTCTGAGAAAGCGGCCAATCGGTTTCAATCTGTTTCCCTCCTCTAGTCATTTCTCTGATAATCATTATGGACTTTTGTTTTTAGTCTGTGTGAACGTATAGTATATATATTTTTAGGGAATTATTGTCATGCAAATTGTTTCTCCCAAACAGGAAACAAAAAATCCCACCCTTATCCAACTCCACCCATTCATATGTAAGATTTACAACCCTAGGATGTAAGCATGTATACATAAGTATGCTCATAGATTCTCCTTTTTATAACTAACAAAATTGTTTCTCCTTAATAGTTACAAGAAAGGTGGAATATTCCTGCTATGGAAATGAAATACAGTCCCAACATTCCAACAATGTACCATCTTTCCAAAAGGTAAGTATTTCTACTTGTCAGATAATAATGTAGTTATATTATTTTATTAAATTTCAATTGACGCATGTACTAATTATTTAAATGGTTTCTACTTGTAGAGAAGGAAAAAATTCCATGCTAGAGGATCCTCATGAATACCAGAAGGTACTTGGGTTCCCAGATGGAAGATGATGTCTTATATATTTGTATGTAGCCTTTGATTTAGTTTATAATTTAATCTATGAAAGTAGTCCCCTTGGAAAGAATAGAACTTCGACTTCGAGGATCGCAAATTGTGTTTATACAGTGTAGAGCAGAACTTTGATTCTGTATATAAAAACAAAATAATTACTATAAGCTGGGGATAATTATTTAAGTCTAGTTTTATTTTTTCTTATTTTACAATCATGTTTTTGTTATATTCTGTGAATTTTCTGTAAACAAGATGGTTAAATTTGTTTGCCATATGTCTGTGATTTCATTAGACAGACTTATTATACTCCTACTTCTTGGGAAAAGAGTTTTACTTTTTTCTTTGTATTAAACAAGGTTCTTTTGTATTGGATAGGGATTGGATTTTTCCTTGATTCAATAATCTAGGGATAATCCCTATTTATATATAAGAATATATATACATATTCCTACTTCTATTTGTTTAAGTCTCTGCATGTCAATTTGTTTTAAGATAGATTATGTACATTATATATATATATATATATATATATATATATATATATATATATGAATGAGGAACAAATGCTATTCCATTTTAAGCCTTAATTCTGAAAAACTTTACCAAGTACTATTGTGACTGTAATAATACCAAATAATATAGTACTAGGGAATGGTAATTTATAGAATTTAAGAAAATATAATCATATTCCTTTAGCTTCAAACATTCACATTTAGTATAATAATCTCTGCAATTTAACAAAACATTTATAACTAAATGATGCATATATAAATTGAATTGTGGATTATATATATCTGTAACAAGTGGTCGGAAACAAATGGAACAACCAAATTCCACCCAATCGCAGATGCAAAACAACCAAGATTACTTGTCATGATCACCCCCTAACCTGACCATGGATCCATATGGAAAACTAACCTTCGCTCAACCATTGTCTTTCTGTACATTTCAGAAATAATTTTCCTCACACCATGAGTGCTCACACAACAAATATCGATTTCCACAACATACTAAGAATTGTCTCTCCCCCCACATATGTTTTATTCATCCTTATGGTTCCTAATACTTTTCCTTGAACTCGTTTCCCTCGAAAATTTGTAGCTATTAAAATCGATGATTTTTAGGGGCTGCAAGTGACAAAACTCCACTTCTAACACTTGTTAAAATCAACTTTGAGTTAACTCAAACATGTTCCCCACTCATGGAGTCATAGTAAGTTATTTTTAACCTGGATGTTCCATCCATTCCTTGCATTAAATATATTAAAATTTTATGTCTCATACATCTATCCATTAGAAACAAAAGTTGACAAGTCAAACTCCTTATCAATAGAAAAAATGTAACAATTACATGTCTTAGTTATACCAAGTATGAATTCCCATAAATAGAAATTTATTTTAAAAAGATTAAAAAAAAATAAAAAAATCTTGAGGATATCACATCCTCTTCCCCTTAACTATAAAACTATCCTTAGTGTTAATATTTCCTTCCATTAATTACTTGGAATAGATTTGGATATGATTTCATCATTTCATCTTCCAGCTCCAAAGTAGCCTCCTGAGGGCTAAAGTGCCTCCATTGTACCTTTACCTGAGCGTTGGCTCTATTTCAAAGTACTATTTCTTTCATGTCCAGAATACATAAAGGTTATTCTTGGAACTCACCTTATGGTTCCACCTGTACCATGTTCCGATCAATGATGTGACTAGGATCATGAATATATTTTTTCAATAATAAAACATGAAAAAAATTATGAATTTTTTAATTCATAGGCAGTGCTAGTTGGTATTCCACTGGTCCAATTTGAGTTAAGACTTCGAATGTACCACAAAACCTTGGTGCCAACTTGTAACAGTTCCCTAGCTTTAATGAACTCTTTCTTGCTTTGAATTTAACGTACACATCTTCTCCAACATTAAATTATTTATGTCATCTTTTCTGATATGCATAGCTTTTTTGTCGATCTTGAACAACCTTTAAATTTTGTTGCACCTTTTTGACCATTTGTTCCATTTCATGGAGATTTTCTAGTCCACCCATTATTTTGTCGACTGAATTATCCCAACTGATCGAATTTGTTCATTTTCTACCATATAAAACTTTGAAGGGACACATTTTTGTTGACGCTTAATAACCGTTATTGTAAGTGAATTCAACTAAGTGTAGGTACTCTTCGCACTTAGCTAGTTTTGTTCTTGCATACATTTGTAACATATATTTGATAATTTGATTTGTACGTTCCATCTGTCCATCCATTTGTGAATGATAACTTGTACTAAAATTCAAATTAGTTCCCAATCATGCAAACAAATATTTCTAGAAATTTGATGTAAATTTGACATATCTATATGAAATCACCATTTTAGGAATTCCATACAATCTAAATATCTCTTTCATAAACATTTTCGTAATATTAATAACTTTGTAGGTAGATTTCATAGGTATGAAGTGAGAAGACTTACTCGATTTATCAATTACTACCATAATTGAATCATTTTGTCTTTGAGTTTTTGGTAAACCTGTAATGAAATCCATCAAAATAATTTCCCATTTCCATTATGGTATAGATAAAGTTTGTAATAAACCTAGTAGATGTAGATGTCCAACTTTTACCTGTTGAAAATCTAAGAATTTAGATAAGTATTAAATTTTTTTAGACCTCGTATTAGGCCAATAAAATTGTTTTCCAAGGGCTGTGATCATTTTATGATATCCAGGATGACCAGAATAGGGTTTTTTTATGCAACTCATTAAGAATTACCAACTTTAAGTTAGTATAATTTGGTATGTATAATCTATTTTTGAACTTTAATATTCCATTTTTCTCGGTATGAAATCTTTACTATTCATATTCCCTTTATTTTCTGCAATTGTTTTGTTCTTTTGGTGTACTCTGTGTCATTTACACTTACATATTTAATTATGTCCTCAATATCTCTTTCTTTATTACTGATAATAACTTCATATAACTCACTAGTTCCTCAACTTAGTGCATTTGCAACTTTATTCTCCTTTCCTTTGATGTGTCTCACTTCGAAGTCATACTCGCTTAGAAAATATAACCACCTTGTATGTCATGCATTAAGATCTTGTTGACAAAAAAGATGTTTCACACCACTATTATATGTTAGTAATAGGAATTTTCTTCCCATTAAATAATGTCACCACATTTTCTATGTGTGGATTACAACTGCGAACTCTAGGTCATGAATTACATAATTCCTTTCATGTTCCTTCAATTTGAGAGATTAGTAACAAATTATGTGTCGTTCGTGTGACAATATTCCACCTAGTCCTTCTACAGTTGCATCTAGATAGACTGCAAAATATTTATAAGGATCAATGACTTTAAGGATTGGTGTTGTAGTTAGTAATCCTTTCAATTCATCAAAATTGTCCTGACATTTTTTAAACCAAATGAATTGTGTTCCCTTTTTCTATAGTGATGTAATAGGGAAAAAAATTTGAAAAATACTTCAATAAACCTCTGGTAATAACCAGTAATCAACATATCAATAAAAAAATATCAACAGTTCCAGAAACTTCATAATTAAATCCTCCATAGAAATTTTTCAGGTAACTTCAAATCGTAGAACTATTTGTTTTTTCTCTCATAATAACTTTAAAATAGGTATTGTTTCTTAAAATACTTCATAAATTCTACACATTCCATTTTCGTTTCCTTTATTTCTTTGTATAACTTTAAATCTTACCACCATATACTGGCTTTACCTTCCAGATTGTAGATATATATTCTTACTTTCATATTACTAGATTACCTATAAATCTAGAAGTATTTATTTATGTCAAGTAACGAATCTTGTTCCTCTTCACCAATTTTGGACTCTCCATCAAATCTTGAAGGTTTTATTTTCTAAATTCACAATCTAAGCGGTCCAGCTATTTTATTTTCCTTATTGTACATACTCTGCTTTTGGTCATATATGTGTCATTATAAGAGTTGTCTTCTTTCTCTCTTCCATGGCTAGAATCCTTTGAGGAGTTTTTACTAACTTCCTCATCCACTTCATCATTCCTTGGGATCTTTTTAGTTTCTATGATTAGTAACAATATCTCATTTATTTCCTTTTCATCTTCCCGTTCTTTCTTTAGTTTTTAATTATCATCCTTGAATCCTTTCAATTCTACGATAAGATTTCTCATTGTTTCTAACACCTCGGTTGTTGAACTACCTTCATTATGGTGTTATGGGTTTCTAGGAGGATCTTGATTATTATTTCCTTCAAGTTTTCCTTCTCCTCCATTATGCTCTAACATATTTATAAAAAAAATCCAAAATATTATGTTTGTAAAAATGAAAAATTTGTTTTGCTATATTTTTTGCCAACATTATATTTTTCTGGTGATGCCCGAGTTCTAAGTGTTCTAACCTACAATTATAATACTTTATGCAATGTACCACTTAAAATTACTAAAAAAATAAAATTCTTTAAGGTTTTAAAACTAACACTCATGTCGTTGTTCGCATCTATACGTAATTATGTTCTTACTAACTTTATTACCACATTTGACAAGGACCATTACATTGTTTCACTTCCTAACATTCAAATATCATATAAGTATTCCTCGAAGGTTAATACACCGGAACCATGCAAATTAAATGAAATTAATACTATTATCTCCTCTATCATCTTGCTATCTAAAGTGACATTTAAAAAATTAACTTCAATGCCTTAGGCTTAAACAAAGATTAAAGTCTCCTCCTTAATCGGAAATCGAGGTTTACTTTACCTAGTTATTTTATCTAATTTAAATCCTGAAAATGAATAGTGTGGGCTTCGAGGATTACCCTTCCTCTAATACAATATGTTAAAGTGGGGTTGTCATTACTCTTCCCTGACTTTGTAGTACATATAGCCAGTTCTAGCAAATTATGAACAAATCTTATGTTTCCACATCCTTGAAATCACATGGTTAAACCACCTTTTGTATCACATTTCATGAAGTTTAGTATAGTGACGGGCTCGAGGTCTATGAAATTTTCAAAAGGTGTCAACTCTTCCCTATCACTCTCTTCCTCTGTGTTAGACATTGGTTTTTTTAGTTTACTCTATGAATTTTGTAAGTGAGGAAGTTTCCTCACTGTGAGATTACATTGTTCTAGATCCCTGTTTAGAATTCTCTTTCATTTTTAATGGGTAAAGAGGATTTCTTCTTAGTCAGTTGTTTTATGTTTTTCTCGCTACCGAGATGAAAAGGAGAAGGAAGGCTCTCTTTCTTTGATGAACTCTGAACAAGATCGATGTTATTTTTCTTTTATATGACAATACCAGTCCTGAACGTTTTTCGTAAAAGTGGTTATATATATGTGTGTTTTCTTGAGATTATCCTTAAAATTGATTTACAAGTATCCAAAATTCATTGTAAAATTAAGTCCTCACACACAGAGTTGCTCTGGCGGTCTTTCCTTGACAGACTATGGTAACTCTTGAAAGGTTTTTTCATCAATATAGGAAACGTATCTTGGAATATTGTATTTTATGATTGAGTTGAATGTTAAGATAATATATACTTGGAAATAATGGAGATGTTAGCTAGTTGTTAGCACCAGTAATAAGCGTAGGTTGTAAGTGCTAGTTAGAAGAGTCAGTTGTCTAGTTGTCTTTTGGTTTGCATGTAGCCGACTCAGGAGAGTCTTTTTCTATATAAACATGTAATCTGTCTTCATTGAATTATAAGATGTGAGTGTAGCCTCACCGTGTTTGTTTGCCTCGTATATTTTATCTTGGTATCAGAGCCACGAGGAGAAGGTGCGGAAATCCTTAAAGTTCGTAGGTCCCTCCTCTGGTAGGGTGCGGGGGAATACTACTCAAACTTTCCTGCACGGATCGACGGAAAAATTCCCGCAGGCGGTCCATTCGTGAGGTGCGAACAGCTCGCAGCCGGAGTAAGCGTGGGGTGTGGGCATATCGCAGGTAATGGATGCGTGAGCTACGAGAACTCCAAATAGTTCACAGTCAAGTAAATCATGAGGAACGGTGTGTAAACCCATCGTTTGTTAAATCCGTGAGCATGGTAAGGCAAATCCGTGCATGAGAAAATCTAATTGAGAGTCGAGCATCAGCGTGAGAGTCGATCTACTCCAGCGTGAGTGTGAGGGTCGAGCATGCAGCGTAAGAGTTGAGAAGGTATTGATTTGGAAGAGTTTTGAAGAGCATGGAGTTTGCATGCGTGAGTTTAATTCTGATGCATGCATGGATATTAATTTTGAATCTTAAATGCATGGTATAATATATGTTCCAAACGTAGAGTTTGAACCTCACTTAATTTTGATAGTGAATCTCCTTTTGAAGTTTATTACAAGAGAATATATTTTTTAATTAAAAGTGGAGATATAAAAGTGGATAAAGTGCATGCATGTGTATTAAAACAAAAAGTGGGTAAGGAATTGTGAAGTGGATACTTTTTAAAACCTAAGGTGAATTTTTAAAAACTTTTTTTAAGGCGGGAGATATAAGTTTTTTTTTTAAGTGGATATTTTGGATATTAAGATGCATGCATGATATAAGCTGAGAACAAAGATAGATTGAGTCGGATCGGTGGTATCCGAAGGCAGAGCGATAAAACGTTGCATATTCTTGGTGATTTTCTTGTAGAGACTAAATTGCATCGATGGCAAATCCGCTGGCAGAGACCTACCTCAACGAAGCCAACAAGTTAGATGGCTCAAACTTAATTAACTGGAAATTCAATATGTAGACGCTCATGGAGGGCTATGGTGTCTGGAACATTGTGAATGGAACCGAACTGAAACCTGTTGCGGTTGCAGGTGCGACAGTAGCAGGAGGTGCGACAGCAGTGGTAGGAGGTGCGACAGCAGCACAGATCCAAGACTGGGAGAAGCGTGAAAACAAGGCAAAGGTATTGTTGCGCATGTCCGTTAAAGATAGCATA
>JZKD02S0166913.1:648136-687907 GCA_000966675.3 Picea glauca
TATCTAAAAGGTACACTTGATTATGGTATTAAGTATACTGATGCATCTAATGTTGAGTTAGCAGGTTATTCAGATTCTGATTGGGCTGGAAATATAGATGATCGAAGATCAACCAATGGATATGCATTCAGCATTGGATCCAGGGTTGTTTCATGGAGCAGTAAAAAGCATCCTACTATATCTTTGTCCTCTACCGAAGCTGAATATAAAGACTTGTGTGCAGCAACTTGTGAAGTTGTTTGGTTAAGAAGACTTCTTCAAGATGTTGGAGAAGAACGAAAGGAAGCTATGATGATCAGATGTGACAATCAAAGTTCAATCAATATTGCGAAGAATCTGATTTTTCATGCAAGGACAAAGCATATTGAAGCTCGGTATCATTTTGTTCGAGAAAAGTTGCAGTCAAATGAAATAAATCTTGTGTATTGTAATACTAGTGAAAATATTGCTGATATTTTCACTAAGCCTCTTGGAAAAATTAAGTTTGAACTGTTTAGGGAGATGTTAGGTGTCGAAGTCAATCCATTCTCCATTAAGGGGGAGACTTGGAAATAATGGAGATGTTAGCTAGTTGTTAGCACCAGTAATAAGTGCAGGTTGTAAGCACTAGTTAGAAGAGTCAGTTCTTAGTTAAGAGTCAGTTGTCTAGTTGTCTTTTGGTTTGCATGTAGCCGACTCAGGAAAGTCTTTTCCTATATAAACATGTAATCCGTCTTCATTGAATTATAAGATGTGAGCGTAGCCTCACCGTGTTTGTTTGCCTCGTATATTTTATCTTGTTTGTTTGCCTCGTATGCTTCCTCACTGTGAGATTACATTGTTCTAGATCCCTGTTTAGAATTCTCTTTCATTTTTAATGGGTAAAGAGGATTTCTTCTTAGTCAGTTGTTTTATGTTTTTCTCACGACCGAGATGAAAAGGAGAAGGAAGGCTCTCTTTCTTTGATCAACTCTGAGAAAGATCGGTGTTATTTTTCTTTTATATGACAATACCAGTCCTGAACGTTTTTCGTAAAAGTGGTTATATATATGTGTGTTTTCTTGAGATTATCCTTAAAATTGATTTACAAGTATCCAAAATTCATTGTAAAATTAAGTCCTCACACACAGAGTTGCTCTGGCGGTCTTTCCTTGACAGACTATGGTAACTCTTGAAAGGTTTTTTCATCAATATAGGAAACGTATCTTGGAATATTGTATTTTATGATTGAGTTGAATGTTAAGATAATATATAAGTCTCTTTCCTTTTTTATATTCTATTCTCTATGTCGCCTGGTTTACTTGTGATTTAATGATTTTTCTTCGAACTATGTCCTTTGTGAGTTTTAATCTCTCAAAGGTTAGTATCCCTAGGTAACTATGAGAACCTGGTTTACCTTTTCTATTAGCAATATATACCCAACTGTTTCTTCATCGAATTCCATGTTTGATAACGATTTAGAGAATTTTTATTCAGCCTGAAGATAAACGCTTTACTAAGGAAGGATTATTTTTCCCGAGTTCTCGGAACGTAAATGTTTTGTAAAAGTATGGCTTAGATTTTCCTTTTCACTGTACATGGGTATAATCCCTATTTATATATAATAATAGATATACATATTCCAACTTCTAGTTGTTTAAGTCCTCCCATGTCAATTTCTATTAACATAGATTTTATGTATATATATGTGGAACAAATGTTATTCAATTTTAGGCCTTAACTCTGAAAAACTTTACCAAGTACTATTGTAACTGTAATAATACCAAATACTAGATAGGGCATGGTAATCTACACAATTCATAATATCACATTCCTTTAAGTTTAAAAAAACACATTTAGTATAATAAACTTTCTAATTTAACAAAAGATTTATAATTAAAGGATGGATATATAAACTGAACTATATATTATACATATATGTAACAAGAGGTCGAAAAAAAATAGAACAATCATTTTCCACCCAACCGTAGATGTAGAATATACAAGATTCCTTGTCTTTATCACCCCCTAATTTGATCATTATTTCATAAAAAAAAATGAGTTTCACTTCTTAGCCACTGTCCTTCTCCACAGTTCAAAAATAATTTTCCTAGCACCATGAGTGCTCACATAGCAAATATTTATTCCCACAACATACTAATCAATATCATACCTCGCACATATGTTGTATTTATTCTTATTATGACTATGAATTTTCCTTTACAAATTCTTAACATATGTACATTAAAGACAAAAGTTGACAAGTCAAACTATTGCTCAACCGTTAAAAAAAAAAAATTAACAGTAAAATGTCTTAATTATACCAAGTAAGAATATGCATAAATGGAATTTATTTTAAAAATATTAAAATAAAAAATTATAATTCTTGACGATATCACATAAAACGAGTCACCAATATCTTAGATGACAAAGAATCGAAGAGAAAACCGATATGCATATTCGTCGGTTGTAGTTTCCATCTCAATAGTTGTTTTTTATATTGATAAAAAAATGGAGAATAGTTATAATCTTTCCACTATTGGATATGATATAGTTGTGAGGCATTAACCATTCCCTACATGTTTGAAAACTTTGGGAGAAATGCATCATATGTTGATTAATATTTAATATGATTGTAAATTGAATAATGATGATTGATCATCTAATGATCTACATGAGAGAATTGGTTATAGATCTATCTATCTATCTATCTATCTATCTATCTATCTATCTATCTATCTATCTATCTATCTATATATATATATATATATATATATATATATATATATTTATTGCAGATGTTATTAAGAGTTTCTTGAGTTCACAAAGAATTTAAGGAGATGTTGATATCGACATCGTCTAAGAGACTCTAGGATTCTTAATGGAGTAGTATTAATTTGATAATTTTGATTTGAGTAATTGAAATGAGTAATGATAAATGTTGATGAAAAGGTTTAGTTGATGGAGGCAGAATGATTATTCTTGTTGATATGACTCACACATGGGTAAAAATGATCTACATATTCATATCACGTATTATTAGGAGGGGTGGAACAATGTCTCTATTTCTACCTACTACCACTCGATTTGAAAAGTGCGAGACACTTTTAATCTGGCGGTTTCACATTGCCGTAAGAATAAGTCACAGATTGAGTCACTCAAAGAATAAACTAAGTGTCAAAAAATAAGTTGAAATCCTTATAACATCAATTAGTCTCAAAAATAGGGGCAACGACTTGAGTTAATGAGGTATTTGTAGTTGCGCCATTTTTCCCATTGTTGAAAGTCGAATGTTTGAAGGGCATGAAGCATGAAACCCTTGGAATATGAAAATAAGTCGTGAAAGGCATGGCATACATGGAACCCTTACCATTCTTATCAAATTATGGATGAATATGTAAAAGTATAAATTAAAAATAACCTAAGGCAAAGATATAAGAAAAATCATTCTTAGAAAATATCGGTGAGAAAAAACATTAAATAAATTTATCCATAGAGAGAAGAAAAAAAATTAAATTAATAGACTAAATAAAATGTTACATTAGAAACATTTGTGATGAAGTCAAAGAGAAAAACAAAATCACTATAAAAAGTAAAATTAAGTTCATTTTTGAAATTTCATTTCTAAGAAATTTAAAGCAAAGAAAAAACATCTCAGAGTCAACTAAAAACTAAAGATAAAAATTTAAGTGATAAAAAAAATGGGAAAGCATTTGTGATGAAGTCAAAGAGAAAAACAAAATCACTATAAAAAGTAAAATTAAGTTCATTTTCCTTATTTACTTAATTAATAAGGAAATTTCATTTCTAAGAAATCTAAAGCAAAGAAAAAACATCTCAGAGTCAACTAAAGATAAAAATTTAAGTGATAAAAAAAATGGGAAGGCATTTAGGAAAAAGGATAGAAGTTAATAAAAGATAGGAAACATCTTGAAAAAAAAAACTTAGACTAAATAAAAGATAAGAAACATCTAAGGGAAAAGATGAAAAAACATTCTAAAAAAACATAAGAATAAGTTTATAAAATTAAAAAAAGTGCAAAATCTAAGATTCAATAAAAGATATAAGAATAAGTTTATAAAATTAAAAAAAGTGCAAAATCTAAGATTCAATAAAAGATAAGAAACATTTAAGAAAAAAGCTAAGAAACATTCTTAAAAAAAATATAAAAATAATTTTAGAAAATTAAGAAGAGTCGGTGAGAGAAATAATTTATTTTAAATTTCTAATAGATAATTTCACTTGTAACTAGAGAGACTATGAATGAAGGAAAAGATTCCATATTATGGTGGTCATCGTAATAACCATTTAACTTTTGATCAACTCTAATTGTGTTCTTGGACATACTTGTATTGTGAAATCTCGAGACTTCTCGTCTTTCAATTATGGAGATTCACATTCAGGGAGACTAAAAAAAAATCATTGATTGGTTGAAAGGTAAGGGGTGTCTTTAGGTGGCTTCACTGGAATGTTGGAAGGATCACATGAAGGAGATTTCAAAACTTAAAAAAAAAAATCCTTTGCTCATGTATACAAGGAAGGAAATACAGTGGTAGACAGTCTATCAAAGCATGTGCTCCATCAAGCACCAGGGAAGATTGTCGATTTTATGTGCGAAGAGGGCCTTTACAGTTTTTAGACCTTTACTAGTTGTAATATCCTCAAGGACAAACACTATTGTAATCATGTTTATGAATTGTAAGTCATGTTTTGTAGGCTGGTGAGCCAAGTATTGATAAGTTGCTAAGGCTTATGAGTTTATTAGGCCGGAGAACCTAAGCATTAAGGCCAATAGCCTATTTTTGTATGTGTAATTATGCAGGATGTTAATCAAAATATGAACATCGTTGCGTGCAGACCGACCACAATGAATGAGTGATGGGGGACTAAGCTTCCACAAAGTGGGTAAGGGAATGGGGGATGAAAGGTGGAAAGAGAGGCTAAGTGTTGGGCCTAGGGGCTAATCTAGGGGGCTTAACTCTAGAAAGGGATAATAATTTATTATTATTATTTCTTTAAAATTAAGGTGGACAATTTTGAGTGTTGTCCTAAGTTCCTAGAGAGAAATGCATGCTGATGGAGCACATGAAGCTTCATGGGCGACATGTGTTGGCCCAGGAACATGCAGTTAAAATATGCATAAGTCAGTCGTGGAGGGGGTTCACTCCTTATTCTGTCATCCTCCGCTTGAGTTTGTGGGGATCGGGGACATCTAAACCATTTTTCCTATGTGTCTGCCTCTGCATACTCGCGCACAGTGAAGGAAATCCTCATGGGAAGATTGTGCGCTATTCATTTTTCCATTCTCCATGAATTATGTTGAGCTCTGGGATCGACCTTTGCATAACCTCACTCATCTCTAAAACTAGAAAACCGTGAAGCCGACCTGTGTTGTTTTATTGTGAAGACGAAACATCCTGGATATGGCCTGAACCGTGTTGTTTCTTAGTGTGTTCTATTGTCATTTTTAGATGTCCATACCCAAATTCTTGTTGTTGTTGTCACCCGTGAGTTAACCGAATTTCTATTGTTGTTGTGGTTATCCTCACCTTGCGGGAATTGAAGTGGAAGTTGGTGGAAGAGTCGGGTGGTTAGGCCCGTGGTTGAAGAGGCAGGCTGACAGGCCTGTGAGAAGCTCTTTCCAAGTGAAGGAGTTTGTTGGGAAGTGGTTTTCTCCCATAGAGAGTCCAAGACTAGCTACGAAGCTCTGAGACTTCCTGATTCAGCCTGTTGTCGAGGCCCAGAGAGGGAGGTGAAGCGTTGATGGACTGTGATTGTGAAGGTGTATACTCCTGTGTGGAACATACATGTGGGGAATGAGAGTCCATGAGTAGTGGGCATAAGAAGGCATCCTAGGAAGAATCCTCCTAGTTATTTTGTGTAGTTTCCCTGTAACCTTAGCCTAGTTTAGGATTCCCTTACCTTCGGTGGAGCTTGGTCCCAGCTCGGGGGTGACCCATTGCTGAGAGTGATGAGAAGCGTGGTCTAAGGCTGGGAGGTTTGTGGAAGGTCTGCACATGGTAGGTGGAGCTACTACAACTTTAAAGATAAGTATTCATGTTTTACTTAATTTATATGTGATGTTAGTCTGTGATACTTACTATATTATCATGCATTTCATTGTGATGATGCTTACTGTTGATTTCATTAATTCTGTATGATGGCAGTAATTATATGTTACTCTTTTAAGTCATTTAACTTCATTTAAATGCATATTACATGAGTATGAGAATGTTGTTTCATGCAGTAGCATTTGCCCGACCAGTGGGATGACGGTCAGGGACTTTACAATATGGTATCAGAGCCTGGTTTACAACACTGAACTTGAATGGGCTCGATAAGTAGTCATTGGACCCAAAGTTCAGGTGGGAATCGTTTTTGGAAGAACCAATTTTTGGACCTTTGAATGTTCCTAAGTGCCAAGGAGTCACTTGGTTGTGTTACAAATCTCAGGAGGTGTAGCGGTATTATAGAACCCACAGTCGGTGTGGTATATGGCCAAAGGGAGAGAGAGAGTTTAACGCATGAAGTGTTGGAGCCGTTGGATCTAATTGGGAGGAAATAATATCCATTATGACCATTAGATCCAGAGAAGGTGCTAGAAGGATATCTAAGAAGCCTTTCGGGAGTTCGATTGTCGGGAAAAAGAAGGGAGAGTTGAGACATAGAAACCTAAAAACCCGTGAAGATCTACGTCGTAGATCTGGGAGGAGAGCTCGATCGTTAGATCTTGTGGATTTGCGCTTGAGTTAGTCACGAGAACCTTTCAGATTTCGCAAAGTCGGGAGATGAGAAGTGAGGAGAGGTGAACACCTCTGAAACCCGAAACCCTGAAATCTCGAAACGATCTACATCGTAGATCATAGGAGAGGAGCTTGACCATTGGATCAAGTAGATGAATAGACCGTAATTTCAGAATTTCGGCAAACAAAAGTTCAAAATGTGTGGATGCACGAACTCCCGATGCCCGAAACTCCGAAATGAAAAGTGAAAGTGGTGGGACCCTATGACATCGCCGAAAGTGATGTGGACCTTCTTAAGGACACCATGTATCACTACCTTGGTTGGCGATATTTGTGATATGGGCCCAGGGGGATAGAGGTTGGAAGTTCGGTAGTCGAAAGTTGGAGAGGGAAGCGAGTGTGAGAACCTCTGGGACCAAAACCTTGAAACCTCGAAGCCCCAAAATCCCAAAACCTGAAGTTTCATTTGGAGAGCCTTGTAGCACCTAGAAGTTTAGCATTTGATCATGGCCCATGGATGCATGGGTTCTAGACTAAGAAAATGGGGGCTATCGCTCGAAAATTGCAGAGCCAAACAGAGCTCAGAAAATTTGTGGAATCGAAACGTTTTCTTATTCGCGTTGGTTTATGAATGTTGTGATTTTATTAAGGGTTTAAGGCCTGACCAAATTCGGTTGACCAAACATTGTGTGTGTAGATTTCAATGAATGTCAGGACCGCCGTGAATCGACACCGAGTATAGGAATGGAAGAGGTGTGGATTGCCTCCAATTCAGAGAACGAAAGAGAAGGGATGTCAACTTGGGAGTTGAAGGATCGAAATCCAATGGGCACGAAAGAGAATTGGATAAGGAAGGGCATATGATGAAAAAAATTGAAAGATTGCAGAAAGATTCCCAGGCTCGCCGAGCCGATAGCCATTCATGAGGATTAGGGATCAGAAGGGTGAATTCAACTTAAAGATGTTGAAGAGCCTAGAAATAATAGAAAGGAAATTGAAAAAGGAGAGTGACACAAGCAAAACAGGGAGTTGCAGGACCCTTGAGAGAAAAAGGAGATCGAGGAGTGGTAGGAGACATCGTCGTCACTCCCCAAAGCATTCTGGTAAGGAAGCACATAGTAGTTCAAGCCCATCCCCTACCAGAAAACATTGAATATCTGGAGTGGATGAATTGAAAGGGGAGATGAAAAATAAGATTAAGCCTCCTACATTTGATGGATAACATAAGAAAGAGGAAGATGCCAAAAAATGGTTTCTTGGCATGAGGAAATATTTCCAACTGCAGAATTATTCCTCTCATGTAGAAGGAAGAATTTTGATGTATCAACTAAAAGGAAAAACATCCATGTGTTGGGATCAACTTGTGTAGGTGCAGCACATTAGAGAGAAATATATCACTTGGAAGGAAGTCAAGAGGTATTTCGAGAGGAAATACCTGACTAAAAAGTACTATGAAAGAAAGATGAATGAGTTCTTCGAACTCAAGCTGGGCAGCATGACCATTGATGAATACGAACGAAGGTTTTTGGAATTACTGAAGTACGTTGTATTCATCAAAGATGAGGCTATCAAGATTCAGAGGTCTCTGAGTGGACTGCCACCTCCCATTGGTGAAAATATTCAGTATGATGATCCTAAGACTATGGAAGAAACAATAAGAAGAGAAAAATGCTTATATGAACAACAAAGAGAAAAACATACCTTTCGGAAGGCTTGGGATGACCAGAAGAAGTTTAAGAAAGAATAGAGGCAGAAGGGAAACAAACCTCCCTTTTTCAGAAATAGTCCTCAACGAAAGCCATTGTTTAGAGAGACGAGAATGGCTGAAGTGGGGGAACAAAGGCCGAGATAGATGACCATTCAGTGTTGGGGCTGTAAAAAGAACCAGAAGTACATCGATTGTCCCCATAAAAATGGAAAAGCAAGAGTTGTCCATAATGTCCAACAAGTTGAAAAAGTGGAGGACATGGGCAGTAGAATAACAAGAATCTATGCATCCCTGGAAAACAAGTAAGCTAAATTTCAGTCACACATGATTGAAGTGGAAGGTATGATTAACAACCAACCATTTATTATTTTAATTGATGCAGGGGCTAGCCATAGTTATGTAGATCCTAGGGTGGTGGAAAGTTTTCATTTATCAAGAAGAAAACATGAAAAGTCTTGGTTAGTGCAGTTGGCTATAGGAACCAAGAGGAAAGTCATTGAGTTGGTTAAGTCATGTCCTATGGACATGAAGGGGTTGAGCACGAAGGTTGAATTGAATATTCTGCCTTTAGGCTCTTATGACTGTTTAATTGGAATGCACTAGTTGGACCAACACCATTCCCTCCTAGACTGTCGTAACAAGGAATTTACTTGCCTGGATGAGGAGGAGAATCAGAAAAAAATCCAAGGAATTTCCAGAGTTGTGGTTGTTAGAGAAATCTCAGCCATGCAACTGAAAAGGTGCTACATGAAAGGTTGTCAATTGTTTGTAGACTGTGTGGAGGAAGAATCCAAGAATGAAGTCTCAAATATTGGAGACCATGCGGTACTAACAGAGTTTGAAGACATATTTCAGGAGGTACCGAGACTACCTCCAAAGAGAGATATCAATTTCTCTATAAATTTGATGCCTGGAGCAACTCCAGTGTCGAAAGATCCTTGTAGAATGAGTACGACAAAGTTGAAAGAGTTGCAATTGCAGCTTGAAGAGCTTCTAAAGAAGGGGTACATTCACCCAAGCATGTCACCTTGTGGTGCCTTGGTCCTATTCGTGAAGAAGAAGGACATGACGTTGAGGGTGTGCATTGATTTCAAACAGTTGAACAAAGTAACTGTCAAGAACAAGTATCCTCTACCGAGGATTGACGATCTTTTCGATCAGTTGAAAGGTGCGAAAATATTTTTGAAGATAGATCTTAGATCAGGATATCACCAGGTAAGAATAAAAGATGAAGACATTAGCAAGACTTCCTTTAGAACAAGGTATAGTCATTACGAGTTCACAGTGGTACCATTCGGGTTGTCGAACGCACCTGCTATTTTTATGTGCTTGATGAATGGTGTATTCAGGGACTGTCTAGACAAGTTTGTCATAGTCTTCCTGGATGACATTCTAGTGTATTCCAAGTCAGAGGAAGAGCATGAACAACACCTGAGGATGGTGCTGCAAGTGTTGAGAGAACACCATTTGTATGCCAAGTTGAGCAAATGTTCATTTTATCAAAGGCTGATCCATTACTTGGGGCACATTATTTCAGAAGAAGGGATCACTATGGATCCTCAGAATGTTGAGGCCATCAGAGAATGGTCAACACCAAGGAATGTGGAGGAAGTTATATCCTTTATGGGTCTAGAGGGCTATTACAGAAGGTTTATCGCAGGGTTCTCAAAGATAGCTCACCCTATCACTTCCTTGCAAAGGAAGGAGAAAAAATTTCAATGGACTGAAGAGTGTGAGAAAATTTTCCAGCGATTGAAGCAGTGTTAACCAACCCTCCAATATTGAGGATTGCATATCCAAATGTGGATTTCGTGGTGTGCACAGATGTGTGTAAAAAAGGGTTGGGAGGATTTCTTAGTCAAAATGGATTCATAATCCGTTATGAGTACAGGAAGCTGAAACAACACAAAAAGAATTATACCGCTCACGATTTGGAGTTGGCAACAATCGTTCATGCTCTGAGGAAATGGAGACATTACCTCATGGGAAGGAGATTTAAATCGAGAATAGACCACAATGGTCTGAAATACATGTTTGGCCAACCTACCTTAAATTCCAGACAGAGTAGGTGGTTGGAGTTTTTGTGTGATACGACTTTGATATCAAGCATATCAAAGAGAAGGAAAACAAGGTGGTTGATGCACTCACCAGAAAGGTGCACAACTTACATGCTTCAGCCATTAGCATGTACAGGACTGATATTAAGGATATAATTTTGGAAGCTGCAAGAGCATATTTTCAGTACAGAGACTTAGTAGCAAAGCTACAACAGAGTGAGAGACCACAGAAAGAGGAAAATTACACCTTGGAAGATGATGGAATACTTTTGTACAAAAATAGAGTGTATATACCCAATGTCCAGTGTTTGAAACTTGTGATTCTAAGAGAAATGCATAACGTTACTTATGCTGGGCACCCTGGATATCAGAAGAATGTGGCAGCAATCAACAGCCATTACTTTTGGCCAGGTATGAAGAAAGAGGTTTTTGAATATATCGCGAGATGTATGGAATGCCAGAAGGTTAAAGCTGAGCACAGGTACCCAGCAGGGTTGTTGCAACCTTTTTTCCATTCCTAAATGGAAGTGGGAAGTGGTGACAATGGATTTTATTATAGGATTCCCTAGAAGAGGCAAGTTGCACGATTTGATCATGGTAGTGGTGGACAAGCTTACAAAATCTACCCATTTTATTCCACTGAAAACTACTCACAAGGAAACATATGTTGTTGATATTTTCATGAAGGAAGTGGCACGATTACACGGAATTCCTAAAACAATTGTGTCCGACAGAGACCCGAAATTCACCTCGAATTTCTGGAAAGGATTGTTCAAAGGATTCAGAACGAACCTGAACTTTAATACAACTTATTATCCTAAGTCTGATGGACAGATAGAGAGGGTGAACAGAGTGATAGAAGACATACTAAGAATGTATGTGATGGAAAGACCATCAAAATGGGAAGACTACCTACACTTGGTAGAATTCGCTTACAACAATGGGTATCAAGCATCATTGAAGATGAGCCCATTTGAAGCACTTTATGGAAGAAAGTGCAATACTCTAGTAAGTTGGGATAATCCAGCTGACAGGGCAGTAATTGGGCCAAAGTTTCTCAAGGAAATGGAAGAGCAAATGCTTAAAATTAAGCAGAATTTAAAAGCTGCCCAAGACAGGCAGAAACGTTATGTTGACAAAAACAGAACCCACAGAGAATTTAAAGTGGGTGATCATGTTTTCCTGAAAGTAAAAGATAATAGAAGTTCCCTGAAGCTAGGAAACTATGCCAAGTTGGTAGCCAGATTTTGTGGGCCATTTGAAATCCTAGAAAGAATTGGGCCAGTTGCATATATGCTTGCATTACCTCCATCCATGACTGTACATAATGTGTTTCATGTTTCATTGCTTAAGAAATATATACCTGATGCTAATCATGTTATCGATTGGAATGTGATTCAAGTGGAGCAGGAAGGTATCCTGCAAGTGCATCATGTGTCGATATTGGACAGGAAAAGAAAACATCTCTGGAATCGAGCTATAGGGCTTGTAAAGTTCCAGTGAACCTGGTATGGTCCTGAGGACGCGACATGGGAGCATGAGAATGCTATGCGGGAAGAACACTCACATCTTTTTGAATATTTTGGAAATCTTGTTGATGTTGTGTGAAAGTTGCACTGAGGACAGTGAAAAAATAAGGAGAGGGGATTGTAATATCCCTAAGGACGAACCATGTTGTAATCATGTTTATGAATTGTAAATTATGTTTTGTAGGTTGGTGAGCCGAGTATTGATAAGATGGTAAGGCTTATGAGTTTATTAGGCTGGAGAGCCTAAGTGTTAAGGTGAGGACCCTGTTTTTGTATATTTAATTATGCAGAACGTTAATAAAAATATCAACATCGATGCGTCCAGACCGACCACGATGAATGAGTGATGGGGGACTAAGCTTCCACAGAGTGGGTAAGGGAATGGGGGATGAAAGGTGGAAAGAAAGGCTAAGTGTTGGGCCTAGGGGTTAATCTAGGGGGTTTACCTCTAGAAAGGGATAATAATTTATTATTATTATTTCTTTAAAACTAAGGTGGACAATTTTTAGTGTTGTCCTAAGTTCCTGGAGAGGAACGCATGATGATGGAGCGCATGCAGCTTCATGGGAGACATGTGTCGGCCCAGTCACATGCAGTTAAAAGATATAGAAGTTATCTATGGAGGGGGTTCACTCCTCATTCTGTCATCCTCCACCTGATTTCAAGGGGATCGGGGGCGTATGAACTATTTTGCATATGCGTCTGCCTCTGCATACTCATGCACAGTGAAGGAAACCCTCACGAAAAGATTGTGTGCTATCCATTTTTCCATTCTCCGTGAATTCTGTTGAGCTCTGAGATCGACCTTTGCATAACCTCATGCATCTCTGAAAATAGAAAACTGTGAAGCTGACCTGTGTTGTTTTATTATGAAGACAAAACATCCTGGATATGGCCTGAAGTGTGTTAGGTCTTAGTGTGGTCTGTTGCCATTTTTGGATGTCCATACCCAAATTCTTGTTGTTGTTGTCACCCATGAGTTAACCGAATTGCTATTGTTGTTGCGGTTATCCTCACCTTGCGGGAATTGAAGTGGAAGTTGGTGGAAGAGTCGGGTTGATAGCCCCGTGGTTGAAAAGGCAGGTTTTATGGCCTATGAGCAGTTCTTTCCAGGTGAAGGACTCTGTTGGGAAGTGGTTTTCTCCCAGAGAGAGTCCAACACTAGCTACGGAGCTCTGAGACTTCCTGATCCAGCCTGTTGCTGAGGCCTAGAGAGAGAGGTGAAGCAATGATAGACTGTGCTTGTGAAGGTGTATACTCCCAGGCGGAACATACATGTGGGGAATGAGAGTCTGTGAGTAGTGGGCGTAAGAAGGCATCCTTGGAAGAATCCTTCCAGTTATTTTGTGCAGTTTCCCTGTAACCTCAACCTAGTTTATTATTCCCTTACCTCGGGTGGAGCTTGGTCCCATCTCGTGGGTGACCCACTACTGAGAGTGATGAGAAGCGTGGTCTAAGGCTGGGAGGTTCGTGGAAGGTTTGCATGTGGTAGGTGGAGTTACTATAGCTTCAAAGATAAGTATTCATGTTGTACTTAATTTATATTCTAATGTTAGTCTATGATACTTACTATATTATCATGCATTTTATTGTGATGATGCTTACTGTTGATTTCATTAATTTTGTATGATGGTAGAAATTATATGTTAGTCTGTTAAGCCATTTAACTTCATTTAAATGCATATTACATAAGTATGAGAATGTTGTTCCGCGCAGTAGCATTTGCCCAGCTAGTGGGATGACGGCAGGGGACGTTACACTAGTGGGGTTGTCTTTGGTTTTCTTTTTGCTGGTATGGGTTGTTAGTATGGAGATCCATTTGTTCTTCCGTGAAGGAATGTCTATTGTATTCTAGTTTTGGGATTGATCTGTCCCTTGTGGTTTTGGATTTAGGTTTTTTGGACGTTTGAACATTTATATACATTATCGTGCAGTCTTGTAAGTGTTATTATGGTCGAGATGTTAATAGCATGGTTATCTTGGACCTTTTTGAAGTTGATATTATTGTTGTGATATCTTTGTATATGAACAATTTATATTTTTATTAATATAAAAGGTAATTTTCTAAGGAAAAAAAAGTATTGTGAAAGCTCGATACCTCAGAGTTTGCAAGCATGAAGACCAGAAGACCAATCATTTTTTCTAGGAGTTTATAGCTATACAGCTCCTTTGCGGCTTGGGGAACCTCACGGAACAAGAGTACCAACAAGTATCCACAAGTATTGGCAGAGTGGTAACAGGTGGCTATGATGTACGAGCAACAAGCTCCAATGAATATTGATGAATCTTCGATGAATTTAACGCGGACCTGACGAGATTGAGGTAACATCCAACAATTGATGCTCTAACAAACAACAACTTCGATCCACTTATGGTAATCATGATGATGATTCCATCCACTTAAGGTACTCATGATGATGATTTGTCGATTAGTTATTGTACATGTTAGAATTTTGGGAAAATTTTGAGTAACTCATTAATTCGTCAAATAAATTGATAGAAATTGATTATTAAAATGCAATTGAAATGATACATCTGATTATTAAAATGCAATGGAAAATGTTATATGGGAGAAGAAAAGTAGTACATGTCACAATTTAGGAAAAAATTTGAATACCTCATTAATTTTTTATATAAATTGATAGAAATTGATTATTAAAAAGCAATTGAAAAATTACATATTTGATTATTAAAATGCAATGGAAAATAATATATAGGAGAAAAATAGTAGATGTTAGAATTTAAGAAAATTTTGAGTACATCATTAATAATTTGTCATATAGATCGATAGAAATTGATTATTAAAATTCAATTGAAATGATATATCTAATTATTAAAATGTAATGGAAAATAATATATGGGACAAGAAAAATAGACTATTATCTTGGTCGTCTCACTATGATCTTAGTATATACATCGTTCCTTTTCAAATTCATCATCAACTATCTTGTTGAGATAATGGTTGTGTTTTGTTATACATTTATATCCCATTGGTTATTATGAATTTTTCTAATAAAATTTGTTAATCACAATATACATTTATATTGTTGCATCTTTAATAATATAAATTTATATCTTACGAGTTATTAATGGTTATTATGAATTTTTCTAATAAAATTTGTTAATCACAATATACATTGTTGCATCCGAGTTATTATTTAATAAAATTTGTTAAATCACAATATAAATTATTGCATCTTTAATAATATAAATTTATATCTTACGAGTTATTAATGGTTATTATGAACATTTTTAATAAAATTTGTTAATCACAATATACATTATTGCATCCGAGTAATTATTTATGAATAAGAGAATTAACTAAATGACAATTTTCAAAGTAATGATTGTTCAATATTGTTCAATATCATTGCGCAACCTTGGGCAAAGTTCGAATTCATTCGCAACCTTGTGCACAATGTTGAAGAGCCCATTCGTAAGTCTTGTTCAAAATGGTCGGATCTCATATCACAGCTTCGAGTATTGGTTAAATTGTCAAATCTACACGGAGAGAAAACACAAAAAATAGAAAACCAAATAACCCAACAAGAACCTCTTTCTTCCTTTATTTATATTTGGCTGGAATACGGAGCACATTTATTACAAAGCACAATGGAACCTTCTCCACTACATCAACATTTATTATAACTACTAATTTATCTAGATACAAAATTATATGATGCTAGTAAAAATGCTAGCCAATTGATCTTCAAATTTGTAAAAGTGCAAAGTGATGACATTATTATTAACTAATTCACGGATGAAATGGTAACGCGTTCTTGTTGAATATCTGGTTTTTGGAAAGTGCAATCGTTGAGTTATTGACATAATAGATTTGAGTAGGCTCCATTTCTTTATAAGAAAGATCTTTGAATATCCTTCTTAACCATACTTCTTGATAGGTGGCTGAAGTGGTTGCAACATATTCAACTTCAATTGAGGATAAAGTAACAATAGGTTGTTTTCGTGATGCCCAAGCAATCAGATCTTCTCCATGTTTAAATGCATAACCAAAAGTTTTTTTCTATCATCTATGCTTCCAACAAAATCACTATCAGTGTAACTAATAAATGAACTGTGTTTGGTGGGTGTATACGACAACCCATAATTTGTTGTTTCTGCAACATACCTTAAAATTCTTTTACCGTCTTTCTAATGAGAATCCTTTGAGGATTCCATGAACCTTGAGATGAGACTTACAAGAAACATGATGTCTGGCCTAGTGGTAGTAAGATACATGAGACTGCCCACTAGCCTTTTATACAATGTAGGATTTATGGAAGGTCCTTGATCATCTTTGCTAAGCTTAGTTCATGTTTCAATAGGTGTAGTGAAAGCTTTATATTCAATCATCTTGAATATTTTGAGCACTTCTAATGCATACTTTGTCTGACTTATAAAAATTCCAGATTTAACTGATTTATCTCAATCCCAAGAAAATACTTCATCATTCCTAAATCAGTGATTTCAAATTCCTTTTTCATCGCTACTTTGAATTCATTTATGGCTAGATTTCCAGTAAATATCATATCATCTACATACAAATAGACGATAAATATTTTAGCTTGTTCATCCTTCTTGATGTATAATGTTGGCTCATTGCTTCTTCTATTAAAACCATTTCTGATAAGATGTGAATCTATCTGACTATATGAGGCTCTGGGTGTTTCTTCAAACCATACAATGAATTTTTAAGTTTGTATATCTTTTGCTTTTGTCCAGAAATTTCATAACCTGGGGGATGATTCACATAAACTTCTTCACTCAAAATTCCATTTAGAAAAGAAGATTTCAGATCCATTTAATAAACTGGCCAATTGTTCTATGCTTATGTAGCTAATACTTCTATAATTGTGTAAGACTTACTACAGGTGCATATGTTTCTCAGTAATCTACTCTAGGCTGTTGTACAAAACCTCTTGCTACTAATATGGCCTTGTGTTGATGAATTCTCATTTTTCATTAAATTGTGACCTTTATACCCATTTAACATCAATATTGTTTTTAACTTATGGAAGTTCCACCAAATCCCAAGTGTCATTTTTCTTAATGACTTCTATTTCTTTATCCATGGATTTTAATCAAGCTTCTTCCTTGACTACATCTTCAAAGGATTTTCAATGATATGAAACAAATGCATAAAGCACATCGAGATCTAGTGGTCGAGTGTGCTCATATATTTCTTTTAGATTTCTTGTTTCCTTCCTTTTTAAAGAGGCAATTATAGGATTTGAATCACTACTTGAACAAAGACCTCCTGGTGGTTGTCTTCTCTCTTCTGATGAATCATGAGATGTTGGTGTCATTAATCAGGGAGTTATGGGAGATGGGGATTGTTCTTCTACTATTTTTTCTTCTATTTCTGTTGATGGAATGAAACTGCCAACCATTTTGTCATTCCAACTTTTGACTTCCTAAAACTGAACATCTCCGCTAACAACAATTTTTTTTGTAACTGGGTGATACAATATATATGCTTTTGATTTCTCACTATAGCCAATAAACACACACTTCTCACCTTTATTGTCCAACTTTATTTTGATCTCATCAGGAATGTGTGCATAGGCTACACAACCAAATACACAAAAATGAGATACATCTGGTTTTCTATTGGTTCATGCTTCACAGGGACTCATGTCCTTCACACTTTTTGTAAGTGATATGTTCAATATATAAACATAAAAGGAAAAAAATTCAACCCAGTACTTGTTTGGAAAAAAAATTCACTTCAACATGCTCCTTTCCATATTTAGAATGGTGCGGCTTTTTCTCTCTGCTACTCTGTTCTGTTGTGGAGTGTACCTGGTGGTAAATTGTCTTTGGATACTTTGTTCCCTGCAATATTTTGCAAATGAATTTTATTCATATTCAACTCCTCCATTATATCTAAGAACTTTCAAATTTCCTCATGTATGCTTTTCTGTCATAGATTTAAAGTCTTTGAACTTGGAAAAAGTTTCATATTTATACTTGATGAAATATAGCCATGACATCATGCTAAAATCATCAATGGAGATCAAAAAATAATAAATTCCCCCTATAGCTTATGTTTGTATTGGATGACACAGATCTATATGAACTATTTCTGAGGGTGCACTAGCTCTGTATGTGGCATCAGAGGGAAAAGTATGTCTATGGTGTTTTCCTAAGGCATAACTTTCAAACAACTGATTCTGAGATTGTATGGTAGGGATACCTTGGACCATATACTTCTTGTACAACTTACTGAGACTATCAAATGAAAAGTGGCCATATCTATAATGCCAAAACCATGACTCGTTTGTTTCAACAACAATATAAGACTCAATATTAACAAAAACTTTCATCTTCATAGGATACATACGAGTTTGGGTCATTTAAAATTTAGCAATAATATGGTCACTCATAGGTTTATCATGGATAACACAAACATAGCCCTCAAAAACAACATTGTATCCATTTTGAGATAGTTATCCTACACTAATTAGATTGTGTTTTAAACCATTGACATAATACACTTCCCGAATATCCTTTATCTCATTTTTTGTAGAAAGAACAAAAACTCTACCCTTTCCTTGAATATTTACAAGGAGATCGTCTCCTAAATTAACTCTATTCTTGAAAGAATCATTAAAAGAAGAAAATAATGCTTTGTTACCCGTCATGTGGTTGTTGCAATTGTTGTCCAGTAGCCACACATTTGCATCAATGTACTCTGTAGTGGCATGGCAGGAGAGGATTAGGGTTTTTGGTTCCTTTCCCTCCTTTGCAACATTTTCTTGCTCCAGATATGCTTGTTTCTTGCGACAGTCTGACTCATAATGTCCATATTTTCTTCATTAGTAGCATTGGATCTTGGATTTATCGATCCAACGATTTTGACTGCGTCCTCTTCCTCAACCTATTTGGCTTTATGAGCTTGCTTGTGATTTATCTCAGACATTATGAGGTTTTTAGGTGCTCTCTGATCCAGATCTCCCTCTGGATCTTCCTCTTCCTCTATTTCTTCCATGATGGCCTCATCATATTATTATGGAGGCTTGAGTATGGAATGTTTTTTTGTAACATCCCTCTCTTGCGAGCACATGTTATCGACTCATTCTTTGAGGACACTTGCGTGCAAGTGATCCAGTTATAGTACATGGTTATATATTTTGTGTATGGATTTTATTATGATGTTGACGTTTGTGATTTAATGTTATTTGATATATATGTATTGACAGATGTTATTGACAAGTTTACCTGAGTGTGTAGGACACTTGAAAGATTGTGGATGTTGAGGGTATCAATGGGTCTCCTTGGACTCCAGATTGAGTGAGGGAGTGGATTGTATTGGTTTGATAATTTCATTTATGCATATGAACATATGATCGATTACAATATGATTTAATATATGGATCATTGACATTGTTTTGTTGATGGATGCATGATGACAAATGCTTTCTAATATGAATCACATAAGGAGTAAAGGGGCCATGCATATAGACCAGATATTGAGGAATAGGTGTGACAACATCCCTGTCCCATACTACTAGCACTCTCGTCGTAGCTCGAATTGTATGTTAATGATTACCTAGTTCAATATGTCCAGGATGTCATGAGGGAAGACTGAGATAATCACTCAATAATATTTCTAAGGGGCGCACAATAAGGCGGGGTTCTTATTCCTTATAAGCCCTTAGTCTCTCACAAGGTCGCCTAAGTGGAGTGTTGACTCCAAGGGTTGGACAACTACCAAAACCAGTCAAAGGTGAGTGGCACCCTTGGAGCACAAAGTGTGTCTTGAAGGGAACATCACAGAAATAACACTTGAGTCAATGAATCTAGGTGGCCTACAAAACCTTGAGAGAATAATTAAACCTTGTAAAATATTTAAGCATTGCCCGATTTAATTAATTAATTAAGGATTGAAATTACTAATTGTAAATCCCAAGTGAAAGTCTAAGCCTATTAAAAAATTAAGCCTAAGTCCATGTTCATAAGAAGTCAAACACTAAATTATAAATTAAATAAAAAGGGAATGAAGTAATCAAGTTAAAAATTAAGAAAAGGTGAATTATATTTAAATATTTGATATAAGGTTGTGCAAGAAAATCCAAAAGAGGGGTTTTTTAAATAAGAAAGAAATAAACATGAAAGAATGTGTATACATAGAAAGGTACCTAGAGTCTTGTTAACACTAGTCTAACTAGAAGAAGATTCCTTTTTTAACTCAACTCAGGTTTAGTAAGGCGTCAATTATTAAATGGGAACATGGGAAATAAAGTGACAACTAGGAGTGATTTAAGTAGCTCATTTATGAAAGGTGAGGGAAATTGACTTTAATTAAAATAAAATTTGGAATTACTTGTGCAACTTGGGGGAGAGGGTGACTAGTAGTGTGAGGAGGAATAATTCTAAATTAATTAATTAAAAAGCCAATTAATTTTGCAAGTGGGGATGTGTTCATCAAGGAAACTCCTATAAAGCAAATTGTATGGGGAAAAGGGAGGACATTGGTTATCGGTAAAGTTATGCTACTGAATTATTTTTTACTAGTTTTACTTGTGATCGCTTGAGAGAGAGTGATGGCTCTACCTTATGAGGCAAGCTAGGAGCTAGACGATTTTTGGTTTCGTGTGTGTGGCTCCTTTTCGGATCAGGTGGCTAAGGGGAAAGATAACTACCCCTAGCGTTGGTTGGAAGGTATCAATGACGTCTCTAGCGTTGGTTGGAAGGTATCAATGACGTCTCTACGGTTAGCAAGCGAGAGGTCGGAGGCCGCACCTTCGCGGAGAAACATCTTTGTCACCTTCGGTTACAGTGTTCCTATTCTCAGATTTGAAATTGTATTAAGTTTTAATTTAGAAAATGTGGTTTTAGGTTTTATTGTATAGTGACGAAAATATCGTATAAATTAGACGAGTTCTTGTTGGATTTTGCGTGGTCAAGATGAAACCCTAGAAATTAATGCCTCTTGCAATTTCTCAAGAAGTATCTGGACATTGCGTTAGCTCTCCTCCATGCCAATCTCCTTTTTGTTTTACGTGTTCGCTACCGTTGGGAATGCTTAGTGGGAATGTTAGAAAACATTAAATCGCCACCAGTAGATACTTATCCCCAGTTACAAGTAAATCTTGTTCGTTGTCTGAGGATTACAAATTAGAATTTTTAATTATATGGTAATGTCCCAACGAAATTGAAGTCGTCTTAGCAATAGCCGCCTCCAAATTCGAACTAATGTACTGGAACATCCTTGGTTCCGTCCTTACCCTTTTCCCATCCTTGAACCTACACTGAGTTGCCACTTTGGATATATGTGTATGGAGCACATGTTTTGTTAGTCGCTGCCCGTGAATCCAAATCGGATTTTCACTCTAAATGCTCAGTATGTTTGATTGTGACTCTTGCGGTGAGAGTGGTCTTGCGGTGCGATTGAGAAGAACTCTATGATCAAGTCGCGCCTCTCCATGTTCGGGGTGGATAGCGTAAAACGCTAGGCAACGAGTTGACCTCCTGTAGCAACGTTCCATCTTCATTTCTGGGCTGCGCTATCCTCTCCTAGGATATTATGATTTTTATGAAACTTACCCTGCGATCTTAGCTGGAGTTCTCTCTGTGATTTTTCACCAACATACTCTGCGTGTTACACGAATCTTACCTTGAGATTTTACATGAAACTTACTCACTACTCCTTTCTTTTCTTATTCAAGGGAAATTCTCTAATGCCTTGAGTATTCTCGAACTCCTTGTGAATCCCTTGGTCAATTTAAAATCCGTTGCCTTACATCTGCAGAACTCGGATGAGGTTCTCGACCTTCCTTGTAGATGGTTGCGCAGTCTGGAACACGGTACTGAAGGGTCTTCGCATGCTAACGCGCCCTCGTTGACTTCCAGCGTTGGTAGTAACCGCGTCTTGAACCCAACCGTTTTCCTTTCCTTTCCACTGCCATGGCGATGGCAGTTTTACGTTACCCTTCAAAGTCAATTTATAATTTGATATATATCTAGATTTACGCAAGGGTAATATGTGTTTTAGTCTCGGACACCGTTCACCAATTAACTGGCAGCGTAATCATTGAACTTACATTTATTTTAGATCTCAGAGTTGACCCTTGAGCACCGTATTCATCGTTGAGTCCTTAAATTCCTTAATTGGAAAATAAGTCACCCGTGAGACTCTCCTAGTTTGATTACGATTTTTAGCAAGACTTGATCTTCCCTTATCTCTTTAATGAACCCTTAAGATAACGGGGACATTATTATTTATTAGTTGGGCCTTCCTTGGGTTCCTTAATGGCTTTACAAGTTCGCTTGAAGTTGTTACCCTTATAATTTAGCAGGACTTGGTCTTCTTAAATTATCTTTTGATGGATACACAAGATTTCCCTTGGTTATATCACCTATTCTTTTTGGGATTGAATTTTTATAATTTCTTACTTTACAGAAGTAACACTTAGCAGGATAAATGTTTACAATTTTTACTTGGAATAGAAAAACTTATAACTTTTGTATAAGATGTGTGAAGCATTGAATAAAAAGTAACCAAATCGTCAATCACTATTGCCATGATGTAAGCTTCCTATATTCTTGTATAACAATATGAAGAAGGGTGTGATTCTTTTAATTTATTCATTTTTTGTTGACCCTCTTGTTGAAGGGATATGCAAGTAAGTTAGAGTTAGCCTCGATTTCTCATGTAATGTTTTAAAAGAAGTTGGTTCTTACAAAAAATAAACTCTTAATTTGGAATTATAAGATAGCAATTGAGTTACTTAAGGGTTGTACTTATTATGGAAGTAATATCACTTGATAAGTGATGCATGACGTTGAATAGAACAGACGTGACAAGTTATCAATGATAAAGTAATTAGCTTATTGTTGCGCCATGAAAATAAAATTGATGATTACTGTTGCACCATGAAAACAAAATTGATGATTACTTTTGCACCATGAAATAAATGTTGATGTATGATTGGTTATATAATTAGCTTACTCTTGCACTATGAAAATAAAGTTGATGATTACTGGACATAATGTTGATGTATGATTGATTATGTAATTAGCTTACTCTTGCGCCCGGATCAACATGACACACTACAGTTGGATATTTGGGAAAGGACCACAGTATTCATGCAGCGGTGAATAGCCGCCAGGCTGAGCAACCATCCACTGTTCTCGAGACATCAAGTATGATCGCTAACCAAAATTTTAGTGTTTTGATAGATCTAGGTGCTATAGAGAGCTTTATTTCTAGTGCAACACTAAAAAGAATTAAGGTAAAGGTAGTCGATCAAGACGATTTTAGATACGTAGAAATGGCTTCGGGTGCCAAACAAAAGGTTGGAGGAAAGGTTACAGACTGTAGCATTAACTTGGGAGCTTTTGTAACAAAGTCCAAACTATATGTCATGATCTTAGGATCTTATGACATAGTGATCGATATGGATCGATTGGACTCGCATGATGCAATACTCAACTATAACACGAAATCGTTAAGTTTGACAGATGATGTGGGACACATAAAAGTGATTGTAGGAAGAAACTAGGGAGTGTCCTTAAGGTTCATTTCTTCCCTACAACTACAGAAGAGCATCCACAAAGGAGGCAAGTTATATGAAATCTTAGCGCTAAACTAAAAGGGTGAGGCAGAAGGATTATGAAAACTTCTGGTAGTGCGAGAGTTTGTTGGCGTGCTTCCAGAAGAGTTACCAGGTTTTTCGCCTGAAAGAGAGTTGGAGTTTACAATCAATCTTAAACTTGTAACTGAACCGATAGCGAGAATGCGTTATCGGATATCAATGCCTGAGTTACAGGAGTTGAAAATGAAATTGAAGGAGTTGTTGGACTTGGGACTTAAACATCCAAGTGTGTCATCTTGGGGTTCGCCTGTTATTTTCATAAGAATTAAGTATAGGTCGTGGAGACTTTGTATGAACTAGTATCTGTTGCCAAGAACTAGTATCTGTTGCCAAGAATAGATGATTTGTTTGATTAAAAGAAAGGCATGATGGGGTTTTTAAAGATCGACCTGAGATCGGGATATCACTAGTTACGAATTAAAGAGGAAGATATTCCTAAGACCGCATTCAAGATGAGTTTCAGACACTACGAGTTTATTGTATTACCATTTGGACTGACAAATGATTCGGGGGTGTTCATGAGTTTGATGAATGGGGTGTTTCACAAATACTTGGACAAGTTTGCTCAAGTATTCATTAACAACATACTGATATATTCTTGGAAAACAAAAGAACATGATGAACATTTAATCTTGATACTACAGTGTTTATGAGAAAACAAATTATATGAGAAATTGTCGAAATGCTCTTTTTACCAATCGAAGATTCATTAATTGGAGCACGTTATATCCGATGAAGGTATATTTGTGGATCCTGCGAAGGTAGAGGATATTATGGAATGTACCACACCGACAAACGTACAATAAGTACACAACTTTATGGGTTTAGAAGGATATTACCGATAGTTTGTTGAATATTTTTCAAGGACAACAAATACGATCACAAAATTGCATAAGAAAAACAAGGAGTTTCTATGGAGCAAGAAATGCATGGAAGAATTTCAAAGGCTCAAGGAGTTGTTGATGATAGCGCCTATATTGAAATTCCCCGACATGGAAAATGATTTCTTGGTATGCACAGATCCATCCAAGGAAGGTTTAGGCGGAGTATTGATGCAAGACGGTTGAGTGATCGCTTACATATCAAGTAAATTAAGAAGGAATGAGGAGAACTATGCAACACATGATTTGGAGTTATTAGCTATTATGTATGCCTTGAAAGTGTGGAGACACTATTTGATTGGACGAAAATTCAAACTAAAAATAGATCACTGTGGATTGCAACACATATTTACGCAGAATGACTTGAACGCGTGACAAAGGCGTTGGTCAGAATTACTTAGAAAATATGATTTTGAGATTACTTAGATAAGTACGCAACTTTATGGCTTTAGTAGGATATTACCGATAGTTTGTCGAAGATTTTTCAAGGACAACAAATACGATCACATAATTGCATAAGATAAACAAGAAGTTTCTATGGAGCAAGAAATTCATGGAAGAATTTCAAAGGCTCAAGGAGTTGATGATGATATCGCCTATATTGAAATTCCTCGACATGGAAAACGATTTTTTGGTATGCACGGATCCATCCATGGAAGTTTTAGGCAGAGTATTGATGCAAGACGGTCGAGTGATCGCTTACATATCAAGGAAATTAAGAAGGAATGAGGAGAACTATGCAACACATGATTTGGAGTTATTAGCTATTGTGTATGCCTTGAAAGTGTGGAGACACTATTTGATTGGATGAAAATTCAAACTAAAAATAGATCACTGTGGATTGCAACACATATTTACATAGAATGACTTGAATGCGTGACAAAGGCGTTGGTCAGAATTACTTAGAAAATATGATTTTGAGATTACTTAGATAAAATGAACGGTGAATAGAGTGGTTGATGCATTGAGTCGAAGACCACGCATATTTTCAGTGACACCTCTTCAGAAGAATCTTCGAGAAAGGATTCTAAATATACATTTCGACGATGCCTGGTATAAAGAGGTTAAGGAAAATATCGAACAAGACACCATGATGGTACCAGAGTTTTAAGGTTGTACATTGGAAAGTGACGGATTGATGAGGTATAATAACAAGATTTATGTTTCCCCTAATGACGACTTGAGAAGTTTGATATTAAGAGAAACTCATAGAGTAGTGTACATGTCTCATCCATGAGTCACGAAGAAGAGGGAAGACCTTAAGCATTTATTCTTCTGGAAAGGAATGAAAGAAGACATAGTTAGTTACGTGGCGTGATGTCTAGAATGTTAGCAAGTGAAAGATGAACATAGACATCTGGTAGGATTACTGTAGCCACACGTCATTCCAGAATCAAAATGGGAGGTCATTTCAATGGAATTTAGTGTTTTATTTCCGTTGACGGAAAGGAGGCATGACTCAATTTTCGTGGTAGTTGAAACTCTGATGAAGAGTGCACAATTTATTCCTATGCATACAACGTATCAGGTGCCATACATAGCTAGAGTTTTTATCAGCGATATTGTGAGATTGCATGGTGTGCCGAAAATTATCATATCTAATAGAGGATCAGTGTTTACAGGACGTTTTCGGACTAGTGTACAAGAAGCCTTGGGAACACAACTTAACTTTAGTACAACATATCACCTTGAGACCGAGGGGAAGACAGAAAGAATGAACCAAATTTTGGAAAATATGTTACATATGTATGTAATAGACCAACACAAAATTTGGGAAGAGTTATTTCCACTGGTAGAGTTTGCATAAAAAAAACAACTATCAAAGTACCATTAAGATGGCACCATTTGAGATTCTTTATAGATGACCGTGTCAGACACCATTGAGTTGGGATCGACTTGAGGATAGTGTCCTGGTAGGACCAAAAATTTTCCAAGAAATGGAAGAACAAATGCAAGCGATAAGACAAAGGATTCAAGAAGTGCAAGATGAACATAAAAGTTATGTTGATGCACATCGCATTAACCACAGTTATCAAGTTGGCGATCGAGTTTTCTTGTGGATGAAACCACAAAAGATTTCAATCAAGTTTTGAAAGCGTGATAAACTCTCTCCTAGGTTTGTGGGACCTTTATAAGTTATGGAAAGGAAAGGACCTGCGGACTATCGACTAGCATTTCCTGATTCTTTATGGTGTATGCAATATTTTTTTCATGTATATGTTTGAGAAATTATGTTAGTGATCCTACACATGTGATTAATATGATTTCTTTGTAGGTGTCAGACGAGGGTGCACTCACGGTGGAGACAATTCGGATTCTGGAACATCGTATTCGAAAGCTATGACATCGAATATTCGATTAGGCCAAGGTCAAGTGGGACAATTATAGTCCACACTCGGCTACCTAGGAGGATGCATATGATATGCGCTAGAAGAAAAAAGGGCAAATCCAAGGCATGGAGGCCCAAGACAACCTGTCAAAGCCGCAAGAAAAGAAAAACACTGTGAATCCGAAGAAGGACACGTGAAAGTGGTGTGACTTCCATAAGATCTCCACTCACAACACAAGTGAGTGTCGGGCCAAACACTCACTGGTGGCCAAGATGAGGGATTCTGAATTAGATGTATTCTCTGACACTGAATTAGAACCCGAGAAGGGGAATGACAGAGGGAAACAGATTATTGATGTAGAGCCCAATGCCACCATTTCCCCATGAATAGCCAAAAGGATGAACTGGAATATCCAGAGGAGGAGGAGCGTCTCTTCCACTCCCAGATGTGGGTAAAGGGTTCCCCACTACAGTTCATTGTCGATAGTGGGAGTCATAAGAAACTCATTTTTACAGAGGTCGTGAAGCAGTTGGGCTTGCCAACCACATCACACTCACAACCATACACAATTGGGTGGCTTCACCAAGGATAAGATCTTCACGTCATCCAATAGTGTCGCCTTCCCTACAACATCAAGCACTTCATCGGTGAGGTATTATGTGACATTTGTACTCTTGATGTTTGTTATGTATTATTAGGATAACTATACTTGTAGAAGAGACATGTTGTATATGAGTCACAGCCTCTCATTATTATTGTTACCTTGGAAAATAAGTTGTACAGGATACCATAGGTACCACCTCCTGTCGCTATCTCTTTGGTTACTGCAAAACAATGCAGTAAGCTCATTTCCAAAACTGGGAAGTTTGTTTTCCTGAAGATCCGCCCTCTAGGCAAGAAGAAGAATGTGGCCACGACCTCCAAACATGGCTCCTTTTCATGACAACAAAAAATGGGAAAGGTCATGGAGGAGTATCAGGACATATTCACCTCACCCATGGTGGTTCCTCTGCACTGTCAGGTCAAGCACCCCATCGACCTAACCCCAGGTGCATTGTTGCCTAATGGACCGATCTATCGACACTCTATTCTCGAGAACAATGAAATCAAGAGGAAGATTCAAGAGCTACTACAGAAAGGTCACATCCGACCAAGTTCATCTCCATGTGGGATCCCAATCATGTTGGTTCATAAGAAGGATAGGACTTGGAGACTATGTATTGACTATCAGGCGTTGAACAAGATCACTGTTCAGAATAGGTACCTGATCCCATGGATTGATGAACTTCTAGACCAACTCAAAGGGGAGAAATATTTCATCAATATCGACTTGAAGTCCGGGTATCACCAGGTACCAATTGAATTGTCTGATGTGTGGAAGAATTCTTTCAAAGCCAAGGAGGGCCTTTTCAAATGGTTGGTCATGCCTTTTAGGTTGACGAATGATTCTGCAACCTTCATGAGGCTCATGGACAACATATTTCCACCATTCACCAACTCATTTTTAGTATTTTACTTGGATGACATCCTGATCTTCAGCTAGACTTGGGAAGAGCACCTCCACCACATCCGATAGGTCCTCCAAACACTGTGGAAACACAAGTTGTTTTCCAGTTTGGAGAAGTGCACTTTTTGCATGACCCAGGTTCAGTATCTGGGATACATTATTGATGAGCGTGGGGTGCATGTTGATCCAAGTCATCTGGGATTGGCCATCCCAGACCACTCTAACAAATCTTCGCAACTTTTAGGGCTTGCTAATTTCTACCACAGGTTCATGTTGGGATTCTCTCATATCACTTGGCCCTTGATTCAAGTCACCAAGGGAGGAGCGAAATAAAAATTATTTTGGTCGGAATATCAATAGAAGTAGTTCGTAGAATTGAAACATAACCTCTATTGTTCCCTAGTGCTCACATTACTAGACTTGCAACAACCATTTGAGATGGAGACAGATGCCTCTAACTATGCTATTGGGGAAATTCTTACTCAACATGGGAATCTAGTGGCATATCACAGTGTGACATTGTTCGACAAAGTATGAAAGTATACCACTTATGAAAAATAAATGTATTCCATTGTGAAGGCTTATCGATAATGGAAGCATTACATTTTGGGGAAGGAAACGATCATCCACACAAACCACCGACCCCTGCAGTTCATACAGACACAAGGGAAGTTGTAGAACGATTGCCATAAGAAGTGGTCCACCTATCTGCAATAGTTTCATTTGAACATCAAGTACAAGAAGGGAAACACCAATAATGTTGTAGAATGCCTCAACCGACCACTGATCGTATCGATAACCATCGTGCTCAACTCTTATGGCCACGAGACTTCTAATTGGCTACTTCTCTACAAGAACGATCTAGATTTCGGCCACACTTACAAGACTCTCTTGGAGGGTAACCAAGTTCCAAAGTTTCACCTCCAGGATGCTCTACTATGTCACCTAGGACACCTTTGTGTTCCTTCAAGCGAGCGTGCCAAGATGATTTGGGAAGCACACTATAGTCAGGTCGTTGGAAATTTTGGGTTTAAGATAACAGTGGCAGTACTGCAAAAGTGTTTCTATTTGCCAAACCTTCAGCATGATGTCTGGAAGTACATCATATCCTGCATTGCTCGTGCCATTGCCAAACTAACCATCAATAATAAAGGCCTCTATACTCCGCTGCCTACTCCTAGTTGACCTTGGGAATCCATATCCATGGATTACATGTTGAGACTTCCTTCTACTAAGCATGGAAATTACTGTGTCTTCGTGGTCATCGAAAGATTCTCGAATATGGCCATTATGGCGGTCTGCAAGAAGAATATCACAACAAACGCCACTACTAAACTCTTCTTTGAACAAGCGTGGGTACACTTTGGGATACCCCATTATATCATACTATATCGGTACATCTGGTTCCTCGGTACATTTTGGTCCAGCCTCTGGTCAATGCTGGACACCAATCTCACCAAGTCCACATCTTTCCATCCCCAGGATGATCGTACACTTTTTGCACATGTACAACTCAAAGCATCCACACAGATGGGATGAGATCCTCCCCTATGTACAACATATATATAACTGGGCCCTTCACAACTCAACTAAACACAACCCCTTTTAGGTGGGCTTGGGGTTCTAGCCACTATGTCCCATTGACGTTTCCATACCATTTGCAGCTACTCAGGTTGATTCGACTCATGTCCAGTCTGAAGCTCCCAAGGAGAACAAATTCATTGAGCACCTTCAGCACATTCAACAACATGTTCATGACATATTGGACAGAGCCAATGCTAAGTACAAGCAGCGGCATGATCAACATCGGGTGAAACACAACTTCTAGGTGGGCGACAAAGTGTGGCTAGATTTGCAAAAGGAGTGCCTCTCTAGACCCCACCGCAAGCTTCGTCCACTCCGATATGGGACATATACAATCAAAAGGACTGTAGGGGACAATTCCTTTGAGCTCGGTATCCCACTATTCCTTGGTTTGTACCTAGTGTTCAATGTGGACCGACTTAGGCCTTACTTTCCACCTCTACTGGACACATCCGACATGGTAGAACAACTCACACCAACAGAAATAAACCAAAACTGCATCCAGCAAGCCACAACTGATCAGATTATGGACACACAGATCAAGAACACCTGCCAACATAGGATCCAACTATATCCAATTGTCAAAGCAGGCCAACTCCTTCACTAGGGAAAGTGGCTTACTAGGGACCAAGTTCAGCAGAAGTTTCCTCATATTATGGAGGAACTCAATGCAATGGGAACCATTTCTTCCTAAGGGGGAAGGAATGATACAGGTGGATATTGGTGGCCACCCACATATTCCACTTGGAGCCCCACCATTTTTTCTTTTAGTTTTTGAGTTTAAATAATTGTAGAACAATTTACTATTTTTGGCAGTTTTTCGGGTTCTGAACTTCCACAGACATTTTGAGGCCCTAAATGATGTTTTTTGGGAATCAACCGATCGATGAATATTAATCCATTTCGAAGCATAATATTCATTGTTAGTATTTTTATTCCTCAGATAGATATTTCTAACGATTTATCATATGCATAAAACAGAGATAGTATGCAAAAGTTACGACACCGGGAAATTGATTTACCAATTTACCTCGACGGGCCACATATTCTGGCGTTTCATCTCCTTGGGTAAGGTTTTTGGATGTTTAGGGTTTCCATTGTTTCTCAATAACATATAGGCCTTGGAGCCTCATTGTAACACATTTCTCAAAGGCCTGTAGCCACCACATCTCTTCTCAGAGATATAAGCTACCAATGCCCTAGCTAGTTTATTTCCATTATGTCTGTAAACAAATTTTAGTTCTTTGATATTAATGAAATCAAGTGTTATTTTTGCTGCATCTTCGTATTCATGGTTATTTTTGTATTATGTTGCGTTCCTGCATAAATTCAGATCAAATTTGCTCAGCAATTTTCATGAACTTACTCTACGAATTCACCTAGACTTTACTTAGCGATTTTTATGAAACTTACCCTTAGATCTTACCTAGAGCTTACTCTACGATTTTTCACCAACATACTCTGCGTGTTACATGAATATTACCTTGATATTTTACATGAAACTTACTCATTACTCCTTTCGTTTCTTATTGAAGGGAAATTTTATGATGCCTTGAATATTCTCGAACTCTTTGCAAATCCCTTAGTTAATTTAAAATATGGTGCCTTGCATCTGCAGAAATTGGATGAGCTTCTCAACCTTCCTTGTATATTGTTATGAAGTCTGGAACTTGGAACGAAAGGGTCTTCACATGTGAATGTGCCCTCATTTACTTCCATTGTTGGTAGTAACCGCATCTTGAACCCAACCATTTTCCTTTCCTTCCCATTGCCATGGCGATACCAGTTTTATATTAGCCTTAAAAGTCAATTTATAATTTGATATATATATGGATTTATGTAAGGGTAACATTTATTTTTAGTCTTAGAAACCCTTCACCAATTAAATGGCAACGTAATCATTGACCTTACATTTATTTCATAACTCAGAGTTGACCCTTGAGCACTGTATTCATTGTTGAGTCCTTAAATTCCTTAATTGGAAAACAAGTCTCGCTTGAGACTGTCTTAGTTTTATTGTGATTTTTAACAAGACTTGATCTTCCCTGATCTCTTTAATGAAACCTTAACATAACAAGGACATTATTATTTATTAGTTGGGCCTTCCTTGGGTTCCTTAATGTTTTTACAAGTCCACTTGAATCTCTTACCCTTATTACTTAGCAGGACTTGGTCTTCTTAAATTATCTTCTTATGGATACACAATATCACCCTTGGTTATCTCACCTATTCTTTTTGCGATGGAATTTTTATAATTTCTTACTTTAGAGAAGTAACACTTAGTAGGATACATGTTTACAATTTTTACTTGGAATAGAAAAACTTATAACTTTTGTATAAGATGTGTGAAGCAGCGAATAAAAATGAACAAAATCTTGAATCACTATTTCCATGATGTAGGCTTCCTATAGTCTTCTATAGTGATATGAATAAGTGTGAGATTATTTTAATTTATTCATTTTTGGTTGACCCTCTTGTTGAATGGATATGCAAGTAAGTTAGCCTGGAGTTCTCCTGTAATGTGTTAAAAGAAGTTGGGTCTTTCAAAAAAAAAATTAATGTGGAATTATAAGATAGTAATTGAGTTACTTAAGGGTTGTACTTATTATGGAAATCATATCACTTGATAATTGATGTCTGGCATCAAATTGAAAAAAGGTGACAGGTTATCAATCATAAAGTAATTAGCTTATTATTGAGCCATGAAAATAAAATTGATGATTACTCTTGTGCCATGAAATTAATGTTGATGTATGATTGGTTATGTAATTAGCTTACTCTTGCGCATTGAAAATAAAGTTGATGATTACTCTTGCACCATGAACATAATGTTGATGTATGATTGATTATGTAATTAACTTACTCTTGCTCCATGAATATAGAGTTGGTGTATGATTGATTAAGTAATTATATTACTCTTGACCCATGAAAATAATGTTGATGTATGACTGATGATGTAGTCTGGAGTTATGAGTTGTGATTGCTTAAGGGGGCATAGATACCTCCTTGTTCCTCATAACAGTCGCCAGTCTTGAGACCTTAAATGGTCAAAATCAATCAGATGAATTCTGGACTTGAGCATTGCTTATGTATGTGTCTTGGAGGTCCTAACCATGCAAGGTAGGTTGGGAGAGTATTTATTTATTACTCAGTGACATGATTGATCAATTATTAGTATTTTACTTCAGTTGATCGTGATTTGTTGACTTCATCGCTCTTTATGTTTACATTTGATTATGCATCTCTATTAATTATGTTAATGTGTTGAAGAGCATCGTTATTAATTACGATGATATGTCGTTGGAGATGATATTAATTATGTGGTGAGGATTCTAATATCCTAATGAAAAAATAAAATATTTACCTTTTGTACCTTGTTGTTTCTTTCGTAACGGAGGGGTCGTTACATGTTTCCAGTGAGGTGTGACCTCTTTGATGTCTTGATTCATGTGATAGAAGAGAGCCCATGAGTTTATACAATTGAAACTTTGATAAATCCTTTGATTCTTCGATTGCAACCACAACCATGTTGAATTTCTCATGGAGTCTCCTCAATTTTTTCTCCACAACAGTCTGATCTGAAATTTATTTTCCTTGGGTGTGAAGTTGATATACTATGTGCTTGACCTGCATCATAAACTGATCAATCGTCTCTAAATCATTCACGAACAATGTCTCAAAATTTATTCATAGGGTCTGAAAATTCATAGTCTTCACTTTTTTTGTTCCTTGATATGTTTTTGCAAGAATGTCCAATGCATCCTTGACATTCTTTGTAGTTTCAATATTTGGAAAGATTGACTCTTCTACTCCCTGCATTATCATCCATAATGCTTTTGAATTTTTGTTCTACATTTCATTGTAGAGTCTTTCATCTTCTCTGTTCAACTTCTCTTTCTTCATCGTCCAACTTTTTAAATGGAGTTGTGATCATATCTAAACACTCATGACAGCTCAAAAATTCTCTCATCTTATATATATAGGTGCTATACTTTGTTTCGGTCGAATTCCAGATCAACGCTTGACTACTTACGACAACCATGATTTCGCCTCCTAAATTCCTAGGATGTGGTCCTCCTCGACTTGATGTCAGTTACTTGTTCTCTTCAGTATGAAGAGGTTTTCTTAACCAATCCCCTGGAATGACTCAATCTTGCTCTGATACCAAGTCAAATCTACAGGAAAAGAACAAACATGAGAAAGACACAAAAAATAGAAAAAAAATAACCAAACAACAACCTTTGTGGTACATGAAGAGTGTTGATTTGTTCCTTTATTTATATTTGGTTGGAATGTGGAGCACATTTATTACAAAGCACAATGGAACCTTCTCCACTACATCAACCTTTGTTATAACTACTATTTATTTATTAGGGGCCACTAATATAACTATATAACACAAAAGGTTTTAATAGTATTAATGATCCAATAAAATTTAAATACACGACCCTTTTTTTATTATTGTTGCAAGCTTCATCATGAAGCAAAAACAGAAACGAGAGATTTATTTCTTCAACCAACACCATGTATTGGGTGATATTGAACATGGAATCATCTTTTTCAATTATATAAGGGAGATTCAACCTTTTTTAGGCATTCGATCCTTGTATCGACATCAAAAACATATATATACAATATTTGAAACCAGTGACATATCTATTTTTTGGGTTTGCAATGCATATCTACAAGTCTCGGAAATCATTGGAATTGTGGAGACAAGAACAGAGAACAAGAGGCAATCTGTAATATCTTCAAATGTTAGAATATTAAATTCTAAGTGAACTTTGAAATAAACTTATGTTTTTGGAAAATTCATATTTGGAAATTAATTTCCATTTATGGAAAATCGGAATTTGGAATTTTGATTGTTGTAATTAACTATTTAATGACTGTTGGGAAAATATTTGACTTGCCCAACTATCCTCTTTTATTTTGACACATTTGTAAGAAAAACTTTTAATAACTTAAATGATGGAAGGAAAATGGAACAACGAGGTTAAAAATAATTGACCATGACTCCATGAGTGGGGAACAGGTTTGAGTTACCTCAAGGATGATTTTTACAAGTGGTAAATATGGAATTTGATCACTAGCAGACCCTAAACATCATGGATTTTTGAAGTTGCGCATTTCCCAAGGAGGGAAGGAAATACCTAGGCACAAGGATGCATATAAAAGCAACATATGGAGGAGGTATGACATTTGCTAGTATGTTGGAAGAGAAACTATTTGTTGTTATGAGAACTGTTAGTGTGAGAAAAAGGAATTTATGATCTGTGGATGGTGACTATAGCTAAGGAGGATCATTTAGTTTTCCCTTATGGACTCATGGTCATGCTAGGGGGTGAGCAGGACAAGTGAACTTGGCTCTTTTGTTCTATGGTTGGGTGGAACATATTTATTTGATTTGTATTCCAACATCACATTTCAGATTTGTATCTTGGCTTGCATTCCTTGTCAATGTTATGTTTATGATTTTTATTTGTTAGGAATATGATGGCTTAGCATAGTTAAAGGATACTGAATATATTGTTTATTTGAAATGTGATGGTGGTATATATATATATATATATATATATATATATTGAATTTCAATTTAAATATGTACATACACAATTACCATAGAGAATAGATAGAACGGATAACAGTCTGAATGATTTCTTCATTAGCACAAAAATATAGTGATGAATTCAAAGTATATTGCAAAAGCAACCATTGTATTAAATTGATCATTGTTCAAATATTAAAGTTGGAGTACTATAGATCAAACACTCCACAACCTCTTGTTTTGAAAACAGAGTGCTAAGAAGTATACACATAATCTGTATGTAACTGAAGTAATGTGTGCATAGATCAGAACTCGAATAGCTTTTGAGAAAAGATGTTTCCTTCATCCAATTACCTGGATTTTCACAACCTACAAAATAAGAAAATGAGGGTTTAGTGAACTATGCTAGCATTTTAATGGAAATCAAACAATGGAATAATCCAACAAAAAAAACTTAGTTTAAGTTCTGATTTAGATCAACGAATAGCATTAACTTCGGCCTTCGGTGCTTCGGGTGATTTCTAATGTTAGAAATTGGTTTTCCCCAAAGTAGATACACACAGAGTGACATAACTTGTTGATGTCACTATTGAATTAACATTGGCCGAGTGGCTACCACGTGTCACTTATATTTGTGACTTTCACATACCTGAAATTCCAATTTCATCTTGACACTTGTCATCATTTTATTGTGTCACATGTCCTTGGTGACATGGTTTGCTGACTTAGATATTATGTCATGACACATATCCTCCTCCTGGATCTAACAACTGTGATAAGTTCTAGATCAATGGTCTGGATTCATTTCAGCCTTCGGGAATTTGGGTTATCCGTTCCCAATTCTCAATTCTCCTGAAGTGAGATTCCCTGAATAAAAACTCGAGGAACTTGAATTCATCTAACGGTCCATCTTTGACGAAAAAATCCTAACACGATCCAACGATTGTCGATATTTCAGCTATTTCAAGATCAGTGGGGAAGACGTGACTGGTTGCGAGTAGGAGGATGTGGGTGCAATTGATCAAAATGGAATGCCATGAGCGGATTTGTATTACATGGAGGTGAGTGGAGGTGATGTGGTGACCTGATGTCATATAAGCACGTGATTGTGAATGTTGTCGAGGGTGGTTTGGGTCCACATCGCTCTAACCCCCACAATCCCCCAAAAGTTTCCATGTACCCTTCCAACAATATCATGGTATCAATTGTGGGACCTCTTTGGAAAATTAACTTTCGAGTAGTTTACGTCCCTGAAATGAAGTGTGGTCGTCAATCATGTCGCAATATGTGATCCGGGTGATATTTATTTTTTACATGCTCCAAGGATCAATGGTTCTATTTGATTTGAGATCAACGGTCCATGATTACTTTAGGAATTCGGTCTTTGTGCCTTTTCATTGCATAGTTCTTACAATCCTCCGAAGTGTCATATTTCTGAAGTGAGAGATCTACCTCCACATGTCCTCATTGATGGATGGTCTAGATTCACTTAGGGACTTCAGGTGTTTGGGCTTCGAGAGTTTATGAATATTGTGTTTGGAAATCTCTTAGAGTAGTACATAATCAGTTGACATGGCAGGCTCTCGGTACTTCTGTTTGGTCTTTAATACTTGGACGACTTCGATGCTTCGAATGCACAAAAACTATCGATCTGGGTGGCTTTCCTGATCTTCACCGTTGCAATATTAATCTTCTTGATCCTACCATCTGAGCCTGAAATGGATTGTTCTGAATGTTGCATTTTCTCATGGTTTTTCCCTGTGCATACAACATACTCGAACGACCTGTTGTAAGCTCAATTAAAGGAAAACAAGATGATAGGTAATTCGAACCAAATCACAATATGTGTTTATCCTTCAAGAAAAATAGAAAAACTATGTGCAAAGAATCAGTCAAGCAAGACAACAAAAAAAACCAAGTTATTGAACCGACGGGGAACCAAATTTATCAACCAGAAGAGGAAAAATTTGACGAAGGCATAGGGAAATGAGAGAGGAGAGGTAGTGGTGCAAACCTATGTTACAACATTGACGTTTGGTTTGAACCTTCTTCAAAAGAGGTACTGAAGACCTCAGAAATTTTGAAAGGGTCACCAAATTCTTCAATACAAATAAGTTTGTGATTTATAATCCAATAATGATGCTATAATGAAATATAAAAGTAAGAGACAAGTGGAATTTAAATCTCCTTCAGCCTTTAAGAAGGATAATGACAATGAAGTAAAACTATTATGCACACATTAAAGGAATAAGATATATATTATAGATTATCTCTGTGTTGCAAACAATGTTGGAGATTCAAGGGACTTTAATGCCCTCTAACAATTTTTTTTTTTTTTTTTTTTTTTCAGAAATTTGGGGTACATTACATATGGTATTAGAGATGAAGGTTACAACACTTGGACCTAAGGGAAAGGCTAAATTAATTTAATTCTTTTATTTATGTTCAAGAAAAACTAACAAATATGTTTACTGTTACAAACAAAAAATTTGTTGGTCTGTTGTGATAATGTTAACATAGAATGAAGAAGAAATTAGACATGAACATAATCCTAATCCAGGAATTCCTAAAGAGCCAAAGCCAAAAAGTGAAGGAAGTTCAACCACCAAGGTTTTGGAAACAATGAATAACCTCATCATGGAATTACAATAGTTTAAAGTAGAAAACGAAAATATGAACCTCATAATGAAATGTTGCTACACAGTATAGTAACTAAGAGGATCCCAAAGAACAATGAAAAAGAGGAAGAAGTCAACAAAAGGTCCTCTAAAAACTCTGGTCATGAAACAAAAAATGAGGAAAGTTCTTTCGAAGACACACACATTACAGGAAACAAAACAACTACAGGAAGAAAAAGAAAACAAGTAGATCAGCTGGAAGGTGAATTCAAGAAAATAAAACCATCCACCTTTGATGAAGAATTAAGGATGGGTGAAGAGGCTTAAGCATGGCTACTAGATATAAAGAAATACTTTCATATTTATAATTATTCTAGTAATATGAAAGTCAGAATTCCCATTTACATCTTGAAGGGAAAAACAAGTATGTTGTGGCAAGACCTGAAATTGGCTAAGGTATTGAAAGAGAAAGAAACGGAATGGTCAGATTTTAAGAAATATTTTGAGAAACAATATTTGTCAGAAAGTGACTACGAAAGAAAGAATAAGGAATTCTATGAGATAAGACTCAGACAAATGACCAAGGACGATTTGATTGTAACAACCTCATATTTATAAACATCATTAAGTTTCATAAACATTTTCATTTAGTAAACTGAAACAATAACTTCCTAGCATAATATGGATTTTGATAACAACAAATTCAGTAACTTAGATTTATCAATGGATACTGATTTCATGGCAGAAAGAAATAAATACATAACTTAACAAAGTACCTGGTTCTGATGCTAATTTTTGTTGCCTCTGTGCCTTGCTGCTGCCTTCCTGCTTCCTGCTACTAGATCAACCTTGCCACAAATAGGAAAATAACTGCCCAAAACTACTGTCCTCCTTGCCAACTAGGAAAACTACCTAGCTCCAATATATCTATGGATATCCCGACCCTCCATGCCCAAAACCTCCAGCAACTCAGTGGCTCAACTGGTCCAAAGTCACAGTGAGAAATCGTGCCTCAATTTGATCACATGTCACAGCCAAAAACTCTCGGCTCACAGAAAAATCATAATCCTCCCCGAATCCATCCTTTGTTCCCTTCCTTATCCCTCCTTCACCGCCTCATGCCTTCACTCCTTTTCCTCTGTCGTCCCCCTCCATACTCCTCCCATTAATATTCTATCTTCTTGGGATTCATAGTCCCTCCCTGGCTGCATACGCAACCATTTTATATTATATAACAATGATCTCTCAAATCTATTTCTCAGGTCATTAAATGTAATTTTGTAATTAAATATTTAGTTAGTTAATCACAATTATATCCTTTAACTTGATTAATAACTCACTTAATTAAATTCATTAAATCATCACTGTTTAATTAACACTTTATTGACACAATTAATCCCTTAGTTAGTTTTGCTTTATAATTTTATACATTTTTCCAACTAGGGGCGTTACATATACTCACCCTTCAGGAAACTTTGTCCTGAAGTTAAGGTATCATATGGTGCAAAGGAAAAGAGCATGGTTCACACATTCATAACAGTAGCTGACACTATCAGTAGGTAAGTCAAGAAAGCTCATATATACTAGTGTATGTGTACAAGAAATGCATGTGTAGCTAGTACATGCAATTCTCGTGCATGTACTAATAATCAAACTGTCATCCATTAGTAATTTATGTATGCATTCAATCCAGTCAGCAAGACTAGTC
>JZKD02S0166913.1:689156-706748 GCA_000966675.3 Picea glauca
CCTGTGCTTCCTTTAGTCTCTGCCTGATCTGAATCACCTGTTCCTCCATTTCCTAAATCAATTCTGGCCCAACTGTTACTCGGTCTTCTAATCTATCCCAACTCAATGGTGTTCTACATGGCCTTCCATACAAAGCTTCGTATGGTGGCATTCCGATGGAACTATGATAACTGTTATTGTAGGCAAACTCTACCAAAGGTATGTACTTCTCCCACTGGGTTTGATTATCCATTACATACATCCTAAGCATGTCTTCCATAACTTGATTTACTCTCTCAGTTTTCCCATCTATTTCAGGATGATAAGTTGTGCTTAAGTTCAATTGAGTCCCCAATGCTGACTGTAAACTTGTCCAAAACCTAGATGTGAATCTGGAGTCCCGATCTGAAATGATCTTCTTAGGTATCCCATGCAAACAGATAACCTCGCTTATGAACACTCGTGCCACATCAGTAACATCATAAGTGTCTCTAACCGAAATTAAATGAGCACTCTTGTTTAGCTTATCCACTATCACAAGAATGTAATTGTGTCTATGAGATGTGAGTGGCAACCCTACAACAAAATCCATTGAGATGACTTCCCATTTAGACATAGGAACATCATGTGGTTGTAGGAGGCCTGCCGAGTGATGGTGATCGACCTTCACTTGTTGACACTCTAGACATCTGGAGAAGAAATGGACTATATCGTGCTTCATGCCTACCCAAAAGAAGAGTTTCTTCATCTCTGCGTACATCTTCTTCACTCCCGGATGTGCACAATAAAGTGATCTATGGGCTTCCTTCAGTATGATGCTTCGAATATCCCCATTCTCAGGGATGTACATCCTTCCTCGATATCTTAACAATCCATCTGTTTCCAGATTATATCCTTCATACATTGGGTCTATCTACCTCCTGCTCTGTAGGTCTGAAGTAACCTTTAAATACCAACTGTCTCCTAGTAGTTGTGTCAACACATGTTCCCTGAGACTGACCTTTAAGGTTACCAAGGAGAAGATACATGGTCTCCTACTCAAGGCATCTGTGACCACATTTTCCTTTCCCTTTATGTACGAAATACCGAAATCGTACTCACTCATAAACTCACTCCATCGACTTTGTCTGGCGTTCAGATCTCTTTGAGTGAAGAGATGTTTTAAACTTTCATGGTCCATTTTGAGTTCAAAATTTCACCCTACAAGATAGTGCCTCCAAAGTTTCAGAGCTAGCATTACAACTTCCAACTCTAAATCATGAGTCGCGTATAACTCTTCCTGCTTCTTCAACTTTCTTGACTCATAAGATATCACTCCTCCATCCTGCATTAGCACGTCCCCCAATCCTTGTTTCGAGGCATCCATGCAGACCATGAAGTCCTTTTCCATATCTGGCACTCGTAGAATTGGCGTACTAGTTAGTAATATCTTAAGTTCAATGAATGCACTATTACATTATTCTGTCCATTCATACCTGACCCCCTTGCGTTGCAAAGTGGTGATGGGTTTCACTATTTTTGAGAATCCTTCCACAAATCTCCGGTAATAACCCGCTAGCCCCATGAAGCTCCTCACTTCATGGGCATTTTTCGGCATTGGCCATTCCATAATGGCCTTTACCTTTTCTGGGTCCACCGAGATTCCTTCACCGGAAATGATATGACCTAAATAGTGGATCTTTGTCTGGAAGAAGGAACACTTCGACAACTTCCCATACAATTTGTTCTCCCTAAGGCAAGACAACACTATTCGCAAGTGTTCCTCGTGTTCTCTTTCACTCCTGGAATAGATGAGAATGTCATCTAGAAAAATTTGTACAAATCGATCTAAGTATTTCCTGAATACACCATTCATGAGGCTCATGAATACTGCTGGCGCATTAGTCAATCCAAAAGGTACTACAACAAACTCGTAATGTCCAAACTGAGTTCGAAAGGCAGTTTTTGGGATATCACCTTCCTTAATCCTTAACTGATGATACCCCGATCGCAAATCGATCTTTGAGAATACTGTTGCTCCTTTCATCTAATCGAAGAGATCATCTATTTGTGGCATTGGGTACCTATTTTTCACTGTAGCATGATTCAAGTCCCTGTAGTCTATACACAGTCGTAAGGATCCAACCTTCTTCTTTACAAAAATTATCGGTGCGCCCCAAGGTGAGACACTGGGCCTTACTAGCCCTAAGTCTAGTAACTCCTTCAACTGCATTTGCAATTCACAAAGTTCCAGCGTCGTCATTCGATACGGAGTCTTGGATATTGGTTCTACACCAGGTTTTAGCTCAATAGTAAAGTCAAGCTCCCTTTTCGGAGGTAACCCTGGTAACTCGTTCGGAAAAACATCCTGAAATTCTGACAATACCGGGTACTGATCTAATGAGGGTCCCTTCCTTTCATTCACTGCTTCCACTACATAAAGTCGACACCCTTGTCTCAAGCATCGCTTGACCTTCATAGTTGATATAAAGAGTAATGACACTTTTCTTTGTACACCCTGAATCTCTACCGGTTTTCCTTCATCATCGACACAAAGCACCCTCTTTGCGAAACAATCTACCAAAGCTCAATGAGCTACTAACCAATCCATTCCAATTATTAGGTCATACGCCCCAAGAGTAGTGACATATACCTTTAACATGGTAGTGCACACTCCTAGGTCTACTATACAATTATCGACACTAGGTCCTACAGCTTGTTTTTCTCCCAAAGCCATCTCGACTTGTTTAAAGTCATCGTGCTCGTAGGCTGATAGCCCACTCTTTTCTAATGCAGATGGTGAAAGGAAACTATTTGTCGCACCAGAATCAAACAAAATCTTAACATTAATATGATTTAGCGTACCTGATGACTCCACCACAGTGGATTGATGTTCAGCCTGGCGGTTATTAACTTCTGCGTAAATCTGGTGGTTGCTACTTGACCTCCCCATTGGTGCCTTGCCTTCTCTATGCACAAGCCCTGATTGTAACTCTGGACAATCCCGTTCGTAATGGGGTCCTTCGTATCTCCAATAGGTAATACGAGATTGAACCGATGCACTGTTATGTGTCTGATTCTGAAATGAGTTCCTTCCCCTGGAACCCCTACCCCTACTAGTTGTTCCCCGATATGGTCGTGGACCTGTTTGCACCGTTGGAAATGAACGAGATGTTGCACTAGCTACCATTGAAATCCCTGTAGCTACTGTCCTTGGCACGATTCTGTTACCATAAGGTGGTGGCCTTGAGCCCCATCCCCTAGGAAATGTCCTCGGGGTCTTTCCTACAAATCCAGGGTGATGCGGAAATGTCGATCTTGCCCCCCCTGTTAAGTTTATGTGTTCTTCTGCGTAACAGGCATTTTCTACCACCTCTGTTACTTAAGAAAACTTCCACATCCACACCATAGCTCTTATATTTGGGTTCAATCCATAAATGAAGCGCTCTCCCTATCGCTGGTCATTGTCCATATACGAAACGTATTTGACTAGTTCCATAAACCTGATCTCATATTCGTCTACAGTTCTGTTTCCTTGTACTAAGGCATAAAATGCCCCTACTTGTTGCTCCTCATAGTATGCTAGTAGATATTTCCTTCGGAACCTCTCCTTGAAAAGTTCCCAAGATACTGTGTCTGGGGTAAGGTGTAGTTGTCTTTGCAAGTTTCCCCACCGGTTCAAGGAGCTATCTCTTAACTGGAAAATTGCGATCTTGGCCTTTGAATTGGATGCATATTCCCTTAAGGCAAAACACCTTGTCATTCCTTCCAACCATGCTTCCGTGCGTTCACTGGGGCGCGACCTCCGGCAAACTCTGGAAGTTTGATCTTTTGCAACTCTCGCGTGATGTCTTCAGGTGGAAATTCTCCCCTTGAGTTCCTTGATGCTTCTGGATTACCGGTTCCAGATGTTGGGGGTTCCACTTCACTCCCTGCTGGTTGGTGCCCCTTTAAAGTATCGTTAATGGCTTCCAACGAGCGTAGTATGAGGGCTAGTTCGGGCGATGGTGGTGGTGGTGGTGGTGGTGTCGGTGGGGTTGATGGTGTTGGTGGTGTTGGTGGTGTTGATGGTGTGGGTGGCGTCAGTGGTGCCCTTGACGACGCTCCCCTGCCTCGACCCCTTCGAGTCCTAACCATCTTGCATGACTTAACCTGCATCACCCCAAAGTTATCAGGGTGAGTTCCAGGACGTTTCAAATTGGTGCTACTTAAACTTAGAAACAGGGTTGGGCGTAAGTTTTCTTTACTTGTCTGTAAACAGACATTACTCCATCAAGGGAATTGGCTAGGTTTGGGTTAGGATGAAGAATCTAAGCTTGGTTAACATCGAACTTTAAGGTAGGTTAACCTTACACTCAAATAAAATTATTAATTTAAAATTATTATTACACTAATTTAACCCAAATTAATTTTACTTTAATTTTATACTAAATTAATCTTATTTATATATAAATTATTTATACTAAATTATTTAATTTACTTTAAATTATTTTTAACACTTTATATTATATATATATATATAATAATTGAACGTATACCCAAGGGTTCGGGCACGCATGGGTTCCACGTGCTCATCTAGCTTTCATAAGCTCCCTCGTTTCTAACCCCCAATTTCCTACACCTGTCAACCTTTCAACTCTCTACTCGTTCTTCCTCTATCCCACTTTCTCATCNTAATTGAACGTATACCCAAGGGTTCGGGCACACATGGGTTCCACGTGGTCGTCTGGCTTTCATAAGCTCCCTCGTATCTAACCCCCAATTTCTACACCTGTCAACCTTTCAACTCTCCACGCGTTCTTCCTCTGTCCCACTTTCTCATCCGCTGGGACTTTCCTCACATCAGTCTTTGTCCACCACAGATCTGCCTCTGCTTTGTTCAGAGGTTTTCAGAATCCCCCGTGCCATGGCTCACCTCCACAACGTTGTTCCGAGCACTTTACCAGTTCGTTCTGCAGAAACAGAGTATATTGATACGACCCCTGATAAGATCCAGGACCTGGAGTCTAGTCTCCTTGAATTGTTGGGAACCAATCCCTTGTCTGTACATTTCGCAGAGATCACCCTCAGCTATAGTAAGAGGTACGATTCAGTCTACATGTTGGGCACGGTTTTAGTACCTTCATGAAGAATGTTGAGTTAATTGAGTCAAGAATCTGCATAAGCCTTCCTTATGCTATGGTAAGGAATGGTAATTTTCCTCTTTTGAACAAAATGATTTGCTTGTAATTCTCGTTCTGTACGAATTTTGGTATTTTTCTTTTAATTTAATTCATTTATATTTATAATTTTATTCGTCTGTGCATATGCATGTAGTTAGATGCATATACCTTGTCTTCTGTATTGCTCACGGCCCTTGGCTCCTAACTGTAAAAATTCCCACTTAATTTTTGGGTTTTGGGGTTTCCTCATGCTCGATGCTAAGAGTCTCCTGCCCTCACAGATTCCCGATCTCCAGTATGCTGACGTGCTACCTTCTAGCTTTAGCCCTCCTTTGGTAATGCTTTGGTCCATGTGACCCTGTCCTATGTGACCGTAGTCCTATTCCTTGTCAGGATTCGGGGTTTCGCGACTTTCGTTGTCATGAACCTCTGTCATCACAAACTCCCGATCACCGATATGTCGATGCGGTGTTTGTGTGTTAGACCTTCGGGCTAAATTCCTGGTCCATATGACCATTATACCACCAGACCACAGGCTTGTCCCTTATCAGGGTTTCGGTCCTCCACGGGCAAAATTTCTTCAATTCAAAATTTGTGGTGCCTTTTCGCGTTTACCCTGGGTCAACGAATGGTTAAAATTTTAACTTTTCATGATTTTGAAGGTTAATGAAATCAGGGTTCGGGGTTTCTCGTAACAAAGAATCAAGGTAACTTGAATTACGAAACCCCGATCTCCGATTTCTCGATGTGATTAAGTCTCAATTAAACCATCATTAATTAATTCTTTTAATCAAGGGTTAAGAGTTAAGTTAATTACGTCGGCTTTCGGGGTTCGCGATTTCGTAGTGTATGGATACCTTGTCCATGAAACTTGTGATATCCCGATACCCAATACCACCTATCCACCGTTGACCCTTCTGTGGGCCCCATTGTCCCTTGGCTTCTCGGGAAATTGCGTTTCGCGATTTCATAGCTCTCGTTGCTATGTTTTCGGGACTCTCGATATCCCGATACTCGATGAAGCCCTCCTATGGAGCTTTTACCGATGGCGCTAGATGATTTCCACGCATCCTTGGAATGAACGGCTCAAATTGTGTCAGGAAATCGTGGATCGTGAATCCTTTGTGCCAGAATTTCACGACTCCAAAAATTCCGATATCTCGAACTCTGATTTTTCGGGATCTCTCGCCAGGCGTCCTCGCTGATGGATGGTTCAAAACTCCCATCGGGATATCGCGGATCACGACTCCAACATGCGAGCGTTATATGCCCTCAAAAACCCCGATATCCCGACTCCCCGATTGGCTAACAACCGGCCTCTACTACGATAGCTGACCCCCACCCATCGGGGTTTTGCGGATCAAGAATTCAAAGTTTCTAAACATCATGTCCCTGGGATTCTCGATTTCCCGATGGGGCCAAACGCATATGGTTCTCGATGGTTTCCACCTGTCCCATAGATGGAAAGCTCTGATTGTATCGGGATTTCCTCTACGGATTTCCCGACCTCTTGCTCACAGAGTTCCCGACTCTTCTCAGATGATGAACACCTTTCCTCCACTTTGACTCTGGTGGTCCCACATGCTTATGTCACTGTCAAGATATCACGGATCGCAATTCCCAGCGACGAGGTTTCTTTGTCTTAGAAAACCCCGATTTCCAGATCCCCGACTCTGTGGGATCTCCTGACTCGTGTCCCCACCGTTTGGAGGATTCCGATTCTATCGGGAAATCGTGGATCGTGATTTCAACATGCACAAGTTCCAAACTCCTGAAATCTCCGATGGGTAAAATCCTGATTCCTCCCCAGAACACTGACGTGTGTCCTGCCGAGATCAATGGCTAGGATCCATTCTCGGGATTTCGAGAACCACAAGGTCTCGATTCTCTGACTTAACAAACTCTGACTCCAATGACTGACCTCCTGTCAAGCTCTCCTGGGTGGCGCTCGATTGCTGCCACGCGTCCCTCCAACGGACGACCCCGATTACGTCGGGATTTGTACTCCTGTATCCCTTGAGGACTTAACTCCCTCGTAACTTCCTGCAGATCAGATGGTTTTTGGGTATCCACCCGAGATTTGATGACTCAGATTCGTTCTCCCTCATAATAGGCAACTCTTCTTCGGGATAATCGATTAGTTGCATGAACATTATGTGGTGTTAAAACCGCTCTTTTGGTACAGTCAAAATTTGTATTGGTCTACTGTTCATGAGAGTTTACGTTATTTAAGATTTTGTCGGGGCTAATACAGGCAGGTAATTTACACGCTTCCTGTGCGATACAAGTTTTCCGTATCTCTTTGCTGCTGCGCATTGGTAGTTCCTCATTCAGGTAAGTTCGAGATAAAGTAGGCCTTTTTAAGGTCTTGCAAAAGTCCTATTTCATTTTATATAGTACAACTCGTATAGTTATTAAATTTTTCCAACTTCAAGCCTTCAACAGAAGCTCCCCTCGATATTTTCATCGATTTTCAGGTGTTAATACTACTCGAAACTTCATTGACCAACATTGCTCAAATAAAATAAAATTAACGCTTCTCTTTTTCGTGCTTAAAAGATTTATCAGGTTGCTTTAAGGGTAGCCATTTTATAGGAGGTGATCCTTTCAACTATCCGGTTTGCTGCCACTATTTTAAAGGCATTCCTTCGAATGTTCAGACTAAAACTGTAATGACCATACATGATCCAGTTACAAGGTATTACCTAAAGTTATTGCTTGCGATATATGAGATTATTTTCTTGGGTAACTTAGGGGTACTACCTGAGTATATTTTCGGATACTGTATCGGTCATATCGGGTCAAAATGAACGTGTTTTGTTTGTAGTTAAAGAGGGGCTGGAGTTAATACTCGGGTTTTTGCCCCTTAGGCCTAGATTTCGAACTAGACGCTCTGATACCATATGTAACAACCTAATATTTCTAAACATCATTAAGTTTCATAAACATTTTCATTTAGTAAACTGAAACAATAACTTCCTAGCATAATATGGATTTTGATAACAACAACTTCAGTAACTTAGATTTATCAATGGATACTGATTTCATGGCATAAAGAAATAAATACATAACTTAACAAAGTACCTGGTTCTGATGCTAATTTATGTTGCCTCTGTGCCTTGCTACTGCCTTCTTGCTTCCTGCTACTAGATCAACCCTACCACAAACAGGAAAATAACTGCCCAAAACTATTGTCCTCCCTGCCAACTAGGAAAACTACCTAGCTCTAGGATATCTACGGATATCCTGGCCCTCCGTGCCCAAAACCTCCAGCAACTCGGTGGCTAAACTGGTCCAAAGTCACAGCTAGAAATCGTGCCTCAATATGATCACATGTCACAGCCAAAAAATCTCGGCTCACAGAAAAATCATAATCCTCCTCGAATCCATCCTCTGTTCCCTTCCTTATCCTTCCTTCACTGCCTCATGCCTTCACTCCTTTTCCTCCGCCGTTCCCCTCCATACTCCTCCCATTAATATTCTATCTTCTCGGGATTCATAGTCCCTCCCTGGCTGCATACGCAACCATTTTATATTATATAACAATGATCTCTCAAATCTATTTCTTAGGTCATTAAATGTAATTTTGCAATTAAATATTTAGTTAGTTAATCACAATTATATCCTTTAACTTTATTAATAACTCACTTAATTAAATTCATTAAATCATCACTATTTAATTAACACTTTATTGACACAATTAATCCCTTACTTAGTTTTGCTTTATAATTTATACATTTTTCCAACTAGGGGCATTACATTGATAAATAAATTTCTATAACTATTGATATTTGTACTATACATCAAGGAAGACAAAGTAAAGATACAACAATTTGTAAGATGTCTACCACATTCATACAAAGACATAATTTAATTTGACAATCTCAATTATTTAAATGAAGTGTTTAGAAAGGCTTGGATGTGCTATGATCAATACAAAAACAAGGTCTGAAATTCCCAAGGCATGGAAGGACAAGAAACAAGACATAATGAATTAGCGAAAGAAAGGGTTCCAACCAGTCCCTTTCTGAAATATGGAAAAAAGTTTCCAAAAGAAGGACTATCATTCCAACACCCAAAGTGCTCAAGGGGGAGGTAGACCGGTTAACCTGGGAGTCAAGAAAATTGGGGACAAACCCAGAGAACCATTAAAGTGTTGGGAGTGTGGAGAACCTCACTTGAGGAGAAATTGTCCACCCTTAATTTCCATGGAAAGAGCTTCAATCCATAACCTGCAAGAAGCTTTGACAATAGGATATATGGGTAGAAGCTTGCACAGAATTAATACAACTATGGATGGAAGGAAAGTTGATCATCCATCTACTATCGTGGAGGTTGAAGGTAAAATTCATGACAACCACATTTCCATATTAATTGACCCAGGAGGTAGTTTGAGTTATGTTATTACTGGTTTAGTTGGATTAAACAAGCTCAAGAAATTAAAGCATGCTAAATCTTGGTTAGTACAATTATCAACAGGGACCAAGAGAAAGGTAAAAGATTTTATTCCTAAATGTGAACTCAACATAGACGGTCGAAGTACAAAGTTAGATCTGAACATTTTACCTTTGGGATCTTACGATTTAATCATTGGAATGGACTAGTTAGAGAAACACAAAGTAAAATTAAACTGTTACAAAAATTTAGTTAGTTACAGAGATGAAAACAACATAGTTAGGATGATACAAGGGATTAGAAAATTAATTTCAGTTAGGCAGATATCATCCATGCAGCTTAAGAAATTTATGAACAAAGGTTCCAAGTTTATGTTTTTCAAGTAACTAATCTATTAGAAAACAGAAGAAAATCCAGTTTAGAGGACTTTGCAGTCCTACATGGGTTTAGAGATGTATTTGTGAATGAAATACCAGAACTACCTCCAAGAAGAGAGATATATTTCTCTATTGATCTACTACCTGGATCTGCCCCGATATCTAAGGCACCTTATAGAATGAGTCTACCTGAATTAAGGGAATTGGAAATTCAGTTGGAAGAACTGTTAGATAAAGAATATATCAGACCAAGTGTCTCATCTTGGGGAGCATCGATTCTCTTCGTTAAAAAGAAAGATGATACCTGGAGACTATGCATTGACTATCGACAACTAAATAAGATGGCGATCAAGAATAAGTATCCTTTATCCAAAATTAATGACTTATTTGACCAAGTTGGAGGAGAAAGGATCTTCTCTAAGTTAGATTTAAGGTCTCGTTATCACCAAGTCAGAATAAAAGACGAAGATATAAATAAAACAATATTTAGAACACGTTACGAACACTATGAGTTTGTCGTAATTCTGTTTGGTCTTACTAGTGCACCAATAACCTTTATGTGTTTGATGAATAAGATATTCAGTCAATATCTGGATAAATTTTTGTTGGTGTTTATCAATGATATTTTAGTTTACTCGAAAATGGAACAAGAACATAACAAACATCTGAAAATAATATTGTAGACCTTAAGGAAACACGAGTTGTATGCGAAGTTTGATAAGTACGACTTCTACCAAAGAAATATACAATACCTAAGACACATGATATCTAAAGAGGGCATTGTAGTTGATACAAAAAAGATAAAATCCATTATGTAATGTAGAAGAAATCAGAGCATTCAAGGGAATTACCAGTTATTAACGAAGATTTATCAAAGGATTTTCTAAGATCACATATCCAATTACATCCCTACTGAAAAAGGGAATAATATTTACTTGGTCACAAAAGTTCCAGGACAACTTTGATAAATTAAAGGGATTGTTAACTACGACACCTATCCTAAGGGTAGAAGATCCCGATAAAGATTTTACAGTTTGTGTGGATGCAGGCAAAGAAGGCTTGGGAGGTGTCCTAACACAAGATGGAAACATCATCTGTTACAGATAACGTAAACTAAAATAACATGAACAAAATTACGTTACACATGATTTGGAATTAACAACAGTAATTCATGCTCTGAAAATGTGGCAACATTAATTAATGGAGAGAACGTTTCTGCTACTAACCGACAATAATGGTGTAAATTTTGTATTCATTCAACAAGATCTCAATGCAAGGCAAGCGACATGGCTAGACTTTTTAAGAGAATTTGATTTTGAAGTAAGACACATCAAAGGAAAATAAAACAAATTTGCAGATGCTCTAAGTCAGAGGACTAACAAACTTTATGAGATAAGTGTTAGCAAAGAAGAAAACGACATTGAACAAAGAATAAAATATGCAAGTTGTAATGATGAAAAGTACATCAAAACAACAACAAAATTGCATGAAAATGCAGAAAAACTGAACAAAACAGATATGAGTTTAGATAAAAGTTGACTGCTAAGGCTCAAAAATAGGCTATATGTACCTAATTCTGTTGATTTAAAATCAATAATTCTTGATGAATTGCACAAAAGGTCTTATTCTAGTCATCCAGGATTCCAGAAAATGATAACAACCTTAAGAATTTTTTTTTATTGGCCTAACATGAAGAGTGAAACAACTGAATATTTATCTAAATGCTTTGATTGTCAATAGGTAAAGGTTGAACATCAATATCTAGCCGGTATGCTAAAGCCTCTACCTTTAACAGAATGGAAGTGGGAGATTATATCGTTGGACATCATCAAATATTTGCCTGACACTCAAAAGAAAAATGAATCGATTATGGTAGTGATTGATAAACTTAGAAAATATGCACATTTTATACATGTGAAATCTACTTATAAAGAAATTAATATTGCTGAATTTTTTATGAAAGAATTATTTAGATTGCAGGGAATTCCTAAGATGGTGATCTCCGATAGAGATGCCAAATTTATGTCAACGTTTTGGAAGGAATTGTTTGCAGGATTGGATACTAACCCAAATTTCATCACAAGATACCATCCACAAACAGATGGGAAAACTGAATGAACGAATCATATTGTGGAAGACATGTTACGAATGTACGTGAGAATGAAACCAACTAAGTGGGAGGAGAACCTACAGTTAGTTGAATTTTATTACACTAATGGCTATCAGACATCATCCAAGATGAGTCCCTTCGAAGCATTATACAGAAGGAAATGAAAAACCCCGATTAGCTGGGAAAATCCAGTTGATAGGCTTATATTGGGACCAAAAATTCTCTAGGAAATGGAGAAAATGGTAAAAAAGGTACAACAAAATTTAAAGGAGGCCCAAGACCGACAGAAAAGATACATAGATTTAAAAAGGATACACTAGGAATTTAAAATTGGGGACCATGTATATATGAAAGTCAAAGCAAGGAGGAGCTCTCTAAAGCTAGGAAATTGTTCAAAGTTGGTGCCCAGGTTTTGTGGCATCTTCGAGATTTTAACTCAAATCGGACCCATGGAATATCAACTAGCATTTCCTGCAAACTTAAAAGTTCATAATGTTTTTCATGTTTCCTTATTAAAAAAGTATATTCATGATCTTACTCACATCATTGATTGGAACATGGTGCAGATTGAACCATAAGGTGAGTTCCAAGAGGAACCTCTGCGCATTCTAGATAGGAAATAAACAGTACTACTAAACAGATCCATCGCCCAGGTAAAAGTGCAATGGAAGCACTTTAGCCCTCAGGAGGCCACTTGGGAATTGGAGGAAGATTTGCATAAATCTTATCCAACCCTTTTCTGAGAGAGGAAGGAACACTGAGGACAATGTTGTACTTAAGGGGGAGATGATGTAATATCCTCAAATGCTATAATATTAAATTCTAAGTGAACTTTGAAATAAACATCTGTTTTTGGAAAATTCGGATTTGGAAATTATTTTCCATTTATGGAAAATCCAAATTTGGAATATTGATTGTTGTAATTAATTATTTGATGATTGTTGGGCAAAGATTTGACTTTCCCAACTATCCTCTTTTATTTTGACAAATGTGTAAGACAAACATTTAATAAATTAAATGCCCGAAGACAAATGGAACATCAAGGTCAAAAATAGTTGACCATGACTCTATGAGTGAGGAACGAGTTTGAGTTACCTCACGACTGATTTTTACAAGTGAAAAATGTGGAATTTGACCACTAGCAGCCCCTAAAAATTAGGGATTTGTAAAGATGTGAATTTCCCAAGGAGGTAAGGAAAGAACTAGGCCCAAAGATTCATATAAAAACAACATATGGCGGATGCAGGACGTTTCTTAGTATGTTGGGAGATAAACTATTTGCTATTATGAGCACTATTAGTGTGAGGCAAAGGAATTTCTAATCTGTGGATGGTGACTATAGCTAAGGAGGATCATTTAGTTTTCCCTTATGAGCTCATGGTTGGGCTAGGGGATGAGCAACAGAAGTGAACTTGGTTGTTCTACTCTATGGTTTGGTGGAATGTGGTTGTTCCATTTGTCTTCCAGCATCAGGTTTCAGATATTTATCTTCGTTTTCATTCCTTGCCAATGTTATGTTTATGATTTTTATTTGTTAGGACTATGATGGCTTAGTATAGTTAAAGCACGCTGAATATATTTTTTATTTGAAATGTGATGGTGGTATATATATTGAATTACCATTTAAATATGTACATACACAATTACCACATAGAATAGATACAATGAATAATAGTCTGAATACATTCTTCATTACCACAGAAATATAGTGATGAATTAAAAGTATCTTGCAAAAGAAACCATTGTATTCAATTGATCAATGTTCAAATATTGCAGTTGGAGTATGATAGATCAAAGACTCCACAACCTCTTGTTTTGTAAAACATAGTGCTAAGAACTATACACATAATCTATATGTAACCAAGGTAATGTGCGCATAGATCAGAAATCGAATACCTTTCAAGAAAAGATGTTTCCTCCATCTAATTACCTCGATTTGCACAACCTGCAAAAGAAGAAAATGAGGGTTTAGTAAACTATTCTATCATTTTAATGGAAATCAAACAATAGAATAAGCCAAGGACAAAAACTTAGCTTGAGTTCCAAATTAGATCAATTGTTAGCATTAACTTCGATCTTCAACGCTTCGGGTGATTTCTAATGTTAGAAACTGGTTTTCCCTGAAGTACATACTCTCGAAGTGATGTAACTTATTGATGTCACTGAAGACTTGGTATTGGCCGAGTGGCTGCCACATGTCACTTAGATTCATGACTTGCACATACCTTAAATGTCAATTTCATCTTGACACTTGTCATCATCTGATTATGCCACATGTCCTTGATGGCGTGGTCTACTGACGTAGATCTCCTGTCGTGGCACATATCTTCCTCTTAGATCTAACGACTGTGATTAGTTATATATCAAAGATCTAGATTCATTTCGACCTTCCAGAATTTGGGTTATCCATTACCAATTCCCAATTCTCTCAAAGTGAGAATCCCCGAATAAAAAATTGAGCAACTTGAATTCATCTAACGATCCATATTTGACGCAAAAATCTTAACTCATTCCAATGATTGTCGATATTTCAAATATTTCAGGATCAGTGGGGAAGACATGACTGGTTGCGAGCAGGAGGACGTGGAGGCAATTGATCAATAGGGGATGTCATGAGAGGATTTGTATTACGTGGAGGTGAGTGGAGGTGATGTGGTGACCCAATGTCATATAAGCATGTCATTGCGGAAGTTGTTGAGGATGGTTTGGGTCCACACAACTCCGACTCCTGCAACCCCCCACAAGTTGTCACATACCCTTCTAACAATACCATGGTATCAATTGCGGGACTACTCTGGAAAATTAGCGTTCGAGAATTTTACGTGCCCGCAATGAAGTGTGAGCATCGATCTTGTCATAATCTGTGATCTGGGTGATATTCCTTTCTTACCTGCTACAAGGATCAATGGTTCTTGTTGATTTGAGATCAATGGTTCATGATTACTTTGGGAGTTCAGGCTTTGAGACTTTTCAATGCATAGTTCTTACAATCCTTCGAATTGTCGTTTTTCTGGATTGCGAGATCTTCCTCCACGTGTCCTCATTGATGGACGGTCCAGATTCACTTAGGGACTTGGGGTGTTCGGACTTCGAGAGATTATGAATGTTTTGATTGGAAATATCCTGGAGTAGTATGAACGTGTTTAATATGGAAAGATCTCATGACTTCTGTCAGGTATTTAATCCTTGCATGACTTCAACGATCCGAATGCATGAAAACTTTTGATCTGGGTGGCTTGCTGGATCTTCACCGTTGCAATTTTAATCTTCCTGATCCTACCATTTCATCCCAGAATGGACTATTCTAAATGTTGCATTTGGTCATGGTTTTTCCCTGTGCATACAACATACTCGATCGACCTATTGTAAGCTCAATTAAAGGAACATAAGATTACATGTAATTCGAGCAAACCCACTATATGTGTTTATCCTTCAAGAAAAATAGAAAAACTCTCCACAAAGAATCGGTCAAGCAAGCCAACAAATAAAACCAAGATATTGAACAGATGGGGAACCGACTTTATCAACCAGAATAGGAAACATTTGACGAAGGCATAGGGAAATGAGAGAGGAGATGCAAGAGTGCATACCTAGGTTACAACATTGACGTCTAGTTTGAACCTACTTCAAAAGAGGTACTGAAGACCTGGGAACTTTTGATAGGTTCACCAAATTCTTCAATACAAATAAGTGTGTGATTTATAATCCAATAACGACACTATAATGAAATATAACAGTAAGAGACAACTGGAATTTAAATATCCTTCGGTCTTTAAGAGGGATAATACAAAGAAGTAAAACTTATATGCATACATTAAAGGAATAATATATATATAATGAATTATCTCTGTATCACAAACGATGTTGGAGATTCAAGGCACTTTAATTCCCTCTAACAATTTTTTATGTTTCTTTTGGAAATTTGGGGTACATTACAGAATCACATCTGTAAACCATGAAATTGGTGAATCTCTCTTAAAACATATATTTTTTCTTTGTCTTGTTGCATTCATTATTTGATTAGTCTTTTGCTATTAATATAGCCTGAATGTTAAAGTGTCCATATGCATCATTGGTGCATTCATTATTCAATTAATTTTTTTCTATGAGTGTAGACATGAAGGTTGGAGTATCTATATGCATGGATTTCATGGATTACCCATGTGACTATCTCATTATTTTTCCATTCTTATTCTACTACAATGAAATATGTTATCTTACTTTACGCTACAAGTTGGAAGGAAATCACTGCAATTTCTACCTGGCAAGGGATCAACTACTTCATCATTTGTGTCAAATAGCTCCATCTCTCAACAACATGCTTACTTGTGTCAAACTGCCTTGCCACCTTGGCATATAATGACAACAAACCAAATGAATAACATCATTAAGATAAAGTATTAGAGATGAGAACTTGTTACACACCAACAAACAAAATTGTATTGACTAATTGAATTCTTTACAATAGATTGTCACTCCAATATAGAAGGAGAGGTTTTAACTGCACACCAAAATAGGAGACTAAAATGGAGAAGACCTTCACACTCGACTAGATGTACAACAACCTCCTAAATAAAAGAATCAAATAACTTATGTAAAGATAAACTCTACATTACAATAACACACCACAATCTTAATAATATAATGAAGAATATCACATATTCAATACATAAGACAAGTAAGAATTAATGACTCTTGATATATTGAAGAATAAAATCCAACACATTGATGAAAATTGATCTACCAAAATCATATATATATTTTTATATTTTAATTGTATTTAATTAACTCTTAAATATGCTTTACTATGTATATGAACTTAATTTTTAAATAATTTAAATACAATGTTTTAACTTAGTTCATAAATTCTGTTTTAAAATAGCTGAACACAGAGATTTGATGATATAAAGCGCACCTCCAATTATTTTATGAACCATTCACCTAGATTCGTACTAAAAGATACGTGTCAAATAGTACTGAAGATGTTTTACTTGTTAAAAATAATATACATAAATCTCGCAAAGTTACTGCTCCTTACTTGGAAGTAATGGAGATGTTATCTAGTTGATAACTCCAGTAATAAGCGCATGTTATAAGCGCCAGTTAGAAGAGTTAAGAGTCAGTTGTCTAGTTGTCTTTTGGTTTGCATGTAGCCGACTCAGGAGAGTATTTTCCTATATAAGGATGTAATCCGTCTTCGTTTAATATCAAGAAGTGAGCGTAGCCTCACCGTGTATGTTTGCCCCGTATATTTTATCTTGGTATCAGAGCCACGAGGAAAAGGTGCGGAGCCGTGAGGAGAAGGTGCGGAAATTGGAGAGGTTCGCAGGTCTCTCCTCTGGTAGGGTGCGGGGACATACTACTCAGCCCTTCCGCACGGAGAAAAGCGAAAAATTCCCGCAGGAGGAATTAGCGTGAGGTGCGGACAAACGAGAAATTCCCGCAGGCGGCATAATACGTGAGGTGTGGACAATCGAAATATTCCCGCAGTCGGGCCACTCGGGAGGTGCGAACTCGCCGCAGTCCAATACAGCGTGAGGTGCGGACTCATTCAATTTCCGCGTGGGCATCTCAGCGTGAGAGTTTTTTC
>JZKD02S0166913.1:710701-766411 GCA_000966675.3 Picea glauca
CAACCCCAAGTGGAAGAAAAGGTCCAGAACGAGCTTAACACGTCATGAATTTTTAAATTCACTACTCCACTAGCGTTCAAACCTAATCTGAAGAAAAGGTCCAGAAGTACCTTGAAACGTAATTAACATCACGTCACGAATATCTGAATACATATATATAGTGGAGATAGCACGCTCATCGTATTTTAAGAAAAGGCACTATGTTCATGGCATGGGATTTTAAGATACAGCACTCAATAAAAGGTCCGCACTAAAAGAAAACGACCATTTGGTGATCCCTGAATTTTTCTTCTTAATGATTCACTCCACTTCCCTTCGTCCCTAAGTTGTCCAAAAATACCTAACACATCATAAATTCCTAAAATCATATATTACCATGATATTGTTGCTTTCTGAAATAATATATAACCAATTCGAAAACTCTAATGAGATTGCTTGCTCTAAAATGCGCCACGTTTCAAAGATATGTATGCCTATAATACATGTGATAGAGGAACAAACCCTTTGTAACAATTTTAACAACATTTATAATATTTAATAGCATTGATAAATTAGTTAACAATAATAAATGTAATATGTATTATAAATAAACAACAACATACTCATAATAAATAATAAAGTAGAAAAAAAAAACACTAAATGGGAAATAATATATATTTTTTGTTAAGTTAATAGTGGAGAAATGGTTACAAGCCCGATGAAGCACTTTAGGTTTTTATATTTAAATAGAAAAATTCTCAAACATTTTTCAGACATACAAAAAGTTAAATGTTTCAGAAAACTCCTTTGTTTTGTAACTGCAAGAGGGGTGTTGTCACTACTCAACAATTTCTACCTCAAATTCCTTTTTCTTGATACATTGTTCAATGAATCACCTTTACTAGAAGACAAGAGAACCCAAACTAAACCACAACTTCTCTAACTATACTAGTTACGTGAACATGTCTGCACAGTTTTCTCCAGTATTACAAAATGATGCCTTGTTCAATTTTGATATGCTATACTGTTAGTCAAATTCACAATGCCTTAGCCACAAAAATTATCTAACGAATCATTGCATTCATGCGATACATAAGCTGATGTAGATATCCTCCTTTCTAAATCTCCTTGATCAATATAACCAAACACTAAATCACTACAACCACTGCAGTTGATACTCATGTTTCTAAAATACCAAAGCATGCATTTTCATGTTCTTTACCTAGTTTTTCCATGTGTCCAATGACAACACCAACTACACAAACTGCATGTGAAATATTTAAATATTTTATCACAAATATCAACCTTCCTATTGTATTAGCATATGGTACAGAAGATACATAATCATTTTCTTGCTTACAACCATGACAAAAAACTTGAAGAAAGATCACAATGAAATCTAAAGGGATATTTACTAGTTTCACAATCTTCATATTGAACCTCATCGATGTCGTCACCATATACTTCTATTGTGATAGCTAGAAATTACCATCTTTGTGTACTTCTATACTCAAGATTTGTCTGGATGCTCCTAGATCCTTCATATAAAACATCCTAACAAACTAAGCCTTTAAGGTGTTGATCTTAGCCATGATTTTCCTGCAACAAGGATATAGTCAACATGTAACACAAAGATAATGAATATTCCACTAAAACTTTTGAAGTAAACACAATAATCATACTCACTATAGTAAAATTTTTGCTCACCATGAAGGACTCAAATATTTTGTACCATTTCCTAAGTACCTTTACACCACACAATGATTCTTTGAGTTTGCAAACAAATCTCTCTTTACGATCCCGACCAATTTTTGATAATTCCATGTACATATCTCATATATCTGTTGATGATGATTTTGTCGGAAGAAAGATCCTACAATCTACGTCCCTTAATTGTATCACCATAACCAAAAAATATACATAACTTTTTTGCCTTGACATAATTCATCCAAGTGAGTCAAGTGAGTGTTCACCCCTCACCTCTAGGATAATTACATGCAATCCATGGGCTCTAAAAAACACGGACTACCAAAAAACATGTTGCCGAAATGGAAATGTTGGCCTATTGGGTCAAGTTTACCTAACATTCATCCACTTCACTTGGGGTTTCCCATGACTAAATCCAACCAAATGTCCCTCAAAGTTTGGGTATCTGGAAATATTCCATGAGCCCCCTATCACTTTGGTCTACGTCTAGACTTTACTAGTGAAATTTCAAACATAAGATAGGGATGTCTATCTAGGTCTCACAGTTATATTCACATTTACATATAACTAAATTTTTTCTGAAAGGAATTAACACTAGCATCATCTTGATGTTGAAGACACCAATGGAAATATATTTAGGAACAATGTAATTAAGAACCATCCTCCGATAATATTTTATGGCTACTTTAACACACACTTACTTCCAATTGAGAATGGAACATTAGTGGTAGCGTATCATACACATCTTCATTGTTCTAAATGGCACTCACTGCCTCCCAACTCTCCCCACTAGAGACACCCAAAGATAGAAATCCCTTGGGACACCAACTATTGTCCTTTTTAATTAACCCCAACAATATATCATGACTTATCACCTCACCTCTACCCTTTGTAATCAACCCCAACAATATATCATGACTTCTCACCTCACCTTTACCCAATTCTTGCACCTCCCTCTATGCAAACATCACGGACTTAATTGCCTCCCTCTATGCAAACATCACAGACTTAATTTCCCTCTCACGAACACATGAATGGGTCGGCTCCAACAAGCAATATTCATCAACAAAGAGATTCCTCGACCTTCACTCAACTACAATAGCTCCCAAGCTCACTCCCATGAATGCATTCATATGGATCAATAGACATGAACATGCATGAATCCTTAATACTTAATAATCCCATTGATACACTACCATCTATGAAATTCCCCTGAAGAGAAAATTTCGACAGTTATATAGGACAATGATCTAATTACTGGATATTTTCAGCAGTGAATCATACAAATGACCTTCTTTAAACAATACACATAAGGAAAACCTGTAACAGAAGATATTAAGCCCGGAGCACAACAAGATCCACCAACATATAGCAAAATGTACATATAATCGAATCAATAACATGTTCTCTCGGAACCGAATATCCTTAAGAACTACTAATTTAGATTACATTACTCTGTTCTTCATTGATTATGCTTCACATAAATTTTACAAACATATTGCACAGACATCACACCACAAATATGTATTAACACAAATTAAATAAAATATCTTCCCATTATCGCCCAATTCCTCCCAATTCCCGTGATGCATGGAAACCAGATCACGGAAGTCATTGTTTTATGTATATGCTAGCAAATGAGCTTTACAATGCAGTGCCTTGGCTTGGCCTTAGTAAAGAATAATGTTGGATGGACCATGCCACAGCGCCTTGCATATTTCATTTTCAACCACCTATATCAAAGCCAAAGTAGGTATGGTGTTAATAAACATGTTCTACAACCATCAACAGATCGAGGAAGCAGTCATTGGCTGCTATAGAATGTGCAAGTTGCAAGCTTCCAAATCTTAAAGTCGTGAAGTGAGCCCAGGTGACATATATTTTATTTTCCACCCAACTGAAAATGATCAACGAATGCACAGGCGTATCGGCTCTCCTAGGTAACATATTTTTTTTCTTCCACCTAGATGACAGTGATCAACGAATATATGGGCACCTTTCTACTTCCTATCTCTTCTCATATCAGACAACAATATCTAGGTAAACTCTTCTCACAACGGACAATCACAACAGTACACAGAAAAATAACGTAACACATAACAACCACGCTTGCTCAAAACACACTCCCACACATGTACAAAGAATAAGATCCAATGGGTATCACATCTTCCTAGGCATTCCCGTGAGGGATTAAGCCCAGCCAGACTCTGATACCAAATAAGAAAATAGAGGAGAGGAAAAAGTACAATAGGATACAAAATAATATTTCTTATTACACTAAATCAAAATACAATACATAAATATATAGTTGGAGTTAGATCCAACTAATTCCAAATACTAGAATAGTTGTTGAGAGAGTATCTCAACAATCTCTAACAAATCTCAAACCAACTCTGTAAACTCATCAATGCATTAATGGAAGGATTATTTCCAACACCATTCATCTCTCGTTGTTGTATTCCTCTTCCTTAATTTCTTAATCCTTCACTGAGACTTTTTTCTTACATGTATCGTCTAAACGTTTAGTAACTACTTACTTATGGTTATTCTATTCATCTTCCTCAATTCCATAACCATTCTACAACACTTCTGATTTCTACACGATCTCTCTCCATGTAAACATTGTTCCATCCTCATTTTGTGAGTTCAAATTCACCATCATCTAGTTAGAGCCATGGGGCATATGTTATTTGGAAACATTCCTTTTAATAAAATAATATTCCACAACATCTTTACTCTTGAATCAGATGAATATGTTGGATCATGTTGTCATTGATATCAAATGATTGATGTCAAAGGATTGAGTGATTGATTGATTGATTGATGATTGATGTCAAAGGATTGAGTGATTGATTGATTGATGATTGATGTCAAAGGAACAAATGTATTGTCATAGCATACTAATGTAATATGTATTATCCTTGACGTGAATGGAATGATGTCAACTAGAATCATAGTCATATGATGTCATGCATAAATGAAGATGGATCAATGAGTTTTCATTGATATATCATGCATAGATGAATATGGATCAATGAGTTGTCATTGATATATGATTCATAGTTGAAGATGGATCAATGAGTTGTCATTGATATATGATGCATAGATGAAGAAGGATTGATTTGTTTTCATTGATGGTTTGATGCATTCATGTATTGATCATTGGATCATGTGGTCATGCATGGAATCAATAAAAAAGGGACAATGTCATAGTGATATATTGTCATGGGATATTGATGTAAATATGAATCATTACTTTCTTAATAAGGAATACAAATGGATGAAATCCAAAGTGGTCCCTTTATGGTGAAAGCCCTCATGGGAAGACACTTTGCGGTTGAGTTATCTTAGAAGTATGGATAGTGAACCCATGCTTTATTATGGAATGATGAGTTGAATATTAGTGAATTTGTCATTGAAACTACCCTATATGGATAATTTTTGTCATGCCATTTCCAGTGGTATGTGGAACGTCACATAACTCCTCACGGTTTGAGAGTTATGGCCTTATGAAGTTGAAGGACCCTCATATGTTGGCTTAAAGACCCAAAAGGTCAAAGAAGTCAAAGTGCTTGCAAAGAAGGAGGATTAATTAAATAATAAAGTGAAGTGAAAAGGTCAAGGAAGATTATTTAAATAATAAAAAAAATGGAGAACTTTCTAATTATGGAAAGTGGTTAACCCTAAAATAAAGAAAATGGGTTAAGTGATCAAGTGGCTATTTGATACATGGACAGGTGGAAAATTGGGAAAAGTTGGACAAAAATGACAATATGGAAAAAGTGGCTATGTGGACAAAGTTACCAAGAAGATGCTTCTAAGGAAGCTACTTGCAGAGTATAAATAGGAGGCAAGGGTCTCTTGTGAAAATCATCTCTTAAGCAAAGCTTGAAGATCTATTCTAAGAGAGAGAGTGGTTGGAGGATCTCATGGACACAACAAATTTTTCGTAAGTCTGAGATCTTGACGACAAAAGTTTCGGAAGTTTAGAAACCCTAGTTTCTGAAGGAGTATGGAAGCAGCAGTGGAACATAGAGCATACATACGCGGGCTGCAGTGAGCTTGAGTGCGTACATATGTGGGCTGAAGGAAGACAAAGAACGTACAGTTTATGGAATTCATGAAGACTTGAGTGTGGGTTGGTGCCAAGTTCTTGATGGCTGAAGCAAGTTTCAGATCTGCATTCTATGCGCTCGGATATTCCATAGAAACTTTGGTATGGTTACATAGTTGACTTGATGGATACTCTTGCATATTTTATGGTGAATGCTTGAGGCATTCTTTGTATGGCTGCTGTGATCTAGCTTGTGTTAGTTGATGGAGTGAGGAGCACTCTTATGTTTTAGTAATGATATGACTTACATAGTATACTTGTTTCTTATACATGATTGAGTAGCATTCATACTGTATGGTTGAGGAACATGAGAAATTTGTTGGAGAGCATGGATGTGTTGTGATTGATTATGGTTCAGATTGGATAGTGAAAGACATAAGTGAATGTGGTTGAAGGCTGCAGAGGATATAAGTTTGTCATAAAGAGAAAAAACTAAGTAACTAAGAATTCATACGCAGGTTGTAGTACAGACAGGCTGCAAACACACGTGAGTTGTACTACTGGTAGGGCGCGCACATATGTGTGTTGCACTACTGACAGGTTGTGTACCTGTTGATAGATTGGTATATGTTGAGGATTTATGGCTCTTCTTAGTTGGTGTTGAGTTGTGTAAGTTGATTATTTCATTGTAGAGTTTATTCTCTTGTTGAGTTGTAACTCTATTCAGTTGTTGTTGATAACCCAAGGATTGTAGTCCGTAGTAAAAATGAAATTGTGCATACATCTTATGTTCTTTGTGTTTCTTATGGTGATGAATTGTTGACGATATATTTTGTTGTTATTTGTTGTTGATGTATGTTCAAATTTGACTAGTTATAAATGACAGTAATAAGTAATGAATAAATGGTGATTTTTAACTAAGGAGTTTTTTGAAAGAGAAGTTTTGAAAAGGATCCCCACACTCATTCACCCCCCTCTATGTGTCGTTAGTGTGTCCAACATTTGGTATCAGAGTGGACCTTCACTATAATCCTTAAAAATCTTGGAGGAGATCCATGGACACACAAATGGATGATGAAGTTCCAATCCTTGGTGATGAAATTTATTCTACATGGACAATAGAAATGAAAGTGCACTTGAAGGAAATGGGAGTGACTATTTGGAAGGAAACTATTGGTGGATTAGTTCCTTTGAAGAACAAGTCAAACTTTGCAGCTCAAAGGAAAGAAAATAAGAATGATGCATTGGTTTTCAAGGCCATTCTTAGTGGAATCTCAAGTTCTATCAAAGAGAGCATGGGACAATGCACTACCGCCAAGGATCTATGGCTAAATCTAGAGGAGACATACTAAATCAAGGAGGAAGATCTTGAAGACAACTCCATCAAGAACAATGAAGGTAAAGAATCTCCAAAATCCTCTATCTGCAATGATTCTAAATATGATGATGTTGGAAAAAAGGAAGACCTTGAAGACAATTCCATCAAGATCAATGAAGGTAAAGAATCTCCCAAAACCCCCGATTGCAATATTTTAAAATGTGATGATGTTGAATATTTATCTACAAGTGAAGAAGAAAACCTAGAGATAGTATGTGTAGAGTTAGATAATGGTTATCCCATAGAAAAGGTAGAAGAAGAAATATTAGAGATTAAAAGGAAATTTGAATGGGGTCTATATGAATACAACTATGACCATTTCTACATAGAATATAGTTGTCTTTCTGATAACAGTAAAAAGTTTCATAGAAAGAATCAAAGGCATATCTTGAAGTAAAAGAAAATGGTCAAGGAACAAGAAGAAAGTAAAAAAACTCTATTAGAAGAAAAAGAAGAAGAGATCAAAAGAATAAAGAATGCAATAGAAGAGAATAAGAAGGTATATGATGAGATTAGTAAAAGTATTGAAGTTAATATCCATTTCAAGACCCAAATTGAAGAAGCCAAAAGAATAGAGGAACTATTAAAGAATGAAGTAATTGAAATGAAAGAGTCATGTCATAAGTTGGAAGCTAAAGTTGTTGATATTAGAAAGAAAGTAGAGAAGTAAAACAAATTCTTGAATAGATCAACAATATTGAATGAGATCTTGGATAGTCAAGGATCACCAAATGATAAATCAGGTTTTGGATACAAGAAAGAAGCTACACATGTCAAAGAAAGCACCTCAAAGAAGAATGAGGTAAGTCCGTCACTCTGAAAGGATATAAATAATGTTGCAAGTTATCCATCTAAACAAGGAAAGGAAAAGACAAATAAAGGAGGACATCAAGAAGCCATCTTTACATCTCAAAGAAAATTCAAGACACCTTCAAGATGGACACCAAAGAAAAGGTATAAAAGTGTTTTTCATGGTCACTGTTACTCATGTAATGAATATGGTCACAAATATTTGGAGTGCATATTGTATGCAAGGACAGATAATGAAAGATTTCATAACACCTTAAGATGTTGGAGATGTATTCAAGTAGGACACATTGCTACTAACTGTCACATTATGATATGCCATAGCTATAGTAGATTTGGTCAAAAATCCCAAGATTGTTGCAACACAAGAAGAAATTCCATGATGAGGACTTCATATAGAATGAATAGAAGAAGGTATGACGTTAGGAAGGAAGAAATTTTTGAAAAGATGGAAGCTTAGATGTCAAGTTTTGAGAAGCAGGGACACCTTTAGAAGTGGGTAAAGAAGACTAAACAACCAGAGCAGAATGGCATCCTTAAGGGAAGCTCAAGTTTGTCATCTTCAATATTATACGCAGGTTACAATTGTAATAGTCGCGTACATACAAAATATGACCTATGAATAGGTTGCATACATACGCGAGTTGTCTGTGCAACAAGCCATGTATCTATGGTAAATCCTTGGGAAAAAGGAAATGCATAAAGTTGTAGCATGGTATCATGGTATAACTCTTTGTTGCAAGGTATGACATGGTTTGTTGCAGGGTTTGACATTGTTTGCTGCAGTTTTCATGATTACATATTGGCATACATGATTTATGTATGTACGGTGGTGACATATTGTTGAGTATTGGAAGAGTATATTGGATGCATGGTACTAACCCTAGAGTGTGGATTGAGACATTTTTTTATTGAAGAACAATGTTGGTTGTGACATTGAAGACAAATCAATTTGGTTATGAGATTTATCATGATGATGTTATATGTCATTGATTTATTAAGGCACACCTCTAATACTTTTTGGATTCTTAGTATTTGTTGTAGTGAATGGAGATTGAAACTGATCTTTTGGGGTACATGGTTGGTACATATTTGAGTTTCACTTATATATCTTATGATGTATTATTGGAAGCATATTTGTTGGATATGTTGGTACATTAATTTGGCATATGGATGAGCTACATATTGGGACATGTAGTTGATAAGTTGATGAAGTGGTCATGTTGTACACCATTGATGAGTCATATCTTGGTCTATAGTTGATGCATGTTTGGTACACTTTTGGTACATTATTAGAGGCACCTACTAGCAGTATGATTCACACATGTTTAATGGTGGATATGGCATACATGTATGAAGACACATATTGATTGTGGTTCATTTTGTTGTGGTATTGGTGCATGGTTGATGCACTTGCTTGGTACAGGTGGTGATACATGATTAGTGCAATGATTGGTACATATGGTTATACATGATTAGTGCAATGATTGATGCACTCATAGATGGCATATGTATGTGGATGATAGTACTTGGCTAAAGTACACCATTGGTATTACTTTCTTATAATATACTTTGGTACATTATATATGGGATGATATAGTTGTGACACTTGTTTGTGGCACATGGTTGGCACATTGGTAGAGGCATATGGTTGATACACTCCATTGATGATATCTTATAGTGTATTCTATGAGGTTGGTCTACATGGTTGCAACACAATTTGGTACATGATATACTTGGTAGATGTTTCTCTCTTGACATATATTTTGATTCATGATGTATGGTATGACATGAGTTTGATGCATGGACAGGTCCAAGGATCATCATAGAAAGAGCGGTTGATCTATGTTCTAGTTGAGAAGTAGCATTTGTAGTGGAAGCAAATTGCAGTAGTAGCATATTGTTAATCTTCCAAAGAAGATAGGGGGAGACATACCCATATGGGGAGTCATTCTTCTTCCTATGATTCAAGGAGGAGAGATTTATCAGATACAGAGGAAAGAGGCATGGTTCCAGGGGGAGCGTTAATAAAAAAGATGCATACATGGTTCCAGGGGAATCATCATCAATATGTTTTCAACATTTCATCAGAGTGATATCCCTTGTTGAAAAGTGGAGAGATTATTCAAAGGAAAATCAAGGCATCTAGGCAGGGGGAACATCCCCAAAGAGAGTTCTGACAGGAGGATCATCCCCAAGGCGAGAATTGCCCTTTTCCATTTATGTCAAAGGGGGAGAGATAGTCACATTTATGTGATTGAGATGTCTATTGATGTAGAGAAATGCCTTGTCTATATGTTTCCATCAATGATTGGTGTTGACATCAATGTTGGTATTGCCATCAATGCCAAAGGGGGATATTGTTGGATCATGTTGTCATTGATGTCAAATGATTGATGTCAAAGATTGAGTGATTGATTGATTGATGATTGATGTCAAAGGATTGATGTCAAAGGAACAAATGTCTTGTCATAGCATACTAATGTAATATGTATTATCCTTGAGGTCAATGGAATGATGTCAAGTGGAATCATAGTCATATTATGTCATTCATAGATGAATATGGATCAATGAGTTGTCATTGATATATCATTCATAGATGAAGATGGATCAATGATTTTCAATTGATATATCACACATAGATGAAGATGGATCAATTACTTGTCATTGATATATGATCCATAGATGAAGATAGATCAATGAGTTGTCATTGATAAATGTTGCAGAGATAAAGAAATATTGATGTGTTGTCATTGATGGTTTGATGAATTCATGTATTAATCATTGGATCATGTGGTCATGCATGGAATCAATAACAAAGGGACAATGTCATAGTGATATATTGTCATGGGCTATTGATGTAAAGATGACTCATTATTGTCTTGATAAGGAATACAAATGTATGAACTCCAAAGTGGTCCCCTTATGGTGAAAGCCCTCACGGGAAGATGCTTTGTGGTTGAGTTATCTTAGAAGTATGGATAGAGAACCCATGCTTTATTATGGAATTGTGAGTTGAATATCAATGAAGTTGTTAGTGAAACTATCCAATATGGATAGTTCTTTCCATTCCATTTTCGGTGGTATGTGGAATGCCACATAACTCCTCGCGGTTTGAGAGTTATGGCCTTATGAAGTTGAAGGACCCTCATATGTTGTCTTAAATCCCCAAAAGGTCAAAGAAGTCAAAGTGCTTGCAAAAAAGGAGGAAAATTTAAATAATAAAGTGAAGTGACAAAGTCAAGGAAGATTATTTAAATAATAAAGAAAATGGAGAACTTTCTAATTATGGAAAGTGGTTAACCCTAAAATAAAGAAAATGGGTTAAGTGATCAAGTGGCTATTGGATACATGGAAAAGTGGAAAACTGGGAAAAGTTGGCAAGAAGTGACAATATGGGCAAAGTGGCTATGTGGACAAAGTGACCAAGAAGACGCTTCTAAGGAAGCTACTTGGAGATTATAAATAAGAGACAATGGTATCTTGTGAAAATCATATCTTGAGCATATCTTGAAGATCTATTCTGAGAGAGAGAGTGGTTGGAGGACCTCATGGATGCATCAATGTTTCTATAAGTCTAAGATCTTGATGGAAAAATTTATGGAAGTTTAAAAACCCTAGTTTCTGAAGGAGTACATGAACAACAGTCGACCAAAGAGCATACATACATGGGCTGCAATGAGCCTGAGCACATATATACGCGGGTTCAAGGAATATAGAGCACGTACAATTGATGGAAGTCATGAAGACTTGAGTGTGAGCTGGTGCCAACTTCTTGACGACTGAAGCAACTTTAAGATCTTCATTCTACAGGCTCAGATCTGCCATAGAAACTCTAGTATGGTTACATAGTTAACTTGATAGATAATCTTACATATTGTATGGTGAATGCTTGAAGAATTATTGGTATGTCTGCTATGATCTGGTTTGTTTTTGTTGATGGAGTGAGCAAGACTCTTATGTTTTAGTATTGATATGACTACCATAGTATACTTGTTTCTTATACATGATTGAGTAGCATTCATATTGTATGGTTGAGGAACATGAGCAAGTTGTTGGAGAGTATAGATCTGTTGTGATTGATTATGGTTCAGATTGGACAACTAAAGACAATAATGAATGTGGTTGAAGGATGTAGAGGATCTGAGTTTCTCATAAAGAGAAAACCCTAATTAACTCAGAAGTCATATGCAGGCTGTAGTACAGACAAGCCGCATACATATACAAGATGTTCTACTGGTAGCGTACGTACATACATGTGTTGCACTACTGATAGGTCGTGTACCTGTTAATAGATTGGTATCTATTGAGGATTGATGCCTCTTCTGAGTTGGTGCTGAGTTGTGTAAGTTGAGTCTTGCATTGTAGAGTTGTTTCTCTTGTGGTGTTGTAACTCTATTCATTTGTTGTTGTTAACCCAAGTATTGTAGTCCGTAATAAAAATAAAATTGTACATACATCTTTTGTTCTTTGTGTTCCTTGTGGTGATGACTTGTTGATGATATATGTTGTTGATTTATTTTCACATTTGACGGGTTATAATTGACAGTAATAAGTGATGAACAAAGGGTGATTGCTAACTAAGGAGTTTTGTGAAAGGAAATTTATTAAAAGGAGCCCCACACTCATTCACCCCCTCTAAGTGTGGTCAGTGTGTCCAACAAAATATAGGCATGTGTGCTCATCATGAAACATGAAATTTCACACCACACTTCATCAATACAAGCCTCGCTTCAATGATAATGCATTCAAAATGTCCGAGGGGTGTCCTAAAAATGTCAATATTGCATATAGATCAGTTATGGGAGTTAAAAACCATGGAAGAACCCTTTAAATCGAAATTCCTCATGCAATGAGAAAAGTTAATATTTTACCAAACTATAGCTCTAAAAAGTTCCATCGAAATGACAGAGTAAAAAATGAAATAAACAAAATTGCAAAATGATAAAAACAACAAGAAATGTAAATGGATAGAATGATTAGTGGAAGCCAGAAATTCATTTCCTTACCTTTGTGTTATATAAAGTCGTGGACATGCCCAATTGTAAGGAAAGTCATGTTCTAAATTTTGATCCATTATGAGGAGGAACACTTTCCTCGTGATCCCCATGGAGGCGACAGAGATCCAGAAAGATGGTAGAAATCTGTTAATGGTGGCTCTACTATTTTTAGAAGGACACGATTGCTCCTAATCTTCTTCAGATACTGGTCATAGGTTTAGTTCTTGTTTCTCTTATTTGTTTTCAGCGAGACTTTACTATTTTTCATCTCGGAGTGCCTCCTTTCTCCTGCTTGTTATGCCTAGCTGAGCACTGGCAACATTGTGCTTCCTGGATGGACCCCAATATCTCTTTAGTATAGTGTATCTCCCTCTTTCAGTTTTTTATTTTCCTTTGTCTTTCTCGGGTACTTCCCTTTCCTTTCATGATGATTACTCCAACTTCCACTGACTTAACTTCCAATATTAATAGTTTAATGAACCCCAAGGACGAGGTAGACTGGAACATTAGAGGTTTCTTCAAGGAGTTGGACTCTCTAAAAGCACTCCCGAGCACCCACCTTCACCCAACCTCTCACACTCTCTCTGAACCCTCATTTTTCTCTTATTCTTTGAATATCTCTCATGTTTTTCCTTCATTTCCTACCTCCCAAACTTTCCCCTCCTTTGTTAGTGACCCAACCTGTAAATGTTTCTCACTCCCCCATCCCTTTCGTCCTGATGTCTCTGTTTCCATTGCAAGAGAACCCAACAGTTTTGATATTTCTGCTAGACATAGCTTAGATCGTCCTCTTCCAAACTAGACAAGGGCCATAAATAATGCCTGGAAGATAAACAAAACACTTCGGAAAATAGGTTTGGGCGATGCTATTGGACTTGAAGAGACTATGAGAACAACTATGTCTGGACTGGTAGGGAGGTTGTCATATGCCTACCTGGCCTCCTGTCTAGTAGAGGAGTGGATGTTGAACAACTGGAAACTTCTTCTTGGGTATGTCCCAAAGATCCTTCATTTAAAGAAAGGTTGGATGGGCTTCATCTGCAGAACTCCTAAGGATACTACTCTACTACTAAAGAATTTTTGGGTTATAGGAGGCAACAATTTAATGTTAAAATGTTGGAGGATAGCTTTTGATCCTCAGACTGAGTACTTCCACCAAAGGCATCTGTGGGTTTTAATGCCTGGCCTTCCACTTCAGTTCTGGAATGAAGGTGCCTTGAAAGCTATTAGTAATGCTTTAGGCCATTTCATCAAGTTAGAAGACAACTTCCTAGCGAACTATTCTAGAAAAGTCTGCAGGTTATTGGTGGAATTGGACTTACATAATGGCCTTCTGGAGTTACTGGACATCAGTTGGCAGGGTCGTCACCTAAAACAAAAACTAGATTATCAAGGTATCCCTTTCAGATGCAATCTATGCAGATGCACTGGTCATTTATGTAGAGATTGTTCGGGGAAGACATCTGAAGAAAAGTCAGAAGACTCTTACTTGCGTGAGGACCCTCCTGGCTATTTGCCTGAAATAAATTCCTTTGAAGAGGAAGACTCCCTCTCTCGTGAGATACCTCTTGAAGAGGTGCCTTCTTTCTATGCTAAACTGAAGCTTCTTTTCCCATCTCTTTATCACTCTCTTTCTTACTGGGAGTTGGAAGCTTTAAATAAGCCCAGTTGGTTACAATCTTCTCTGTCCTCTGTTAAGGAAATGTTGGAAAGATATAAGAACCCTTCTTCAAGATTTCTTGTCCCTTCCGCACACCTCTCAAACCCCTCTCTTGTAGTCCATCCTTCACTTATCCCATAACCATTGTCTTTTCCCTATGAGCCTCCCTGTGAGCCTCTTGTTCTTTCTTCCTGCCCTTTACCCTCAGCTCCACATTTCTCCCCTCCTAGTCATCCTTCTTTTCTGCCATCGGTTTTTCCTCCTTCTTTGTTTTAGAGGACGGAGTCGTGTTTTCATGAGCCGAAGGAGGACAAATATTACCTAATCTTGATCCTTGAATCATTGATCCCAACCAGGCAAGGTGACTCTGAATTGCCAGTCTTGCTAGCTACCCTTCAACTGCCTATGTACCAGGGTAAAGAAGCTATGAATATGTTGAATCAACTCGAAGCTTCTTCTTCAAACCTACCAGTCACAAAGGAGGAGGGAAAGGATTTTGCCTGGTCAAAGGGCTTAGGGATTGAACTATCCCCACTTAAAACTTGAAGTGACAAGAAACTTTTACCACATAAACCACCTCAGATTCAAGTTACAGATTCTCCTTCCATAGAAAGTGGGCCTCTTAGAGCATTGAAGGCCCTGGTGAGGTCTTGATAATGTTATTACTCTCCCTAAATGTAAGAGGGGTTGGAGGCGCCCTCAAAAGAGCCTTTTTCCGAAGCATCCAAACATCCTTTTTTTTCAAGAAACCTTGGTCGATGAGCAAAAAGAAAGAGACTTTGTTCATCTTCTTTGTCCAAATTGGGTTTCTAGTTCTGTCAGCTCTGTGGGAAACTCAGGTGGTTTGTTAGTTTCTTGGGACCCAAGTATTTTTTCTTTGACCCGGTATCTCACTACTAGAGGTATTTTAATTTCTGGTTTTAGTCTAAGTACTAATCAAACTTTTGCTCTTTTAAATCTTTACAGCCCTTGCAAAGATAGATCTCTCTTTTGGGACTCTCTGGATAAGAGTGGCCTCCTTTCAAGCAAGCACCTGATTATAGGAGGTGATCTAAATATAATTCTCTCCCTCGAGGAAGCTTGGGGTGGGACCCCAGGGATTGTCTTTAGTGGGGAACATTACAAAGCTCTTTTCAACAAAAACAATTTGTTTGATATCATTCCAGACAAATTAGTTCCGATTTGGAGGAACGGTCAGACCAGAAATGAAGCTATTGCTCGTAGACTTGATATATTCCTGGTGGTAAGAGATCTTATTTCTGAGATTGGTCTCTACAGATCCTAGGTACAATATCCCTTTATCTCTAACCACGCGTTTTTCTTCAGCTGTAAGTTTCTCCGACTTACAAACACTTTGCTTTCAAATTTAGTCTTCGTTGGCTTCAGAAGAAAGATTTCGTGGACCCTATCAAAAAGATTTGGAATGATCGTTATTTCACAATAGAAGGAAATCGACAGCTTCGACTCATTCACAAACTTAAAGAACTAAAAAAACAAGCAAAGCTTTGGTACAAGGACCATCAATCCAGAAAAACAGCTAGTCTTGTCTTACTGGAGTCTGGGATTTCACTTTCTTTATCTCAACTAGAAGCAGACCCAACAAACTTGGATCTTTTAGACTATCTTCAGACTCTAGAATAGGACGTAAATCATTTATTAAAATATGGTGAGGAGCTCCAGCGACTAAGAAGCAGAGCACTTTGGTTGGCTAGCTGAGACAAAAACACTTCATTTTTCCAAAAGGCCTCTAGTCAAAACAGAGTAAAGAAATTTATTTGGGGAATTAATAATGTAAACGGTGATCAAATTTATGGGTAGGATAATATAAACTCCGAAGCAGTAAATTTCTTCAAAGGTTACTACAAAGTCTCCAGCAAACCTATCTCTGAAGTGCAACTGAATCTTATTGACTCTTATCCTCAAATGACGAGTCCTGAGGAAGCGGATTCATTATTTGCCTCTGTTACCTTGGCAGAATTAAAATAGGTTCTAATACATTTTAAAAAGGAATAAAGTATGGGCCCAGACAACTGAACCTTAGAATTCTTTATTTTTTTCTTCGATCTAGTCGAGGAAGACCTCCTTGCAATGGTGGAGGAGACCAGAAGGCTGGGAGCTGTAGCAAAAGGTCTAAATGCAACCTTCCTGGAATTAATTCCAAAGGAGAATAATCCATATTCCTTTGATGAATTCTGCCTAATTTATCTCTGCAATCTATGCTACAAGGTAATCACTAAACTAATTGCAAATGGATTAAAACCTTTTCTTTCAAAATCCATTTCCTTTCTGCAAATGGGTTTTCTTCAGAATAGGTGCATTCAAGATGCTTTAGGTACAATCCACGAAACAATTCATAGAATTAAAAAGAAAAGGAAAAAATCCTTCATTCTCAATCTGGATTTAAGAAATGCTTTCAACACTATTGACTGGGATCATCTGAGACTGATTCTGCTGAAAATCAGAGTGGGCTTGCTAATGAATAACTGAATTATGTCTTGTGTCTCATCTGCCTCCTTCACGGTTCTAATTAATGGGGAAGCAACTAAATTTTTTAAGAGTGGGAGGGGAATCACGCAAGGATGCCCTCTCTCCCCGTTACTTTTCATTTTAGTCATGGAAGGCCTCAACATATCTCTGAAAAGCCGTCTGGAGGAAGGTACCATTTCAGGTATAAAAGTCACAAACTTGATTAAAGTTCTTCATATTTTATTTGTTGACGACGTTGTCATTATGTCAAAAGCAATTTACTCAGATTGGAGGGAGATACTCGGTATTATTAATCTCTTTTGTGAGGCGACAAGTCTTTCAGTCAACCCAACAAAATCCTTTTTTTATTTTGAAGGGATCTCTGAGGTAGATTTGCTTCCTTTCAAGTCACTTCTTCCCTTTACTTTTTGTGCTCTCTCTTTCGGGTTTAAGTATTTGGGTTACTATCTCAAGACAGGTTCTCATAGAGTCTTAGATTGGGATTGGCTTGTTTCAAAGATTTCAAATAAAATTAGAAATTGGTCTCACGGGTGGTTATCTTTAGGGGGAATATATATCCTGATCAACACAGTCTTGGAAAGCCAGACAATTTATTGGATGAATTTGGAATTACTTTCGAAGATTTTCCTATCAAATATTAGAAGATTGCTTTTCAATTTACTTTGGAATGGATAGTCAAAGACTCAACACTTTCATCTTTGCAGCTGGGAAGCTCTCTGTGGACAAAAAAAATAGGAGGATGGGGTTTTAGAAACCCGTTCCACTTTAATACAACCCTAATCACTAATTATTTGTAGAGAATTCTAACTTAGGACAGTCTTTGGCATCGAATTGTTATGGATAAATACCTTCAAAACCTCTTTATTTTATGCTGGCTAAGAAGGTAATTTTTCAATTCTAAGTCGGTCTCTAGATTCTAGGTCAACCATCTTCGCACAATTCCCATCATCCGTCACTGGATCAGATGGCGTCCGAAAGCAGGCAATCGTATCCTCATTGGTAGAGAACAACTTTTAAACTTAGGAGATCGGGATTTCCTTCATCCTGACACTATTACTCTTTTAAATCAGAACTATGTTGTCTTTCTGTACCGAGCAAAAACAAGCAGAAACCAGTTCACTTTGACGGACACTTGGAAATCCAACGTTGAGCTTGGCTTAACAGGCTTCCATGAAAATGAGTGGAAAAATTTTATCTTCTATTTAAACTTAGCAGGGGTAACTCTCAATGAATAGTCTAAAGACACTCTTATCGGGTCGAGAGGTGACACATCTGGAGTCATTTCAACAAAAAATGTCTACTCTGCAATTGTTTCCACCTTGGGGTTTCATGTTTCTCATGGTTGGCATTTACAAATCTGGAAATGGAAGATTCCCATAAAGGTTATATTATTTTTTCTTCTTGTTGTGCAGAACAAGATACTTACATGGGATAACCTCCAGGCAAAAGGGTTGTTTGGTGTGGGTCTTTTCCCCCTCTGCAAATTAGCTCTTGAAACTGTCTCCCATCTTTTCATTGATTTCTCCTTCACATTGTCGGTTTGGATGAAACTACAAACTTTTTCAAAGTCGATTTTGAACTAGAGCGGTCAATCCCTAATTGAATGTATGGACGATTGGCTTAGGAAATTTCTCTTAAAGTATTAGCAGATTTATTTTTTTTCCTTTCAGCCCTTAAACCGTTGGTTTTAAGACAAAAAACTTTCTGGAAAATTTTTGGTTTTTCTTTAGCCCATTGTGACGACACATCGATAGAGGGTGGCTCTTTGCGTGGTGTTGGGGGAACTATCAATCTTGACACTTCGTAGCTATTCTTTTGGTATTTCAACAGGGGAGCTGGATCAAACATAAAAGATGAACTAATAGGAGCGTGGGCTTCCCTTATTATGGCAAGACTTTTGAATATGGAATATATTCAAGTCATGGGCAACTCCAAAGTAATCATTGACTGGATAAAACTTAAAGGAAATTTGAATGCTATAAATATCAAAGGATGGAAACAAAGGATTAGAGACGCCCTCAGCCCCTTCAAAGGCATTAGTTTTCAACACATTTACAAAGAATCAAATGATCAAGAAAATCCCTATCGAAGAAAAAAGGGAGACTTAATTACTTTTCTTGGGATGGATCCTCTGCTGGACACACACAACATGTAATCTTCTCCTAATCCTTTCCTTTCTCTCTTGACTCCTCCTTTCTTCCGGTTTCAGATTCTCTCTGGAGCTTTCTTGTATCATCTTAGTTTCTCAGGATCTCTGCTAGATTGCATATTGTTTCTTGGTTTAAGCCTGGGGGTCCTAGGAATTAGTTTTGTTCCAGATCTTTGTTCATAGTTTGTCCTTTCTGGTGGTCACTTTCAGTGATTAACCCCGAAACAATTTCTTGGAAGATGTAATTAAAATTATATCTAATATAATTTTGAGTGAATTTCTTGTTGGGAAGGAAAGTCACGTTCTCTTTTCCAGCTACCAAAGAAGATATATTTTAATATGAAGTAAATTTATTTATATAAAAACATATTTACATTATGAATGATGAATTAAATAAAAAGGATCAACTACACAACATACAAAATTATGACCCAATGTTTATAATAATGAGGAATTCCATTGCCAACTATCATTGATATAACATTTATACAAGCTACTGCAATTGGAATACCTTGTATAAACTATTATATGAAATCTATAACTATATAGTGACATAAGTTTCATTATAATGGAGCAAGAAGAATAGTTTGTTTCAATCTCAAATAATTACAACAAATCTATAAACAAAGAAGATGCTCTCCAATTCTAAAGTGTTGGAAATATATAATGTAAAAAAACATAAAAGAAGACACACTAAGCACTCTATTGAACTCTAAATTCAAGTGCACACAAATTTGTTACACTACTTTCGATTTATAATGTTGGATGACAATATACTTCCAAAAAGTTAAAAGAATTATTTCGGACCATATGAAAGTTGCATATGTGACTTCAATAATATTCTCTTTCATCCTATACAAAGGATATGGCAGTTGAAGATTGAGAAGGTCAATTCAAAGTGGACAAGCCTCTCTCCACAACTTTCTTTGTGTGTTTCCTTTTTGGCTATTTCTTGCAATGGAATGTGTCATACCATGGTAGTTGGGTGTTTCCTTTTTGGCTATTCCTCTTCTATTCCTCGCAATGGAATGTTCCATACCATGCTAGTTTTGTGTTTCCTTTTTGGCTATTCTTCGCAATGGAATGTCTCAGACCATGCTTCAATACTGTTGTATGAATAAGGAATAAGTGTGGTGTACATTGTGATTTGATATAAATATAAAAAGGTTCAAAATAATGTAAAAAAACTGTTACAAAACTTAGTAGTCATCATAGGACAAATGGACTTAATGTAAGATGGAGAAGAATGAAGTTATGTACAATTATGAACAAAACACAACAAACAATACAAAGATTGAAGCAAAACATCAAAGATATCAATGCGTGAGATTATATCTAAATTCCTACAAATCATCTACAACTAATTTTTATCATGTGAGGATAATTCTGAATAATCTTAAATTATGTTGACAACACTCACAAATCATAAATTATATTGTGAACAGTCTAATCAAAATTTGTTGACAATGTCAAAGTATACCAACAGTTACAATATCATAAATTAAGCATTATTTCGCAACCCCCCTTAATGAGGTGATTCGAAACATATTTTTCATGTAATGAAACTTCTCTCTTGGTAGTGCTTTGCTGAAATATCAACAAGTAGATAATATTTTTTACAAAAAATTAATTCAAACTGACATTTTGCTACACGATCTCTTATTCCAGGTGATATTTGATATCAATATATTTAATGTGACTGTGAAACACAAAATTTTTAAGAGAGGATATTTTATATCAATATGTTTAGTGCGACTATGAAACGAACGATTTTTACTTATGGAAATTGTAGACATGTTATCAAAATAAATAATTGTGGCATCTTATTGTTCTTCCTATCGGGATTCTCTTCAACCAAGCGAATCAGCCAAAAATTATCTCTTGAAGTATACCAAACACCAAAATTGCTTATATAATATTAGGTCTAGTTGCAATAAGATACATGATACTTCCTACTAAACTACTATATGATTTAGCATATACCTTTTTTCTCCATGTTCTACATAAAAAAATTCATTTGTATTGATAGGTGTGCTCATGGGTTTACGATTTTCGATTTTTCATTTTTGAATAAGAACTCTCACATATTTGAATAAGAACTCTCACATTTTTGAATAAGAACACTTGTGAAAAAAATACCATCATTCAATAGCCTCATTTTTATGCCAAGAAAATAATGCCTCAAACTCAAATCTAAACTCTTCTACTAACAAAATAATTTATGATGTATATATCAAGTCATCTACATATAAGAAAACAATAGTTAGATCATTTGTACCATTTTACTTCATATATAATGCCGGTTCACTTTCGCTTCTATTCAATCCCTTTTTCAGAAAAATACCATGCTCTTTGAGCTTGTTTAAGTCTGCAAAGATCCTTTTAATTTGTAAACTTTACATTCATTTTCTTTAACTTTATATCATTTTGGTGGTTAAGCATATATATATCATCTTTGAAAGCAACTTTAAGAAATGATGATTTCACTTGAAACTGATAAACCAACCATTTATATTGTTTCGTTGATGATAAAACAATTCTTAATTAAAATAAAAATAAAAATAGAATAATACTTAAAATTAAAATTTAAAATTGATTCTAAACATTCCATCATTAATTATTACCTTAATACAATTTAATAAAACTAATAACAAACACAATAGGATATCATTAATAAACTTGAATAAAATCAAGAACCATTGTCTCTTATAAAATTATCTAGGTCTATAATTCACCTTAATAAAACTCTATAAATAATACATTAAAATTAATAAAAAAATTTACAAATTAATTAATAATTTAATACAAAAAAACCTAATATTTTCATAAAATTTTTAGAAGCTGACTTCAAGGGTGTAGTTTTTCCCTCCTAGTTTACTATTTATCTCTGCTCTTCGGTTTATTCTTTACCCAGGTTTAGATGTCCTGATGATGGGTCCTGATATGGTCTCAAAACACCGACCTCTGATTAACAATACTGTGGTTCCTCTGAATCCTCCAAACCTTTCTTCCCACATAAATCTTAATGTTCAAAAACAATTCTTATTGTATTTAGTTTTGCAACATGAGAATATGTTTCATCATATTCTATACCTATTTGTTGAGAAAACACCCTTTCCACCAAGCTTTATTTTTTCTTTTGTATGGACCCATCAACTCCATACTTTTTTTTGTACACCTATTTTATCCCAATGACTTATTTTTCGAGGATCACTAAGCTCCCATGTTTCGTTCCTTTTAACAACCAAAATCTCTTCATCCATTTCTTTGCACCATTCTTCATTTTTTACTAAATCTTCAAAGAACATTGGCTCTGCTTCAATCTGATACATTAAAGAAAAGTTAGAATATATATAAATGTCATTTAAGGATTTTACTTTTCTTGGAGGAGGACTTGGACTTGAAAAAGATTTGAAGTTGAAGAAGATGATGGAGTGAATGTAGTCTAAGTAGTGCCTAGAATACTGGTTATATATGTAGAAACAAAATATTCATCTTCTTGTATAATAATTCTTTGACATTCTTGTTGCACTCCTTGATTCTAATGTCATTCTTCTTTTTCATTAAAAAAAACACATCATGACTGACCAAAAATATTTCATTTTGTAGATTATACAATATATAAGTATTTGTCTCCTCACAATAGCCAATAAAAATGCATTTCACACTTTTAGCTTCTAGCTTTATTCTTTTCTCCATCAAGAATGTGAGCATAAGCATCACAACCAAAGACTTTCAAATGAGAGACACCATGTTTTATTCCACTCCATGCCTCATACAAAGTCATTTTTTGCACATTTTTTATTGGAAATCTATTAAGTAAATAAATTGATGTATCTATAGCTTCATACGAAAAAATGTTTGGAAGACTTTTGCATTTCAACATGCTCTTATCCATCTCAACAATTGTGCAATTATTTCATTCCGGCACACCATTTTGTTGGGGAATATAGCATGTTGTCAATTACCTATAGATGTCATTATTTTTTCAATAATCACCGAAATAGTTAGAAATAAATTCTCCCCCTCTATCTATGTGTAATGTATTTAAACATAACCACTTAGATTCTCAACAACAAATTTAAATTATTGAAAAATAATAAGTGCATCAAATTTTTCTCTAATGAAATACACCCATGTTCTTCTACTGAAATCATCCACAAAAATTATTAAATACTTTTTTTTTTTCAGTGACAAGGTTTGCATGGAACTTTATATATTTGCATGTACTAACTTCAATGGTTTTGCTGCTCTCAAATATTTTCCTACTCGAAATGAGTTTCTGTTATGCTTGCCCATAATGCATCCTTCACAAATTTAATCAACACAATCAATAAGGGGCAATGCTTTGACTACTTCCCTATTATGTATTAAATTTAAGCCTCTTATGTTTATATGTCCATACCTCATATGCCATATCCAAGAATCATCATCATAGCCAACTTTTAATGCTCTACTTGCATCATAAGAAAAGTTGAAAGCAAAGATTTTATTTTGCAAGATGTTAATTCTGGCTATAATATGATAATGATTTTATTTATCATATATGATGCATTCATTTATCTTAAAAACAACAAGATATCCCTTTTCAATAAGAAACCTGACACCCAATATTTTTATGTGCTAAAACAAGAACATATAAGACATCATTAATATGTTTTACATGGAATTCATTTGCTTTTACTGAGATTGTTCCTTTACCTTTAAATTCCACTAGCTTGTCATCTCCCAAGAGTACTTCATACTTTGTAGATTCATCTATCTTGAAAAGCTATCTTTGTTTCCGGTCATGTGGTTTCTCCAGGCATTACCCGAAATTCATACCTCCTTGAAAACCTTGTTAGTTGAATTACAAGCGAAAAACAAAGTTCCCACGACTCCCTTTTCCTCTTAAAAAATTGCTTATTTCTTTTGTTTTTTCCAACAATTACATTCATAATGGCATTTTATTTTACAATAAAAAATTACACTTGGGATTTTCCAAAAAATTTACCTCCATCATTAGTGTTATTATCTATTCCTTTGTCATTTGCATTAAAAACTCTTCCTCAACCTCTGCCTCTTCTATCTTCTTTTCCTCTTCCTTTTCCACAAGTGTTCAAAACTTCCTCAAAAGAATTATTCTCAACTTCATGAATTTTTTCTATGGAAATATTGGATTTTTCTTGAAAAGCTTACTCAAAAGGTTTTTCAATAGATCTATTAATCCTTTGCTCCTAAGATTGAAGAGATCCCATAAGCTCATTCACATAAAACAGAGTTAAATATTTAGACTCTTCAATAGAAATAACAATAGCATCATATTTTGTAGGAGGACTTCTTAACATATTTTCAACAATTTTTTCATCTGTTAAATCTTATCCATAATATCTAATTTGATTCATTATTCCCATAACTCTAGTGAAAAAATCTTTCATATATTCTAAACTCTTTTATATGTTTTTTGTAGCACATCCCATTCCTCCTTTGATTTTTTTGTTGTAACAAGTCGTGGAAAAATAGAATATTGCATTGCTTGTTGGATGAAAAAAATAACTTTTGAGTCATCTTTTTGATTTTCCCTTATTTGATCTCTTTGTACATGGGTCAAGCCAATAATAGATTGATCATTGGTTGGTTCTGTATAACCAACTTCCACCAAATCGCACAATTTTTGTGAAGAAACAAGGCTTTAATTTTAATGCTCCAAAAACCATAATTCTCACCTTTAAAGATTGGTATTTCCTAGCTTTATTTTTATTTTAATTAAGAATTGTTTTATCATCAACGAAACAATATAAATGGTTGGTTTATCAGTTTCATGTGAAATCATCATTTCTTAAAGTTGTTTTCAAAGACGATATATATGCTCAACAACCAAAATGATATAAAGTTAAAGAAAATGAATGTAAAGTTTACAAATTAAAAAAGGATCTTTGTGGACATAAACAAGCTCAAAGAGCATGGTATTTTTCTGAAAAAGGGATTGAATAGAAGCGAGAGTGAACCAACATTATATATCAAGTAAAATGGTACAAATGATCTAACTATTGTTTTCTTATATGTAGATAACTTGATATATACATCATAAAGTATTTTGTTAGTGGAAGAGTTTAGATTTGAGTTTGAGGCATTATTTTCTTGGCATAAAAGTGAGGCTATTGAATGATGGTATTTTTTTTCACAAGAGTTCTTATTCAAAAATGTGAGAATTCTTATTCAAATATGTGAGAGTTCGTATTCAAAAATGGAAAATTGTAAATTGTAAATGCATGAGCACACCTATCAATACAAATGAATTTTCTTATGTAGAACATGGAGAAAAAAGGTATATGCTAAATCATATAGCAGTTTTGTAGGAAGTATCATGTATCTTACTGCAACTAGACCTAATATTATATAAGCAATTTTGGTGTTCGGTATACTTCAAGAGATAATTTTGGGTTGGTTCATTTGGTTGAAGAGAATCCCGACAGGAAGAACAACAAGATGCCACCATTATTTATTTTGGTAACATGTCTACAATTTACATAAGTAAAAATCGTCTGTTTCATAGTCGCACTAAACATATTGATATAAAATATCATGTCTTAAAATTTTCGTGTTTCACAGTCACATTAAATATATTGATATCAAATATCACCTAGAATAAGAGATCATGTAGCAAAATGTGAAGAGGCTAGGAAATACCAATTTTTAATTGTTGTTGTTGTCTATTTCTTTAAAAATTCCAACACTCCTACCAACAACTTTAATTTACACAAGCTTCACTATCAAAATTAATCTTGCCCGCTACTCTAACCTTCTATGTTACAAAATGCAGAATTGTGAGGAGAAAATAACTATCATAAAACATAACGAACAATACAAAAATTAAAACAAAACATCAAATATCTCAATTCTTAGGATTCTTCTTTTTCATTCCTTCTATATATTTTTATTTAATACTGATACATTCATATAGCCTTCAAATTTCTACAAATCATTTACAACTAATTATAATAATCACTTAGACTAATTCTGAATAACCTTAAATTATGCTCAAAACATAAACTAACCTTAAATTATATTGCAAACCATCTAATCAATTTTTTTTAACAATGTAACAATCTACCGAGAATTACACTTAGAAATTAAGCATTAGACATACTAGTGAACTATTATCTATAAAAACTAATAACCATATTCTCATTGTTTATAATATAATAGGGGAAACATGTTAAGATCAAATTAACCTTTCCGTCTGTTCAATATCAAGCGGATCACATAACATTTGGCGCACATGAATGTTTCCTTCACCCTTATTAAATGGATGCTTATGTGGAGTTTACATGTTCAAACCTACGTGGAATCTCTATTGATCGTCATGTTTCTCACTTAGTGCAAGTTGTTAGAACCCCACCTATCTATTCAATCGACTTTGTTACTATGCCTATCTCTTCATTAGATTATGTTATCATGGCTATGATTTTTCAAGACCATTAGATTTTATTTGCTTGTTTATTTTAAATGCTTTGTTTTGTTATTGTGTTTTTACACTCGACCAGGTTATATAACAATTTTTTTAGCATTGTTTATTTAAGTGTTTTTAACTAATTTTTTTATTTATATTTTATGTAAAATTTTATACCAAATATTTAAAGATATAAACTTTATGTTATCTTTTTTTTACTAAATCACCAACCTTATATATATAGTCATTAAGGTAGATTGATGGAATATATAATTCCTACTTATCTAATATGTTTGTTAATGTATTGAGAAGTAGAGTTAATCTCTAAGTGAGTTGTGTGATCTTATTTTTAAGATGTTGTTTGAGAGTTGGATTTGTGAGATCCTAGTTTGGTATTTGGTTGAGATATTCTCTCAACCTTTCCATTTATATGGTATTAGAGTGGATGAAACTCTTGTTGAAATATTGGATTGATTATGTCTGATATTGGACTGACTCTTTCTGATTCTCTTGTGATTCTTTCCTATTCTGTAAATAATGTAGTTTTACATTACGTGTGGGTAGGTTCATTAGACACATGGCTTGATTATAGGATCTGTAGCTTGATTGTAGGATCATATAGGGTTGATCCAATATATATGTACCTGTACAGATTCATTGAAAAATGAGAAGAAAAAATTATTCTTTTTGAAATTTGATTTTCAAGTTGGTATTAGAGCTTCAAAACTTGAATCATTTGTATCTCTCATTGAACCATGGCCAATTCAGATTCTGAATCATCTGGGAATAAATATTCCCCCATTATTATTCAATTTGAGGATTCATCGTTCAAAGAAGGGATTGTACTTGATGAAACAAATTATGATATGTGGTCTCAAATCATGGAGATGCATATTGCTGAGAAGGAGAAACTCTCCTTTATTCATGGAACTTCATAGCCACCTTTCGAGAAGGATGATGGATATGAGAAGTGGTATGTAGACAATCAAAAGGTCAAGAGATGGTTGTTGATGTCTATGTCCCCAGAAATTATGAAGCGATACATTCGCTTACCCAGCGCTCGAGATATCTGGAAAGCTCTTTCTAAAGCCTTTTATGATGGAGCAAATGAATTATAGTGTTTTGTCTTGACTCAGAGGGCTTTCTCTGCCAAATAGAATGACATAACACTCTCTGTGTATTATGGAGAATTAACCGAGATTTTTAGTGGTTTGGATCATCGTGATAAGGTGATCATGGAGAATGCGAAGGATGTTGAATCGTGCCGAAAATCAGTTTAGTGAAAAAGGGTGCACATTTTTCTTGCTCGATTAGATGGTGACTTCGAACAAATCCATGGTGAAATTTTGAGAAAGGATCTTATTCCCAAACTAGAAGCATGTTATGGACTAGTGCGTCGTGAATTTGTTCAACGTGCAACGATGAATGGAGAATCGGAAAAATATGAAGCTTCAGCCATGGTGACTCGAAACCGGTCTAATCAGAACCGGCCTCCTCAAAACCATCATAACCAAACAAGGCCCATCCATCCTAAGACCACTATTGGTGCCGATAAATCCTCCTACAAATGCACTCATTTCCATCAAACTGGTCATACCAAAAGTCATTGCTTTGAACTTGTGGGGTATCAAGAATGGTGGGATCATAGCCGTGATTCACGGAAGAGGAATTCCAAGAATACCTCTGGTATTGCAATTGTTGAAACAGGGAAAGTGGATGATGTTGCGGGATAGATCTCAGCATTAGCAGTAGTGGCAGGTAATGGTGGTAAGGTTTTTAATATGTCTACACTTGTTTCTAATAGTGTATGGATAATTGATTATGGTGTTACAGATCATATGATATTTGATTTTAGATAGATCTTGTTATCGCACAGTTTGTAGCTAGGTTAAATGGCTAGAGGATAGAGGCCAAACTGGCGTAACAGGAAGCTACCCCACCCAATGTCACCACAATGGGGAGGTTCTCTCTATTCAAGGAGGTTAGCCCAGGGGAGACGTCCCCGGTAACCTGGGGTTTTGAGGAGGCCAAAGTAATAAAGGTCAAAGAAAAATTTCCTCCTCACAAGTTACCAACAAGGTCAGATAGTCTGGCTAATCAGCCAATGATGAAGTGTAGCCCCAAATAAGAACACCTGCCCGAAACAAGACAATAGAAAAATAATATATGCAGGCTATATTTCAGTGGGTTAGTACTTCATATAACTCTCTGACATCAATATGTAAGAAATTAGAACAACAGATATCAATGAGATCAACCTTTATCGATATAACAGTGGAAAAATATCAATTCATCAATAACTATTGAGATGATGTAGCCAACAATGTATTGAATCAATCTTTTACTCAATAAATTCTTTTAACCACCATCTAATTTCTTATCATCAAAAGTTGTTGTGTCAAGATGGAATAACCAAGTATGACATCAACCTAGTTAGGGTTTCAAATTATAAAAGTTTTAAGAGTTGTTTGAGCACTATCACTTCAATGTTGTGGATCTAAGATCAGTGCCTAGGGGTAAATGGAGTCAGTTAAGGAGAGGATGCAAAGTTGAAGGGATAAAAGGCTAAGGACAAGAGGGAAGGGTTCTAAGGTGTTGCAATGGCAGGGCCCTAGAATCAAAACCCTAGGGGAAAGAGGCTCAGTCCGGTGTTGCTTAAGAAAGGCCTCGTGCTCTTTCCTCCTTCCTTAGGTCAAACTTGGCAAGACGACTAGCATAAAGGATGAGTCAAGACAAGAGAATGAAGGGAGGGAGAGTGTTGCAATGGAAAGGCCCTATCACCAAACCCTAGAATCAGGACGCCCCTAGGTGTAGATATCCTAGGCCTGGGACGTCTCCTCTTTCTTGGCTCTTAAAATGCATGGCTAGCACAGGGGAAGAAGTAAAAAAGAGTGTAGCAATGGCTAGGCTCTTCCTTCCTTCTTCAATGGCTGAATATTTCTCTTTTAGGGGACATAAAACAAGGACCTACTTGTGTGATTCTCATCTAGCGTTTTAAATCAACAAAATTTATAATAAATGCAAAAATATAAGCCTACAACCATTCAATTAAGAAGTTTTGCATAAAAAAGACTTACATATCATGAAGAAATAGCATTGCAAACCCTAGTTGTAAGCCTTACTTCAAGAGAAATGCCAAAATATGCCAAGAAAATCCTTCCTTCAACAAGTGCGCCTCACTTAAAAGATGAAATACTCCAACACGGGCGCAAAAAATAGATCTCACAAGAGAGTGAGTTGTGTGTTATGTCAAAATGAGGGAAAAACTCCTCAATGTATATTGTATCATGACCTCTAATTAAATTTAGGTCATTAAAAATAGCCAACAAGGCTACAAACCAAAATTATATTGCTTTTACATCAAATTGTCAAATCAAATCCCTAATTGAGCATAAGCAAGACGTCAAGCCCCACTGAAGGAGACATTAGCCCCTTTTTAGGGAAAATGCAGCACAAAATGACAAAACGTTGGCCCTCTTTGGGCCTCCCAACCATGCCACACGTGCCAACTGCCCTCTCAAATTGTCACATGCTCAAGGTGATGTCAATGGCTCCTAGTTGATGTCCTGGGCCATCAAAGGGAAACGTTCCTCTGCAAGTGGGTCAACCCCCCTAGGCTAGGCTCAGTCAAAGTGTCCTTGATGGAATGTCCTTCTTCTTCTCAGGTGAAAAATATCAATCAATCATTGTCCTGTCTCTTCTCCTGATGGGGTATCAGCAACCATCTGATGGGATCTTCAACACCATGGAGGTTTGAACTAATCATCCCCCCATGTGTACCGGTCCATGCGATACCTGTCCATCGGGCATGGTCCTGCACATCAAAAACTTCGCCCTCCATGGGCTCATTAGTCATAGGGATCATAGCAATGCTAATGACATCTTATCATTAATATTATCAGACATATGCATAGAAATCCTGATATATCATACAATAACTCAAAGAAATTACAAAGACCTACAATACAAGGCTAAAGAAAAAGACAAAACACCCTATTGGGCTAGTATCCATAAGGAAAGGAAAGTCTCCAAGGGGTATCATCCAAGCCATGTAGAATGAGGTGATGTGGAATAGGGGTGTCCAGACATATGGGTAGAGTGAAAGACAGGGATGCATGATATTACCTGTGGGTGCCTTTGTAGAAGGCGAGCTATACCCGTCATGGATGCAGTTTTTTCCAAGCCCCTTTTTGCCTTTATTCTTTCTTTTCTTTATTTTCTTTTCCTTTTTTTTTATTTCAAGGAATAACTAGAGGACACTTCCTTGGCGTGGTGACCAGAGCTAACAGTGTTACCCACAAGCACTTTCATAGAGATGATAAGGTTGTCTCATGATGAGACCCCCTTTCCCCTGGCCATGCAACCAAAGGTCACTGCCCTTGAGTGGTAACCAGATAGTGGCAATGTCATGGTGTTAGGTACCCATGAACATAATAGGTTGGCTCATGATGAGACCCCCTATCCTCTTGGCTAGGTCTTGTTTTGTTATTTTTCTTCGGGTCCCTCTTCTTTCTTGCTGAGAGGCTTTTTATTTCCTTCTCGGGGATCCCTGGGCGAGGCATCTCTAGGTTTCATTTTTATGGCTTTCATCTTTTACCAGCTTCTTTTACCTTATGGGCCTTTAGCCCCTTCTTCCCACGAGATAAGGTGCAACCCCACAAGCAAATCATCCTAATGCCCAGACTAGGGGAATGGAATAGATGAGTGGGAGACAAGATGAAAAGTGATGATATGATGGGAGTGGATGATGGCTCTTCAGAAATCCCCCCAGTGGCAAACCAAAACCTATGGGTGTAGGCTTGCTAGGGCACCCTATCAATCCCCTCAACAATGGTCAAGTGGGTTAATGTAAGATCCAAGTAGTCGTACCAAAGTGGCACATACCATGATACCTGGACCAATTACCTCATGGAGCAAGAGTCTTCTCCGATACAAGTCCAAGCCGAAGGTGATGGATGTTGTTGCTACTGACAAGACAAGTCTGATGAAAGAGAAGAAGGATGGGCCCTCTAGGGCCATGCTCAAGTCAATCCTACTCTCGTTACTCCATGTCTAGGACTTGTAGGCCTCGAGACATGATCTCCTAGTCATCCCATGAAATCGGGGATAGCAGGTCTCACCCCTTAAACCATCCTCACAAAAATTTGTTTCCAATGCCAATGGTTCTTCAGCCCCAGTTATTGGAGAAAAAACCTTGCCTCTCACTGATACTTTGAATCTAGATTATGTTTTAGTTGTTCCTTCTTTGGATTATAACTTGTTGTTAGTTTCCCAAATAACCACTGCCTTACTTTGTGTTGTAATTTTTTTGCCTGATTTTTGTGTGTTTAAGGACATCTGAATGAGGAAAACGATTGGTTGTGGTGTTAGGCGAGGGAAGTTGTATTACTTGGACTTGGTGTCAAGGAGTTCAGACAACTTGCATCAAGATTTCACAGTGGATGGCTCTGAGAGGGAGAAGAAGAAATATGAAATTTGGTTATGGCATCGACATCTGGGGCATGCTTCCTTTGGTTACCTAAAGAAATTATTTCCTAGTTTATTTGCAAAATTTGATGTTTCCAGTTTCCAATCTGATGTTTGTGAACTTTCAAAAATCTGTTGTGCTTCATTTCCATTAACTTTGAATAAAAGTCTAGTTCCTTTTATGGTCATACATTCTGATGTTTAGGGTCCATCCAGAATCACTACCTTAGGTGGATCATGTTGGTTTGTTACTTTTATTGATGACTGTACAAGGATGACTTGGGTTTGCTTGATGAAGTCTAAAGGGGAAGTGAACTTGTTATTTTAAAATTTTCATAAAATGGTTCATACTTAGTACAATGCACAGATTCAGGTTCTCCTCAGTGACAATGGAGGCGAATATTTGAGTTCTAAACTTCAACAGTATTTGGTAGCATACATAACTATTCATCAAACTACTTTTTTCAATACACCTCAGTAGAACGGGGTGGCCGAGCGAAAAAATTGTCACTTGTTGGAGGTTGTCTGTGCTTTGTTGATAGAATCCCATATGTCGTTATCTTATTGGGGAGAAGCACTTACCTCTGCAGTGTATTTGATCAACCGGGTACCCTCCAACACTATTGATTTCTGGACACCATCCCAGGCTCTCACTGAAGCATTTATTGCCCCAGCTGTCCCAAATTTACCTCCTCACATCTTTGGTTGCGTATCATTTGTACACCTCCATAAGAATCAATGCAACAAGCTGACTCCTCGGGCATTGAAATGTGTCTTTCTATGATACACTGATTATCAAAACGGGTACCGATGCTATCATCCTCCAACCCGACGAATGTTTATTCCATTGGATGTAGTTTTTCATGAAGAATCGATGTATTTTTCCTCTAAGCCTGAACTTCAAGGGGAGTATCAGAAGGAAATCCAGACTCTAGAATATGATGTTGACATCCCTGAAGATGTAGATGTCCACATCTTTGAAGATGGGGGTAAGTTGGACATCCCCGAAGGAGGGGAACTCTCTAAACCTATTGATCAAGAATTAGAATCATAATTGAATGTGGGTAACTTAGACATCTCTGAGGACGGGGAACTCTTGGAAACTGTCATTCAAGAAGTGGGTGAACACCCAAAAACTTTGGACCAAAGGGGTGATGAACACCCAGAAACCGAAGTTATGGCTCCACCTCCATCCGGGTCCCTCACACCATAGGGAATTGATACACCAAATAAATCGCTTGCTGAGGATGCTCCTGAACCATCTAGAAAACAACTACCACAACGCCACACCAGAGGTATCCCTAAAACCACATATGAACCCAAACTTTCTAGAAAGTCGAATATCCCATGAATCATTATATGTATAACTATCGTTTGTCAGAATCAAATCAGACATTTATGAATTGACTATCTATTGTATCTATTCCTAACAATGTTCAAGAAGCCTTAGCTGACCCAAGGTGGAAAGCCGCTATGAATGAGGAGATGAAATCCTTGCAGGAAAATAAAACCTAGGAACTTGTTGACCGTCCACCAGGAAAGAAACCAGTTGGATGTCGGTGGGTTTATACTGTGAAATACAAAGAATATGGTACAATTGAATGCTCTAAGGCGAGACTGGTGGCAAAAGGGTACACCCAAACCTATGGGATCGATTATATAGAGAAATTTGCACCTGTAGCTAAAATCAACACAGTACGAGTCTTTTTGTCTCTAGCTGCAAACTTGGATTGGCCATTACAATAGTTTGATGTGAAGAACACCTTTTTGCATGGAGAGTTGTCTGAAGAAGTTTACATGGAACTCCCACCTGGATGCATGATACCACAAATGCATAGTCGGAAGGTGTGTAGATTAAATAAGTCATTGTATGGGTTGAAACAATCTCTGAGAGCGTGGTTGAGAAGGTTCACAAAGTCTATCCTTTGGTTACCATAAGAGAAATTCAGACCACACTTTGATCTTCAAGAAACAACAGGGTAAGGTCATTGCACTTATTGTATATGTGGATGACATGGTGGTTACATGAAATTACCCTGAAGAAAGGAAGGCCCTACAAGGTTACTTGTCCAGATAATTCGAAATGAAAGACCTCGGCTCCTTGAAATATGTCCTTGGGATCGAAGCGTCTCGATCTAATAAAGAAATCTGTTTGTCTTAAATAAAGTATGCCTTAGACTTGTTATAGGAAACTGGTATTTCAACATGTCAACCAGCTGATACACCAGTCGAAGAAGGACTGAAGTTATGTATTGAGTGTCATCAGGTACCAGTGGATAAAAGGCGATACTAGAGGCTTGTAGGAAGATTTATGTACTTAGCACACACAAGACTAGACCTTGCCTATGCATTGAGTATTGTTAGCCAGTTTATGCATAATCCTGGAGAGCAACATATGAATGCAGTTATGTGCATTTTGAGGTATTTGAAGTCTTCCCCTGGAAAAGGAATTTTGTTCACTAAAAATGAAGATTATCAAAGCGTGCATGTGTATACTAATGCTGACTGGACTGGAGTAGTGGATGACAAGAAATCTACTTCAGGTCATTTCACCTTTGTAGGAGGTAATCGCGTTACATGGAGAAGAAAAAAATAGAATGTTGTTGCCCGATCAAGTGTGGAGGCTTAATTTAGAGGTATGGCACTTGGCATATGTGAAGCATTGTGGCCATGACTTCTCCTCAGATATTTGGGCTATCCGCCTAAGCAACCAATTCACCTATATTGTCAGAATAAAACAGTCAGTGATATTGCTCATAATATGGTTCAACATGATTGTACAAAGCATGTGGAGGTCGACAGACTCTTCATTAAGGAGAAGTTGGATGAGAAAATTGTGAAGTTGCCCACGATTCGATTAGAGGATCAGTTGGCCAATATTCTCACAAAAGTTGTTTCAAGTCGAGTGTTCTCAAAGTTTTTAGGCAAGTTGGGCATGTGTGACATCTATGCACCAACTTGAGGGGGAGTGTTGAAGTATTGGATTGATTCTGTCCGATTGATTCTTTTTGATATTGGATTGATTATTTCCGATATTGGCCTGACTCTTTCTGATTCTCTTGTGATTCTGCCCTATCATGTAAACAATGTAGTTGTACATTAGGTGTAGGTAGGTTCATTAGACACATATCTTGATTATAGGATCTGTAGCTTGATTGTAGGATCATATAGGGTTGATCCAATATATATGTCCGTGTACAGATTCATTGAAAAATGAGAAGAAAAAATTATTCTTCTTGAAATCTAATTTTCAAGTACTCACTCACGGGGGTGCGCAAGAACATGCAAAGAGTAAAATATTGTGTTTGTGTCTCATTGAAGAGAAGCTTCCATTATGAAATAGGTGGAAGAGATTGTTTTGTCCCGAGGAGACCTGTGGATCTACGTTTGTGCTGAGAAGAGAAGCCAAATGTCGTTTGTGTGCAACTTGCGTGGAGGATATTGGCGATCGCGTGAAGGTGATTGTTGTCTGTTGTGTGAACATGAGAGAACCGCGTTCAGTGAGGACGAGCCATCCTTTATAAGGAATGATCCTTGGATGCCCAGAGAACACTGTCGTAGAAGTCGAATATTCAATATCTTCATATGTTCTCTCTACACACCGAGGCGTTCGTTTGGATCCGAGCCTCGCATATGGGGTGCGTTTTCTGAGAGAAAGAAGTCACGGGATGGTTTAGTATTGATCCTCGTCCTAAGCATATCAATAACTGAAGAAATTATGTGTAGTGGAAAATATCTATCAAGTCAATCATACCCATATTAGTTTTCGCATCGGTGTTTGTAGTGTTCTCTTTAGAAGCAAAAGGTTTTGTGGTGTTCACTTTTCCATTTCCGGCTTTCTGGTGTTGATTGTTCGGTTTTCCATTATTGTCTTTCTGGTGTTTTTTTTGAAGATGGTGAACTTGCAGCTATGTCGCTGCAGCGCCATTCTTCTTCTTCGATAATAATTCCAACGTGCGATAAATTGATTTTGAGCATGGAGGCTTGTAATGGCCAGGGAATCTATTGCGTTTTTTTGTATGATACTCCTTGTTCGGATGGTATTGAGTTCATCATTTTTCATGAAGAGATCTCAATTCCCTTTGTCTGGGAGGCAAAGGTTCCTGCAATATTTGAAATGTTTGTCGACATGTTTAGACCATCTGAGATTAATTGTGAAGACAAATGTGAGCTTTGTCTTTTATATTTCAGACTTCGTATCAGAATTAATTAATTTCAAATGTGAGCTTTTGAAAAATCACTGATTTACAAAGAGAATAATTTGAACGCCTTGGCGTACTAACAAGGTCTCCTCTGTCGATGATGCTTCTTTAACACGGTCTCCTCTGTCGATGATGCCAGTTTGTTGTTAGAGGAAGCATCTGGCCCACTGTATGGAGGTGTTATAGTGAAGAGGTGTTATAGTGAAGTGAGGTGTACGTGTCCATTATGTCGAACTTACAGTTATGTCACTCAAGTTGTGTACACTTTTATTTGGAGGTGTGCATAGTTATGTCATTCACTTTGTGTGAAGCTTCCCTTAATGGTATAAGCGATTATGTCTGTCATGGACGATAATGAAATGATGTAAATGGATTTTGGAGTTATGATAATTTGTGTGTCATTTTTTGTACCTGATTAAAATGTTGTAGGGGGTGCATGATCGGTTTTGCTGGACAGCCCAAAGTTTTTTTGTCCAAGTTGTATTTCCTCATCATAGGCAACTTAGTTCCCCATGTTTATTGTAATCCATTCTATTGTGCTTCGGATATGCGATGGAATAAGTTATGATTGAGGGAGAGCTTAATATGTTGATGAACCACTTAGGTGAAAAACATTTGTACTGGAGGTTACAACGGCTCATGACCCATGTATTTCGGTAGATGGATTTATTTTTATATGGATGCGATGTACAAGAGGAAGCAAAAGAAAGTTCCAAAGATTGAAGTCCTCACAATGATGAAGATATGACCACATATATATTTAGATAACTAGTTATTAAGGAAGAGTGTTGGAATATATAATTCCTACTTATCTAATATGCTACATTAGCAAGCATATTAGATAAGTAGGAATTATATATTCCAATATTTTGAAAACATTTAAGTGTTTTAAACTAAATTTTTTATTTATATTTTTTGTAAAAATTTAATACCAATATTTAAATTAAAGATATAAAATTTATGTTTATCTTTTATTTCTTATAAATTACCATTCCATTACCAATCCTCCACACACATATATGTTCGAACATATAAAATTTAGGATACAACCATGAAGTATTTGGAATTGCAATTTCATTCATGTGGATAGGTTCATATTATTGATGTGAATCTTCACAAGCACGAGAAAAATAAAACTTCTCGATTTTTGAGAACAAATTTGCGTGAAACATATTTTAATAAGCAAACATTTAATGTTTGGAGTTATGTTCAAAGTATGTATTTATCATAACGTAGAGGGACTATAACGATCGATAATTCGTTGATTTCATATTAGTTTGTTCTTTGACTAAAAATATTTGCATAATATCTATTGTTGGAACTAGCGAACTAAAAACATACCATATATGTCATGATCTGATTGGATAATAGATTGGAGGTCTTATTTCCATCTTCACTATTCCCAATGTTTTATATGTTAGCATATCCAAAGTTTTTGAGAATATATGGTCTTTCTGAATTTTTACTATTTATTTGAAATGTTTGGATGCCCAAAGTCATATCCAAAGTTTTTGATCATATATGGTCTTTCTGAATTTTTACAAATTTTTGAAATGTTTGGATATCCAAAGTTTTGAGAATCGAGAGTCAGTTTTTTATTAGTTGACTTCATATTAGTTTTTCATTTGACCTCTATTGTTCGAACTATTGTTACTATTTTATTTTATTGTTATAAAATAATATAGTAATTGTTTTTGCGTATGTAACAGACCTTCCACACTGCATTCTTTCTTAAATGTTTGCACAACGGTCCTGACAGACTTAAATGCTTACCTAATAGGCCTCACAACCTTAAATGGTTACTTAATAGGCCTCACAACCTTAAATGCTTACTTAATAGGCCTGTTACAATACATTTTCCTCCAATTTTTTTAATGCACTATTCTCTGCAGTGAATATGGGAAATATTATTCTTCAGCGGCATTACTGGTTCACTGGTTGATGCTTCCTCCTTTCTTGTTCATTGATTTATTGTTTTCATGTTGTTGATGTTCTTGTTTTCCTGTTGGTCTTGTTGGAGTTTGCACGCTTGAGATTCTACAACCATGATTGGAACTGGCCTTCTGTCATTCCACATTGACAAGTGGGTTTTGGTGTCATGTTTAGCTTCTTGTTTGTTGTTTGTTGTCTGTTATTTCCAGTTTCCAGGTGGGAAATTTCAATACCGGAGATGCTTGTGTCTAAATCCTCTAGCAGAACATCTTTGTATGTGAGGAGAAAATACGATTTCCTTTTCCTATACGTCATTGTGGCTGCAATGGAGGTGGGTTTTGTGTGAAACATTGGCGATCAGGAACGAGACGAAGGAAACATTACAATCCTGCTTCTCTGGTCGTAGTAATCACATACAAAGATGGGATGCAAGATAATTTTGATCGCTCCCAGTATTGAAAAATACCAACCATCGAAACTACAACTTTCTTAATTGTTTACACATTGGGAGGCCTTTGGACGGTCCTCACATCCTTAAATTTTTACTTGACAGGCCTCACGGCCTGAAATGTTTTATTAAAAGTTATGTTACAATACATTTTCCTCCGAAGTTTTTGATACAATCTTGTGTGTAGTGAATTTGGCCAATACTGTTCTTCACGAACATTCCTGGTTGGTTGGTTGGTGCTTGCTCCTTGGTTCATTGGATGGTTCTTATTGTTGTTTGATTTAACTTTGTAGAGTTGAGGTCTTGCAGCTACAGTTGAGCCTTTTGGTGCTTGTTCACTAGTTTGCTGGTTGTTGCTTGCTCTTGTGTTCTTCTACAATGTTGTTTGTAGTGAATATGGGAAATATTGTTCTTTCATGGCATTATTGGTTCACTGGTTGATGCTTTCTCATTGCTTCTTCAATGGTTTCTTGTTTTCCTATTGTTGTTGTTGTTGTTGCAACTTGCACGCTTGGGATTATGCAACTACGATTGGAAATTTGCTTCTGTCATTCCCCATTGATGGGTGGGTTTCGTTGCTAGGTTTACACTTGTATTCATTATTTGTTGTTTTCTATTTCTAGTTTGCAAGTGAAAAATTTAAATGTTGGATATGCCTGAGTCAAAATCCTCTTCCAGAACATGTTCGTATGCGAAGATAAAATTCAATTTTTTTTTTATATGTCATTGGGTGTTATAGAGGTGTTCCAAATGAAGATGCAGTATGCCAAAAGTGAAAACTACAACTTCCTTAAATGTGTACACGGTGGGATGCCTTTGCATGGTCCTCATAGTATTACATGTTTACCTGCAAGGCCTCATAACCTAAAATGTTTTCTTAACAGGCATGCTACAATATATTCCTCATGACATTTTTGGTTGACTAGTTGATACGTCCTTGTTGGTTCGTTCGATGCTTCTTATTGTTGTTTGATTCAACTTTGAAGGGTCGAGGTCCTGCAACTGCAGTTAAGCCACTTCGTACTTCTTCACAAACACATCTCCACTTGAAAAATGGAAACTCGAACATGGTTTTACAGTTGGGCCACCAAAAATACTATTAAGATAAAATAATATGAGAAATTTTTCAGTGGATATATACAACATCTCTAAATTTGACTTGAACCAGAGTTTGTCGAGCTCCAACTATATTTCATAGCTTAGAATGTTTTTCCCATAGTTAATGTGTTTCTATGGCTTCATATTGATGATACTAAGTGTTGTTGTGTGAGGGATAAAGTTCTTGTCTCCCTTTCTTTTTTCTTTTCTAAACTTGACCATTTTTCCCTTTTGTTCTTTCCCTCTATTATGTGTTTCTGGTTCTATACTTAGCATGTTTCTGTGCTCGCAGGTTCCTGGGGTGGCGAATTGAAAATTCCTCATCTCCATATGTATATTCAAATCACGAGTCTGACTCATCGTCGTTCATTTGCATACTTAGCCAATTTTATGAACGCGAGTTTGTGGATAAGTTCTATTGAACTCTGGTGCCCCGTGTTCGGGGTATACATCTTACACCCAAAAAATTGGTGATCTACAACTCGACCCCAGACTCCTTGAACTCACAAGACTAACTCTACCTATGATGACTCTGTCTATATGACCTAGCTTTCCATACTTAGTCAAGTCTTGAAAGTTTCACAGGTTCATGCACTCCCAGGTTCATAAAATTTTAAAACCATTTTTCCCTCCCCTCCATCCCCGCTACCGTTTTCCCTTCCCAATGCACATTAATTATGATTTTACTAGTGAAAACTCATGAGACAAGTTTGAAAATATTGGCTTTAATAAGAGGAAATATCGAGGACATCTCCCATTAAAACTCATTATTAGGCAAATATTATGGGATTTGATGATTTTTTTTGCGTCCATCTTGAATTGACAAAAAGTGTTGGTTATTTTAGTTTTTTATTAAGGAATCATCATAGTTACAGTGTAATATTGTACTACCCCATTGCCATCCACAAACATCTTGACATCATGTTTCTCTTTAATAATGTGCATATATTACAGGTTGTCATATTTTAAAATTTGCTTGCCTATGGAAATGTTAACTCATGTTATTAGTGACTATAACACACATATTCGAAAATATTGGAATTAATAAGATAAAATATCGAGGATATCTGCCATTAAAATGAATTAAACCAAGATTTATGGAAGATTATACTATCATCCTCCAACGTTTATTTTAAATACTTATTTCCATTTCTCTCTATCATCGAAGACTTGGGCTTTAAGGTGCCTTCGTTTTAATTTTCCTGGTCATCGACATGTGAGACAACCTAGAAATTTTTTTTAGGATGAATTGAAACATGAGAGAATGGTTTTATTTGACGTCGTCTTTGAGCGAAAAAAACTTTGTTATCCAAGAGAAACTCAGCCACCAAAAAAAAAAAGTATCTTATGATTGGTATTCTCCCTGTATTCGATGCTTTGGTTGGTTGAAAGGCCCGTCTGAAGATTTCTATGTTGAACTTCTTTGTTTTGTTACTAGAAATTAGAAGGGACTTTCCGGTCACCTGCAAAATGATCCTTCGTTGAAGTATATAGCTTCTTCCAACAACACAGATTTGGAAAATGTATCAAATTCTATAGACCACATAATAATTTATCTTTCGTTCGAGGAGTTTCGCATATAGTGGCTTGCAAAATGGTTTGGAATATTCAGAAATGATGCCAAATATTACTCCATTTGCGAATATACTCAGAAGGAAATGGTAAATTTGGATCGTCACAAATGTGAGAAACTGTATGGGTGGTTGAATCAACATCCTAAAATTACAAAAGTTTCTATTTCAAGGTTTCTTGGGTGACTTCTGGGTGTGGTAACAGACCTAACAGAAAGTCATATTCTTTATCAAAATTTGTTCATCGTCCTCTAGATGTAGTAACATACTCCACATACAATCAAATTTCTATCACTACTATACATTTTTTTCTTTATTCCTATGCATATGATTGCATCTAGGTTGAAGAGCTTACCTCTCTTCGCAAGAATATTCTCCTCATACTTGAAGGTGGGTATATAACCATGGAACGAGGATCTCAAACGTTTTTTATGCCTCCATAGACATGTAACTGGGAAAAATCAATGTGAAGAAATTATGGAATATGGAATTTGCAACACTTTCTAAAGATTACTTTATACTACCACCTTATGTAAGAATTTTGACGTGTTCAGGTAATTATTTGGTTTCCGAAAGTCACATTTTACTACCACCATCATGTAATCATTTTGTTTCATTATTTAGAAGAGACCTTGGTGTAGTAGGATATTCTCGAGTTGTTTCCACCCAATATCAATCTTCCTATTGTTTCCCTTGCTTTGAATAAGGAGTATGCATTTATTTTGTTGTAGTAGATCCGATATTTGAAAAAAAAAAGGAATTGCTTGATGCTTGAAGTATTACCTTGTTTGGATCAAATAAATCACCATGGCCTCACCGCAAGTGCCTCTCGAGTTGTTCATCAAGATCATAGATAGATAAGGACAAAGTTTCTTCCTAGTCATAGAGTGTTTCCATCACCAGCTTTCATTTTCACATGTGCTTTTAGTGGTACCTTCTTTCTTTGTCCTGGTGGTGGATCTTTCTATCCCAACCAATATGATGGAAATGAAATAGATCTAGGGAATTTGATCACTTTCGAGAATCCAAGTTGAATATATACTAATTTCGGTTAACCTAAAAAGGTTTATGTGTGAAACCTAATGTTAGATATAGAAAATACAATTTATTATTTCTTAAAATATAAAACAATGTATTTTTTTAACACGCGGTTATTCAAAAAGTTTCAGGCATTGTTTGGGATTCACATCCTTCAAGGATATTAACTAATCACAAAACTAATGTTTCTTGTGGCAATGCAATTGAGTTTTCGTCCACTATGGAAATCACATTAACACTTCAATGTCAGATAATAGATGTCTGACATGTACCTAATGTCAAGGTCATTATCTCACAGGAAAGCCAACCTCCAAAGATTTTTGGACTCACAACAACATTGCAATTTTCGTGACAAAGAAACACTTAAGTCGATGTTCTTTGTAGGTATAATAATCTTGCAGTCTAAGTGCTTTGACAATGACAAACCTGCTTGTTCATCGCATTACTGCATTGCATTCAATGGCACTATTCCATTTCCACTGCCATCTTCGATGTCTGAAGCTGAAGCTATCTGGAGCCTAGAGTCACCACCAGTGTGGATGCCTAAAGCTGAAACTACCTGCAGCCTGGGGTCATAACTTGTTACACTTGACATTAGTATCATTGGTGATCGAAATTTGATTCTATGTCGAGTCCGTTACTACATCTAGAGGTCACTCAACAATCCTTGACATAGAAGTTGGCTTGTCATAAAAGGTTCTGTAATTTTAGAATGTTGATTCATACATGCATACAGTTTCTCACCTTCATGAGGATCCAAATTTATAATTTCCTTCTAAGTATATTCGGGCATGGAGTAATATTTGGTGTCACTTCCGAATATTCCATACCATTTTGTGAGCCACGAAGTTTTCCACCTGTATGACAAAAGATATATTTTGATGTGATATGTAACATTTGATACAGTTTCTAGATCTGTGTTGCTAGAAGAAGCTATATACGTCAACAGAGAAGCATTTTTTAGGTGACTTGGACGTCCCTTCCAATTTACAACAATAAAACAAATGAATTCAACATACAAATCTTCAGGTAGGCCTTTCAACCAAACATATGATCGAATACAGGGAGAATAGAAGTCACAACATACTTGAATTTTTTTTGTCTCAACTTTTGTTGGTTAACATGATTTGTTTCCCCCAAAGATGACATCACATAAAACCACTCCCGCATCTTTGAATTTGTCTTGAATCGCATCTCTAAGTTGTCTTAGATGTCGATGACCAGGAACATTACAAGGAAGGCACCTTAAACCCCAAGTTTTCGACGATAGAAGGAAGTTAACACTTAGAAAAGTCTGGAATGTTGAATAAACAACTATTGCAGGCAGACCATATCTAGAAGAGACAAGTTATTCAAGAAGTTGGTATATATCTAGTTGGCAACACCAATGAAGTCCAAGACCCAAAATTGATATTCAACTCATTGTTTTTTTACCAAGCAAGCATTTGATAATCAAGTTGAAATCTATAAAAGACTGTCTACGGCCTTGATTATTGTACATATTTGTTTTTTTTGTTCGTGGAAGCCCCAATAATAGTCATTATGGAAAATGCATTTAAATTTCAGAGAATATATGTTGAACTATTTCAAGAAAAATACTTTGGGAAATAATCTTAGCTATATCTTGTAACCCAATTTATCTGAATATAGAATATTTGAGGTTTTTATATGGTGTTTTCTAATGTTTGATATTGTTTTTTATTTTATTTTGTATTTTTTTTGTCTGTGTGGTTAAACATACATGACAAGATTTTCTTTCTTCTTCCCAGCACTTCGATTTAAATAAAAGATACTCTATTAGATCCTTACATTTTACATGGAAGAATAGATTGTGATAGTCCATACTTATGTGGCTCCCACCCTATAATTAATAAATAAATGGGAGGACCCATCCTCCTTTCATTCTTCAGGGTCCCGTAAATAGAATGAATTAATGACTCTATTTCAACAAGGCAACTCAGGTGTTGACGTCATGTTCTTGTTCAATATTCTGCATGTATTACAACTTCTTCTATTTGATAATATCTGTGCATATAAAAAATGTTGCGTCATATATATATATATATATATATATATATATATATATATATATATAAATTTTTTTTTTTCTTTCTATTTCTTATGGGTTTCAACGAAATTTGTGAACTGAAAAACACCCTGCAAATTGGAAGATGATTTACATTTGGACCAGAAATAATCTATTAATATATATTAATATGAATACTATTGGAATAAATATAAACAAATTCTCTTTAAATTTTCCTTGTTTTCTTCCCCTCTATTATCCCTTTCTGGTTCTATATTTAGTCGCATTTCTATGATCACGGCTTCTCGGTTTTGCAGTTTGGAAGATGCTTATATTTATCTATATATTCACACCATGAGCCCAACCGATGATGGTCCCTTTCATTACTTAGCCAATTATATGACCACTGGGTCTCGGATTTGCGGTATCGAACACTTATGCCCCCTATTTCGTCGTATACATCTGGCACCCAAAAACTTTCGTGATATGGAATTTATGATTTTACTAGTGAGAACTCACCAGGGGTTTGAAAAAAGTGGCATTAATAAACGAACAACAGATTTTGTTTTTTAAGATACTTATCCATTTTCCCCTTTTCTTCTTCTCGTCTATTATCCCTTTATGGTTATATACTTAGTCCTCTTTCTATGATTGCGGGTTGGTAGGCTGATAGATTTTCATCTCCGTCTATATCCTCACATGACGAGTCCGACCTAACGTTGTTCCTTTCCATAATTAGCCAATTTTATGGCCACAGTTTTTTAGGATTTCTCTTTCGAACTCTGTTGGTGCTTGTTCCATGATATATATCTTGCACTCAAAACTTTCATGATCTACAATTCCACTGCAGACTCCTCAAATTCGCAAGCTTCAGTCTACTAGGGTTCACAAAAGTTTCAAAGTATTTTTTGTTGCCTTCCATCCCCACTACCTTCATTCCCTTCCTAATGAACATTGATTATGGTTTTACTAGTGACAATTGAACACACTAGTACGACACAGTTGGCATTGTTATTGCACAGTTTGTAGCTAGGAGCAAAGGTTATAAGGTAGAAGGCCAAACTAGCATAACTAGAACCTATCCCACCCAATGTAACCATGATGGGTAGGTTATTTCTCTTTAGTGAGGTTAGGCCTAGGGGAGATCTCCCTGGTGACCTAGGGTTTTGAAGCGGCTTTAAAGGATAATCAGACAATGACATGTTTCCCCCTTCACAGATCACCACTAAAGCAGATAGTCTGGCTTATAGCCAATAAAGACAAACAAGTAGGATCCCTGCCCAAGAACAAAGAAACAACAAACTTGATATATGCAGGCTTTGGTTAGTATTTCATATACATCAAAGACTATTTGATATTCAATATGAGCAATTTAAAGGTAAATGTTGATGAAGTCAATGTTTTCAAAATAACAATGGTAGTAATGTTACTTCAACAATAAATACTCGAATGATACAACATTCAACATAACAAATAACTTCTTAACTCAGTTAATGCCTTCAAATACCATTTGATTGCTCAAAAGACAAAACGTTGTTGCAGTAAAGATGAAATATTAAATGATGGCATCAACAACTTAGGGTTAGTAGGTTAGTCTAGGCTAGGGTTAGTGTACTTAGGGTTTCAATTTAAAAAGGTTTTAGAGTGTTTAGATTCAATTCTACTTGAACACTGGAGGTCTTGGGATCAATGCCTTAGGTTAGAATGGAGTCAATAGGCAAAGGATACACAGGTTGAAGGAGATGAGATTCCAAAGGACTAGAGGGAAAATTTTCAAGGTGATGCTAAAGCAGGGCCTTAAAGATAGAACCCTAGGGGAGAGAGGCTCACTCATGTGTTTCAAAAGCAAGGCCTGATGGTCTCTCCTCCTTCCCAGCAAACGCCTAGCTAAAATGAAACACAAAATCAAGACAAGAAAGCTTAGTGACAGAGAGTGTTGCTACACTAAGTCTCTTTCATCAAATCCTAAAGGAAAAATGACCCTAATTGTAGATAACCTAGGCCTAGAACGTCTTCCTCCTCTTGAATTCTAAAGGGTATGACTAGCACAGGGGAAAGAGAAATAAGGAGCGTAGCTATGGCTACGATCTCTTCCTCTCTTTCAATGGATAAAGGTTTCTCCATCAGGGGACATGAGACAAGGACCTACTTGTGTGCTTGTCACCTAGGGTTTTGATTCAGAAAATTTATAAGAAATATGCAACAAATATAAACTACAACCATTCAATAAGAATTTTTGCAGAAAAAACACTTACAATTCATGAAGAATTAACCATGCAAACCCTAGTTGTAACACCTTCCTTCAAGAGAAACAACATAGATACCAAAAATCTCTTCCTTCAACAACTGCGCATCACTTAGTTCATCCAAAGACACCAATAGGGCGCTAAAAATTAGACCTCACTATGAGTGAGTAAAAATTGATGATGAGAATGAGAGTTAAAACCCTCAATATATAGTGTATCAATGACCTAAATTTACTTTTTAGGTCATAAAAAGGCCGACATGGCCATAATGTCAGAATCATAATGTTTTTACATTAAATGCTAAGTAAAATCCCTAATCAAGCAAAAGGTGAGATTTCAATCCCCTCTGAGGGAGACGTTAGCCTTTTCTATGGCTAGTGCAGCATCCAAAAGCCAAATGTTAGCCCTCCTTGAGATCTTCTAAACTGCCACATGTGCCAACCACCCTGTCCATCTTCCATATGCTCATGATGATGTCATAAGCGTCCTGGTGACGTCCTGGGTCATTTGGAACTAGCATTCCACTATAAGTGGGTCAATCCCCCTAGGTTCATCTCAACCAAAGTGCCCCTGATGGAACATCCTCTTCATCTCCAGTGAAAAGGCCCTGATCCATCTCCATCCTGTCTCTACCCCGTGATGGGGTCTCAACATCAATCTAGTGGGCTCTTCAGCCCCATGGAGGTATGACCTGGTCATCTCCCCATGTGTACCATTCCAAATGGTACCTTTCCATCGGGCATGGTCTTGCACATCAAAAGCTACGCCCTCCATGGGCTCATCAGTCACAGGGATCATAGAAATCTCAATCACATATCATCATCAATATTATTAAAAATATGCATAAAAGCACTAGTACATCAGTCAATAGCTCAAAGACATTACAAAAACCTGCAATACAAGATTGGATAAAAGGACAAGGAGTCCTATTGGGCTAGTGTCCATAAGAAAAGGAAATTTTCTAGGAAGATCTCATCCAAGCGATGTAAGTCAGGTGATGAGTCTAGGGGATGTCCAAACATGAGGTGCAGTGAGGGCCAAGGGTGAATAAGTGTTACTTGTGGGTGCATTTATAGAAGGCAATTTGTACCTATCATGGATGCATTTTTTCCAAGCCCATTCTTGCCTTTATTATTTTTCTTTCTTTATTCTTTTATTTTCTTTTCTTATTATTTTTATTTTCATTCAAGAACTAACCAGGGGACACTGCCTTAGCATGGTGACCAGAGCTGACAGTGTTACCCATAAGTACTTTCACAGAGATGAGAAGGTTGGCTCGTTATGAGACCCCCTTTCCCTTGGCCATACAATAAAAGGTCACTTCCCTGGCATGGTAACCAGATGGTGGAAATGTCATACTGCTAGGTACCCATGGGCCTAATAGGATGGATCATGATGATACCCCCTATCCTCTGACTTGGGCTTGTTTTGTTATTTTCCAGGTCCCTCTTGTTTCTTGCTGAGAGAATTTTTACTGCCTTCTCGGGGATCCCTGGGTGAAGCATCTCGAGGTTTTATTTCTAGGCTTTTGTCTTTTACTAGCTTCTTTTACCTTCTGGGCCTTTAGCCCCTTCTTCCCACGAGATAAGATGCAACCCTAAAAATAGGTCAACCCAATGCCCGGATAAGGGGAATGGGATAAATGAGTGGGATATAAGATGAAACAGTGGTGTTATGATGGGAGTGGGAAATGGATTTTTAGAAATTCCCTAGTGTAAAACCAAAACCTATGGGCATAGGCTTGCTAGAGCACCCTGTCAATTCCCCCAAGCATGGTCAAGTGGGAAAATGTAATATCCAAGCAATTGTTAGAGATAAAAGGAATCATATGCATATATTTAAAGGTTTTAATGATCAAAAGTGACACATACCACGATACCTGGACCAATTACCTCATGGAGCAAGAACCTATTTTGATAAAAGACCAAGCCGATGGTGACGGATGCTACTGCTACTGAAAAGATAAAGATGATGGAAGGAGAAAAGGATGGGCCTTCCAGGGCCATGCTCAAGTCAATCCTGCTCTCGGTACTCCATGTCTAGGACCTGAGGGCCTCACGACATGATCTCCTAGTTATCCCTAAAAGGAGGGGATAACATCTGGCTCCAAATCGGGGACATGTGCTCACCGTAGAGCGCATGAGAACCCCACCATCTCTAGCATGACCTGCAGACCTACTCAATATCGATAGGGGCATCAGTAATAAAAATGGGACGGTAATTCCACCCCAGCATACATATAGATATATATATAAACTGAAAGAAAACAATCAATAATGAAAATGTGAAAGCAAACTAACATGAAATGCAAATGGTATAATACATGAATACAAAATGACTACTTACCTATACTTACCTGTGAAGTCAGGTTCCCCCACCTTGGTGGAGTTTGAGGAGGTGCTCGCTGATAGGTAATGGGCACCTTCTCCCCTCCAAAGTGGACAAGTAATATGAGTCGTCAACCGATTCCTTTCCAACTTTGAAGGGTTTGAGCCATGATTGATTGCTTCATTTTACATTAGTTGGCTCTCCTTTCTGGGTATCCCACATCCATACCATGTCCCCTTCCTTGTACTTTATTACTTTGTATTTGGTCATTCCTTGCACAACCCTGGTGTATTGTGCTGAGGGAGGAGGGTGGGCTTCTGCTGTAAACACTTCCTGTTGAGATGGGTGGATTTGTACGTCATATTCATGTTTCTTTAATATCTTCACCATCCCAATCTCTTTGTTCCTAAATTTATCTAGGATTTGTTGGTATTTTTCTTTCTTGGTCCATTTGATCTGATCAAAGTCCTGTTCCATTGCAAAGGGCATATCTTCTAGAGACTACTTTTGAAGAGTTTTTATCATCTCGTCTTGTGCTTTGTCATTATTGATTGGGTGAGTAATATCTTGCACATGGTATCCGATTATTGGCACATTGAGGAGATGACCTATCATTCCATTCTTCAAAGTAAATTGCAAGAATGTGAGGTCCATAACAAGGGTGCCACCCAACATTGCAACAAATTTTCTAGATAACCAAATTCCCCACACATCTGGGACATCAACTACCATGATGTCAATGTGGACTATCTTCTATGGGTACTCCTTTAAGAAAACCTCCACATTCTCAACCACCTTGTGTGTGTGTATGTCCTTAGATTCGAAGCCACATACATTTCTATAAGGCCGTGTGACCTTCAAACCCACTTGTCGCATGACTTTGAGTGACATCATGTAGGCACTGACACTTGTATCTAACATGTAATTGTTGAGGTTCTTGTTGTTCATTGCCAACGTCATGAAGAAATGAGGGTTCTCACCATATTGGACTCTGAAGTGATCATCTTGCAACATAATAGGGGGGTCCATGGGTTCATCTGATCCCAAAACGAAAGTTTCAAAGAATTCCTTGATGGATGGGATCTTGATTGCTTCTTTCAAGGGGAATTTTACATGCATTTTCAGAAATGCCCCTTCGAAGTCAAAGTTTAGTTCAACCTTACTAGCCTTGGATGTCTTGGGAAGAAGTATTTCTAGGGGTGGGGGATTTGCTTGATCAATAGTAGGTTGTTTCAAATTCTTTCTTCTGTACACATGAAATTCTTATTTCTTTAGCTTTTCTCGTGATTCCTGATCCATGTTTTTCATTACCACCATCCTTTCTGATCTGGATGCTTCGTTCATCGCTTCCTGATGTTCAGCATCGGTGATATTTATTTGAGGAAACTCAATGAAAAAATCCATGTTGTTAACTTGTTGATGGCCATTACTGTAAGGACACTCATGCTCTCAATGTGCTTCGCTGCATTCTAGGCACCAAGGATTTTCATCAACAACATTTGTAGGGGCCAAGTTGTTTGGAACTTCATGCTCATTTTTTGGCTTATAAAATTGGCCTCCCTTCTGGAATTTCCCTTTGTATAGGACCCTAAGTACTTGGGTCTGAGATCTTTCCAATTTCACAATATTGCTCATCATTTTCTCTTGATTTTTCATGATACCATCCATGGAGGATTGCATCTTGGTGATACTGGTACATAGATCTGAAGTAGGCTCAGCATTGTGAACTGTTTTTAGTTTAGTGTCTATTCTCCCCCTTGGGTTAGCAAAAGTCTCAATCTTGGATGAAAGGAGGTTCCCCTCTATTTTAGTAGTGAGCTCTTAGGGTTTTTATCTCTGAGAAGATACCCTAGCTGTGTTCGAAATACTAAAACAACTGAGAGGGGGGGAGTGAATCAGTTGTTTATATGCTTAAACAATTTTATACCTTTTTAAATATTATTAATCTTCCTTCAAGTGATCATCAACAATATACAACATATGGATAGTAAAAGTAAAGACCATAAGTCACACATAAAGTACACACAAAGACACATTTTCACGAGGAAAAGAAAACCTCTTCTTCTTCGAAATGATAGGCAGTCTTTTTCAGTTCTATACATCATTTACAATTGAGCACCAACTCAATGTGAGGATTCTACCTCTGTTTTACAAGATGCAACTTGTTTGAGAGCACCAACACTCTGGTTTCTCTAGCACCCACTAGAAGGAAGCACCATCTCCCTGAATATTCCAGCACCAACTGGATGGAAGCACCAAATTCCTGAATGTTCCAGCACCAACTAGATGGAAGCACCTACTTCCTGAATGCTCTAGCACCAATTGGATGGAAGCACCAACTTCCCGTTACACAGGCTCCAACCTATATAACAGAGAACACTTGTTCTCTCTAGCACCACCCTGCCACCCTAGTTTCTCTGGCTACAACCAGATGGAAGCTACAACTTCCTGTGTTCAAGCACCCACTTGAACTTATGAGGACAACAGTCCTCCCGAGAACCTCCCAACCACCCTGAAATATATATGGCTAAATAAACATTCAACTTTACAGATAAATCAATTCTTACCATTCTTTCTTTGTTCTGTAAATCTGGTCTTCTGCACACTGTTCTGCTGCTCTTCTCTTCCTCTGTCTATTCAGCAGGTATTCTTTGCATCAATGCGTACTCTCATTATTTTCTTCTTCAACTCGTTTTGTTATTCTGCTCTGCATTTCATCTCACACTGCACATATGCTCAATCTCCTACTGCGCATGCTCTTTTTCTATATTCTTACAGTTTCATTCTTTTTCACTTTGAGAGAAACCACTCCAACACGGTATATTTCATATTCTTTTATACACTCGAACATGATGGTTCAACTTCCCAACTCCTTAGGCAAAAAGACGACAACTGTCTAAGAAACTGACACGCCAACTGAAATGCTAACTGATTTGCAATCATGAGTCTGTTTTTCTAACAAATTCCAAACTCATGAGTTAATCTATGAGAAAGAACAGTAACCCTCCGATCACAGTCAAGTTTTATCCGCACCATTGGATGACCTTTATTATTCTTTCCTTTTTAAATCGGGTTTTGACATTCCTTATGTTCAATGTTCTTTTCACCTACAAATCCCAATTCACAAAACTCCGTAAAGCGATCAGATCAACGATCCAGATTATATCTAGATCTGACGGTTCATATTAAGTCGGGAATTCACTCATCGCGAAATCGAAATTCCTGATGTTCATAGTTTTTGTCACTTACAAATCTCGATCCCCGAAACTCCGTGAGAGGTCAGATCAACGGTTCAGATCATTTCTTGATCTGACGGTCCAGATTCAATCACGATTTTGCATATCGCGAAATCGAAATTATTGATGCATTGAGTTCTTTGCCTCTTGAATTCGCGATCCCCGAAACTCCGATAAGAAGTTAAATCAACAGTCCAGATCTGATCTCTATTCAGCGGCTGCAATTAAATCGCGAAATCACATATCACGATTTCGGGGTTCTTGTTGTCAAATGTTTTTGTCACTTCAAAATCCTGATCCCTGATACTCCATGCAAAGAATCAGCAATCCAGATCACTTCTAACTTTAACGGCTGTGATTAAATCGCGAATTCGCATATCGCGATTTCGGAGTTCTTGTTGTCAAGTGATTTTGACATTTCAAAGTCTTGATCCCCGATACTCCATGAAGAAAATCAATGGTCCATATCTCATTCTCGATTCAATGGTTGAGATTGAATCGTGATATTGCATATCGTGAAATCGGGCTTCTTGATTTCAAGTGTTCTTATCACTTCAAAGTCCCGATCCTCGATACTGACTGGAATTAATGGTCTAGATCAAAGCTTGATCTGACGGCTCAGATTTCATCACGATTTTTCATATTGTGATTACGCCCACTTCTCCTTGCACTTTAAATACCATGCATGTTCTCTTCGATCCAACGGTGGTTGAACCCTGCGCTCGGATCTGACGACTGAGATCTATCTCCCTCTTCAACGATCAGAGATTCTTCTTCAACCTTTCGCTCATTTTATTCCTTCAATCATTCACTGCTTTCGATCATTCACCTCTCTGAACTTATCTTCTGTTTGCCTGTCAATTACAAACTTGTTGTTCTCATGTCATCTTCACTGTTGCGATCAATGACAAGCATTCGCTGTCTGTTAACTATCTGTTAAATATTTGCCAACAATCTCCGCCTTTGGCATTGATGGCAACACAAGCACCCACATGTATTCATATCTTCTCTCCTTCTCTTTTCTCCCCCTTTGACATCAATGTCAAAGAAGAACCATTCTTCCCCTGATCTGTTATAAAAACCTTCTCCCCCTGTCAACTATAAGCATCTTGCAAATACACCAGATATTTAATAAGTACTCCCCCTGACCAGGTGAATAGATTAGGCACTTGAGATTATAACCCCCAACTTTTGACGAAGATATCCAAAAGGGGTTGCTGCTAATGGTTTAGTAAAGATATCAAAAATATGTTCTTTGGAAGGAATATAATTCAGCTGAACAATTCTGTTTGTAACTTGTTTTCGGAGAAAATGATACTTGATTGGAATATGCTTAGTCTTGGAATGAAGAAAAGGATTCTTGGAGAAACTAATGGCACTTGTGTTATCACAATGAATTGGAATAGGATCAATGTAAGTTACCTTCATATCTGCAAGAGTTTGTACCATCCATAAGATTTGTGTGAAACAAGTAGCAGCAACAATGTATTCTGCCTCTATAGTGGATAATGAAATAGAACCTTTCTTCTTACTAAGCCATGCAACTAATGAGTCACCCAGAAAAAATGCTCCTCCACTGGTGCTTTTTCTCTCATCAACATAGTTTTCCCAGTTGGCATATGAATAAGCAATTTACTGGAAATTTTTATTTCTAGGGTACCACAGTCCATATGTCATTGTTCCCTTCAGATATTTGAATATTCTTTTAACAACTACCAAGTGACTTTAATTAGGAGCAGACTGAAAACGACCTACCATTACAACAGCTTGCATTATATCAGGACGAGATGTTGTGATGTACAAGAGACTGCCTATCATAGAGCGATATGTTCTTTGATCAACGTCAGTTGAGATATCATCTTTACTCAGCTTGCAACCAACCACCATAGGTGTGATAACTGTAGAGGAATCTTCCATCTGAAATTTCTTCAACATCTCTTTCAAATATTTTTCTTGAGAGATAAAAATTCCTGCAGAGATTTGTTTTACTTGTAACCCAAGAAAATATGACAGTTCTCCTCTCATGGACATTTCAAATTCTGTTTGCATAGAGTTAGCAAACCACTGGACAAATGATTCATTAGTACAGCAAAAAATTATATCATCTACATAAACCAAAACAATTAGTAAATTATCACCTTCAGATTTAATGTAAAGATTACTGTCAACAATACCTTTCTTGAACCCTTTTACTTGTAGAAATTTGTCCAGTCCATAATACCAAGCTTGTGGTGCTTGTTTTAGTCCATATAAGGCCTTCTTCATCTTACAAACATAATTAGGGTTGTTTGTCAATGAGAATCCTTCAGGTTGTTCCATATATACTTCTTCCTCTAGATATCCATTAAGAAACGCTGACTTAACATCCATCTGATAAACTTTGAAATTCTTATGACAGGAATAAGCAAGAAACATTCTGATAGCTTCCAATCTTGCCACTGGTGCAAAAGTTTCATCAAAGTCCTGACCTTCAACTTGTGCATATCCTTTACAAACCAATCTGGCTTTATTTCTAACAACTTGTCCTTTTTCATTCATTTTATTCTTGAAGACCCATTTGGAACCTATTACATTCTTATCTTCAGCTCTAGGAACAAGCTCCCAAGTATTGTTCTTCTCAATTTGATCAAGCTCTTCATTCATTGCTCTAATCCAATCTTCTTCCTGACTAGCTTCCTCAAAAAATTTAGGTTCAGTCATAGATAAAAAAACAACATGAGATTGTTCTGAGTCTTTAATCTGTTTTCTTCTTGTTTGAACTCCTTCATTTATAGCCCCAATTATCTAGTTTTCAGGATGATTCTTTCTAATAATTCTGAGAGGAGATTTTTCTTCTTGCTGTTGACTTGTATCAGTTTGAATGTTTGTATCTTTATCTGATCCAGACTCTTCTCTTTCTGATCCTTGGACTTGTTCATCTTCATCTTCAACTGTATCTTATGTTCTTGGTTCATCACTGCTTATATTTCTGACTGGAATTCCTTCATCAACTTTTATATCTATACAGTCAACTAGTTTATGCAGTCTTTTATTGTAGCATATTTACCCTTTACTGTTTGTAGCATAACCCAAGAAAATACCTTCATCAGCCCGATCATCATATTTGTCAATTTCTTCATCATTGTTTTTGATATAACATTTACTACCAAAAACTTTGAAATGCTTGATTGAAGCAGGTCTTCCAAACCAAAGTTCATAAGGTGTCTTGTCACTGTGTGGTCTGAGATGATCTTTGTTAAGGATATGAACAGTTGTATGAATTGATTCCAACCAATATGTCTGAGGTATGTTCCTTTCATTCATCATTGATCTTTCCATTTGTTGTACTGACCTATTCTGCCTCTCAACAAATCCATTTTGCTGTGGAGTCTTTGGAATTGTGTACTCTCTTTTGATCCCATGTTTATCACAGAACTCTTTGAAGTTCCCAGAGCTAAACTCTCCTCCTCTATCAGACCTTACTGCC
>JZKD02S0166913.1:768249-831576 GCA_000966675.3 Picea glauca
TGGATGGAAGCACCAACTTCCCTTTACACAGGCTCCAACCTGTATAACAGAGAACACTTGTTCTCCCTAGCACCACCCTGCCACCCTGGTTTCTCTGGCTACAACCAGATGGAAGCTACAACTTCCTGTTTTCAAGCACCCACTTGAACTTATGAGGACAACAGTCCTTCCGAGAACCTCCCAACCACCCTGAAATATATATGGATAAATAAACATTCAAATTTACAGATAAATCAGTTCTTACCAATCTTTATTTGTTCTGTAAATCTGGTATTCTACACACCGTTCTGCTGCTCTTCTCTTCCTCTGTCTATTCAGCAGGTATTATTTGCATTAACTCATACTCTCATTTTGCTCTTCTTCAACTCATTCTGTTATTCTGCTCTGCATTTCATCTCACACTGCACATATGCTCAATCTCCTCCTGCGCATGCTCTTCTTCTATATTCTTACAATTTCATTCTTTTTCACTTCCAGAGCAACCACTCCAACACAGTCTGTTTCATATTATTTTATACACTCGAACATGACGGTTCAACTTCCCAACTCCTTAGGAAAAAAGATGACAACTGTCTAAGCAACTGACATGCCAACTAAAATGCTAACTGATTTACAATCATGAGTCCGTTTTGCTAACAGATTCCAAACTCAGGAGTTAATATGTGAGAAAGAACAGTAACCCTCCGATCACAGTCAAGTTTTATCCGCACCGTTGGGTGACCTTTATTATTCTTGCATTTTTAAATCGGGTTTCGGCATTCCTTATGTTCAATGTTCTTTTCACTTACAAATCCCGATTCACAAAATTTCGTAAAGCGATTAGATCAATGATCCAGATTATATCTAGATCTGACGGTTCATATTAAGTCAAGAATTCACTCATCACGAAATCAGAATTCCTGATGTTCATAGGTTTTGTCACTTACAAATCTCGATCACCGAAACTCCGTGAGAGGTCATATCAACGGTTCACATCATTTCTTGATCTGACGGTCCAGATTCAATCGCGATTTTGCATATCGTGAAATCGACATTCTTGATGCATTGATTTCTTTGCCTCTTGAATTCACGATCCCCAAAACTCCGATAAGAAGTTAAATCAACGGTCCAGATCTGATCTCTATTCAGCGGCTGCAATTAAATCGCGAAATCACATATCACGATTTTGGGGTTCTTGTTGTCAAATGTTTTTGTCACTTCAAAATCTCGATCGTCGATACTCCATGCAGAGAATCAACGGTCCAGATCACTTCTAACTTTAACGGCTGTGATTAAATCGCGAATTCGCATATCGCGATTTCAGGGTTCTTGTTGTCAAGTGATTTTGACATTTCAAATTCCCGATCCTCGATACTCCATGAGGAAAATCAGCAGTCCACATCTCATTCTCGATTCAATGGCTGTGATTGAATTGCGATATTGCATATCGCAAAATCGGGGTTCTTGATGTCAAGTGTTCTTGTCACTTCAAAGTATCAATCCCCGATACTGACTGGAATTAACGGTCCAGATCAAATCTTGATCTGACGGCTCAGATTTCATCGTGATTTTTCATATTGTTATTACACCCACTTCTCCTTGCACTTTAAAGACCGTGCAGGTTCTCTTTGATCCAATGGTGGTTAGACCCTGTGCTCGGATTTGACAATTGAGATCTTTCTCCCTCTTCAGTGATCAGAGATTCTTCTTCAACCTTTCGCTCATTCGCTGCCTTCGATCATTCACTGCTTTCGATCATTCACCTCTCTGAACTTATCTTCTATTTGCCTGTCAATTACAAACTTGTTTTTCTCATGTCATCTTCACTATTGCCATCAATTACAAGCATTCGATGTGTGTTAACTGTCTGTTAAATATTTTCCAACAAGTTGGCCATTGAAAGATCTGGTGTAAACATGGACGAGGTAGCCATCTTTCGGATGATGTCTTGTGGGAATCCTTTGTAGCAAGGTCTCAAATCTAGTATCGAACTCCTGAATGAACTCATTTTCATATTTGGCAAGGTTATTCAGTTGGGTGAGGAGAATATTAGGGTCTTCTTTGACACTCCATCTTTTGAGAAAGGCCTCTTCAATTCTATCCATGGTTTTGATGCTTTCATCGAGAAGGCTTAGGTACCAACGCCTTGAGGCATCATAAAGAGTAGCGAAGAACAAATTCATGACCAAATCTTTAGCATCATCACTAATGGGATGAAGATGGAAAAATGACCAAAAGTTTCTCATGTGCTCTTTGACATTGATTGCATCAGTACCGGTGAATTTAGGAAACCACTTCTCATACTTGGGTGGCATTTTCCTAGGGTAGCCTAGTATGGCTAACATGTCTAACGGTTTAAAAAGAGTATATGACCATTGTATTTGATTGTTGGTTGGATTCTTTGTAGCGGTCTGAGAGCTATACATGATTCTTAAAGGAAGGCTTTTCTCGAAGAGTGATTTGACAACAGGAGAGCTCCTGGGAGGATTCCTTCTGAAAGATAGAGGAGGATTACTGAACCTCTTTTTAGTTTGTGGAGTCTCCAGATAGTTTACTTGAAACTACCAAAGAAAAGGGAAAACACCCTAGTGGAGTCGTCGGGCAAGCTTGTAAGAAAATAGTCTTTGAGGCAAGGCTTACTGAAAAGATTTTTCATTTGAGGAGAATTGACTCAGTGTTCCTCGACAACGACGCCAAAACATTATCCCACAGTTTGTAGCTAGGAGCAAAGGCTATAAGGTAGAAGGACAAACTGGCGTAACTTGAACCTATCCCACCGAATGTCACCATGATGGGTAGGTTCTTTCTCTTTAGGGAAGTTAGGCCCAGGGGAGATGTCCCCGGTGACCTGGGGTTTTGAATAGGCTTTAAAGGATAATCAGACAATGACAAGTTTCCCCCTTCACAAATCACCACCAAAGAAGATAGTACGGCTTATAGCCAATAAAGACAACCAAGTAGGATCCCTTCCCGAGAACAAAGCAACAACAAACTTGATATATCTAGGCTTTGGTTAGTATTTCATATACATCAAAGAATATTTGATATTCAATATGAGCAATTTAAAGGTAAATGTTGACGAAGTCAATGTTTACAAAATAGCAATGGAAGTAATGTTACTTCATTAATAAATACTCGAATGATACAACATTCAACATAAAAAATAACTTCTTAACTCAATTAATGCCTTCAACTACCATTCAATTTCTCAAAAGACAAAACGTTGTTGCAATAAAGATTAAAGATTCAATGATGATGTCAACAACTTAGGGTTAGTAGGTTAGTCTAGGCTAGGGTTATTGTAGTTAGGGTTTCAATTTAAAAAGGTTTGAGAGTGTTTAGATTCAATTCTACTTCAACATTGGAGGTCTTGGGATCAGTTCCTTAGGGTAGAATGGAGTCAATAAGTGAAGGATGCACAGGTTGAAGGAGATGAAATTCCAATGGAATCGAGGGAAAAGTTTCAAGGTGTTGCTAAAGAAGGGCCTTAAAGACAGAACCCTAGGAGAGAGAGGCTCACTCCGGTGTTGCAAAATAAAGGCCTCATGCTCTCTCCTCCTTCCTGGAAAACAACCAGCTCAGATGAAGCACAAAATCAAGACAAGAAAGCTTAATGAGGGAGAGTGTTGCTACAACAAGGCTCTTTCATCAAACCCTAAAGGAAAAACATCCCCAAGTGTAGATAACCTAGGCCTGGGACATCTTCCTACTCTTGAATTCTAAAGAGTATGCCTAGCATAGGGGAAAGAGAAACAAGGAGTGTATCTACGGCTAGGCTCTCTTCCTCTCTTTCAATGGCTAAAGGTTTCTCTATCAGGGGACATGAGACAAGGACTTGCTTGTGTGCTTGTCACCTAGGGTTTTGATTCAACAATTTTATAAGCAATATGCAAGAAATTTAAACTACAACCATTCAATAAGAAGTTTTGCAGAAAACACACTTACAATTCATGAAGAATTAACCATGCAAACCCTAGTTGTAACACCTTCCCTTAAGAGAAACACCATAAATTCCAAAAATCTCTTCCTTCAACAAGTGCGCATCACTTATTTCATCCAAAAACCCTAATAGGGTGCTAAAAATCAGACCTCACTATGAGTGAGTCAAAATTCATGATGAAAATGAGAGTTAAAACCCTCAATATATAGTGTATCAATGACCTAAATTTACTTTTTAGGTCATAAAAAGGCTGACAAGGCCATAATGTCAAAATCATTTTTTTTTACATTAAATGCTAAGTAAAATCCCTAGCGAAGAAAAAGGTGAGATGCCAATCCCCTCTGAGGGAGACATTATCCTTTTTTAGAGCCAATGCAACATCCAGAATCCAAACGTTAGCCCTCCTTGTGCTCTTGCAAACTACCACATGTGCCAACCAACTTGTCCATCTTCCATATGCTCATGATGATGTCATAAGCCTCCTGGTGACGTCCTGGGTCATCTAGAGCTAACGTTCCACTGCAAGTGGGTCAATCCCCCTAGGTTCATCTTAGCCAAAGTGCCCTTGATGGAACATCCTCTTCATCTCCAGTGCAAAGGCCCTAATACATCTCCATCCCATCTCTGCCCCGTGATGGGGTCTCAACATCCATCTGGTGGGCTCTTTATCCCCATGGAGGTCTGAACTGGTCATCTCCCCATGTGTACTGGTCTAAATGGTACCTGTCCATCGGGCATGGTCCTGTACATCAAAATCTATTTCCTCCACAGGCTCATCATTCACAGGGATCATAGCAATGTGAATCACATCTCATCATCAATATTATTAAACATATGCATAAAAACCTTATTACATTAGTCAATCGCTCAAATAGTTTACAAAAACCTGCAATACAAGATTGGAGAAAAGTGTCCTATTGGGCTAGTGTCCACAAGAAAAGGAAAGTTTCTAGGAAGATCTCATTCAATCCATGTAAGTGAGGTGATTTGGCTAGGGGATGTACAAACATGAGGTGCAGTGAGGGCCAAGGGTGCATAAGTATTACTTGTGGGTGCCTATGTAGAAGGTGAGTTGTACCTGTCATGGTTGCATTTTTTCCAAGCATATTCTTGCCTTTGTTCTTTTTCTTGCTTTATTCTTTTATTTCATTTTCTTCTTCTTTTTATTTTCATTCAAGAACTAACCAGGGGACACTGCCCTGGCATGGTAACTAGATGGTGGCAATGTCATATTGCTAGGTACCCATGGACCTAATAAGTGGGCTCGTGATGAGACCCTCTATTCTATGACTAGGGCTTGTTTTGTTATTTTTTGGGTCCCTCTTGTTTATTTTTGAGAGGATTTTTACTGCCTTCTTATGGATCCTTGGGCGAAGCATCTTGAGGTTTTATTTCTAGGATTTTTTCTTTTACCAACTACTTTTAGCTTCTGGGCCTTTAGCCCCTTCTTCCCACGGCATAAGATGCAAACCTGCAAATAGGTCAACCTAATGCCCAGACAAGGGGAATGGGATAAATGCGTGGGAGATAAGATGAAATAGTGGTGCTATTATGGGAGCGGACGATGGATTTTCAAAAATTCCCCAGTGGCAAACCAAAATCTATGGGCACAGGATTTCTAGGGTACCCTGTCAATTCCCCCAAGCATGGTCAAGCGGGAAAATATAATATCCAAGCAATTGTTAGAGATAAAAGGAATCAAATTCATATATTTATAGGTTTTAATAATCAAAAGTGACACATACCATGATACCTGGACCAATTACCTCTTGGAGAAAGAACCTCTTTTGATACCAGACCAAGTCAATGGTGACGGATGTTGCTGCTATTGACAAGATAAAGTTGATGGAAGGAGAAAAGGATGGGCCTTCCAGGGCCATGCTTAGGTCAATCCTTCTCTCGGTACTCCATGTCTAGGACCTGTGGGCCTTGAGACATGATCTCCTAGTTATCCCTAAAAAGCGAGGATAACAGGCATTAACAAGCAAAAAACCTTGAGGACATCTCCCATTAACATGCATTAAAACACCATTTATAGTACTCAGAACAATCGTCGTTCCTTTCTATACTTGGCCAAAGTTTTCCACCTGTTCCATGATAAATATCTTGCACCAAAAAATTCTATGATCTACAATTTCTCCCCGACCTCCTCCAATTCGCAAGCTTCACTTTACCTGGGTTCATAAAAAATTTCAAACCATTTATGGCTCCCTTCCATCCCCACCACAATCACACCCTTCCCAATGCACATTAATTATTCTGACCTCTATATTAACTTCCATTGTTTTACGACCTACAAACAACACCCGAACCTCCACGATATACAAATTGACTGCATGACACCCACATCGTCTCCTCTTCCGTGTTACACATTATGCATTCAAATGTTCCAAGCGATACAATTTGACCGTTGGGGCCTCACGTCTTCTTGGGAAACCTTATCAGCCTATTTTGGATCCTCAGGTTGGAGGGTTCAGGAAATCACTAACTCCTAGTCACTGTTTCCCGTGCCGACCATCTTCGTACTTCTTTCCTAATATGCAACAAAAATGGTTTAATGTTAATACTTCAACATGAAACAACCATAAATATCATCATTAATAAGAAAAATCATCAAGGAGACAGTCACACTGAAAATCCCTACACAACTTGTCCAGAACCATACACGAAAGATCTTTCCAGGCAATGGGAAAGATATTACAAATTTCAATATATTAGCGAAAACAAGTCCGGGCCACCATTTCCCTATTCCATACTTAGACACTTTTTGGATTGCAGGTTCCCGAATTGATGGGCTCAAAATTGTGTTTCGAATCTTCCGTGATTTGCAAACAGTACCCAGAGTTCCATGATATACAATTTGTCTGTTGGAATGCTCCGTCACGAACCAGAATGTTCCCCATTCCTTTCAATACCTAGTCGCAATTTCATTGTATGTTCATGACATGGTAAATTTCCATGGTTTCACATGCTGCAACCATTGTGTATCAAGTCCAGCCAACTATTTCCCTATTCCATACTTAGATAGTTTTTCAATTGCAGGTTCCCGGACTGGCGGGATCACGATTATGTTTCCAATGTTTCCTGACTAGCAAACAATACCTGGAGTTCCGCAATATACAATTTGTCCATAGGAATTCACCATCATGCCCTCTTACGTGTTACGCCTGCTACAGTCAAAACTTCGTAGAGATACAATTTGACCCTGGGGCCCTCACCTATGTTGGTTGTATCTTGTAGCCCTATTTTGAATCCCAACCAACAATAATTAGGAATTCCTTAATTGTTTCTCTCGGTCCCCGCCACCTTCGTACTTCTTTCAGGATATGTAATTGGAAAAATTTAATGTTAACACTTTGTCATGTAGGAAAATTAAACATGTCAGTAATGAGCAAAAGGATCGCAGATATCTCCCACACTTCTGCCATATACAAATAAACTCCCACATCATCCCTTCTTCCATGGTACACATTTTTCACTCAAAATTTCCAAGACATACAATTTGACCCTCGGGAAGTAACATCTCCTGGGGAACCATTTTCACCCTAGTTTGAATCTCATCTGACCACTTTCCATACTTTCCAATTTCATGCAATCTATTTCGTGGATCCTCAGGCTGGCGTTCACAAAATCTCCAATTCTTAGTCACTGTTTATTCTTCTCGCCACCTTCATACTTCTTTCAAAGTATGAAAGGACCTTCCATACTTAAGTCACTTTTTCGATTGCAGGTTCCCATATAGGTGGGATCATGATTGCACTTCCATTGCTTCATGGCCTACAAATAGCACCCGACGTTCCGCAATATACAAACTGACCTTTGGACTGTCCCATCATTCCCTCTTCTGTGTTATGCATTTTGCACTCAAAAAGCTCCGAGACATACAATTTGACCCTCAGGCCCTAACCTATAACATTTGTACCTTGTAACCCTATTTTGAAGCTTGCTCGACCACTTTTAATAATTATACACTCCTTAATTTCTCTTTCTCGCCCCCGCGGCCTTCGTAGTTCTTTCTTAATATGCAATTAGTAACCTTTCATGCTAACAACTCATTATGCAGTAACCATCAACATTGTCATTAATGAGTGAAACACTCGAGGAGATCTCCTATTAATATGCACTAAATGAAGATATACAAAGATTTATATTATCCCTCCAGATTGTTCATGTCAAACATGGGTCATCGCATTGGCCTGTTTACGAAATATCCAATCCTTAATTTCTCTTTTTCATACCACCATCTTTGCACTTCTAGGGATGCATTTACTAGTCTTTAATGCTAACAATGCATCATGCAACAGTGGTCGATATTTTCATTAATGAGCAAAAGGTTCGATGATATCTCCCATTCACATGCATTAGACCAATATTTTCGCAAGGTTATATTGTCCCTTCCAACTCTTCATTTCAAACATCATGTCGAGAAAATGAACGTTCTCATAAACTTATGGCAGTAGCTCGACAATAGTTTTGTGGAGATACGGTGAATATCTCCGGACATGAGGACCAGAACTTCTAGTGGTCCAGGGCATAATCTTACTATTCATCTCATTTCTCCCAGAACAAAGTGATTTGCACCTCTGGAACCACTCATGTAGGCTTCATCCCTAAGGTTTTTTACTGTAATGAGTTGGTCTCTTGGTGTGTTGAAAAATATATTTCAATCCAAATAATTATTCCACCGCGAGACCATTATCCTATTTCTTTGTCACCTTAGGTCTTCCTCAAGATGCTAAGATTGTTGGAGCCAAGATTGACCTTTAAGAAATTCCTATTAAAACATGATAACGGGTTGGACCTCTTACCTGAGTTCCTCAAAGACCCGACACTAGTTCCCGAAGATATCCACGATAAGCATTTCCCGCATAGTTCTTTATATTTTGTACTTCACAATCAAGGAACAATTGATTTTTGATTGGGGGAAGCTAATTTCCATTGAAATTTGTTCCCAACTATCAGGATTCAAATAAGAGAATAAATTATATATGTCATCCTACTTGATTTTCACAATTTCACATTGCTATTCATTTCCAAATATGTCTTTGTCCAAGAAAATAAACTATGAATTCAGCCCAGTAACATTATGGCACCAGGCCTTGTGGAGGCACAAGGCCCCCCATTTTTTTATGAGGTTATTAATGAATTTGTCTCGGTTTTGAAAGATTTATTGTTAGGAAAGGATGATCCCTGGATGTAGGGCCAGACAACCAAGTTTTGGACAGGAAGGGGATACTTGAGCGAAAGGTAAATTATAGTGTAATACTGATCTTTGGATCCAAGGAAAATCCTCCCTTCCTTCCATGTCACATCATGAACAAGATGTTTGTTATAGAAATAGAAAGGAAATACAACTATTGGTTGCATATTTTCCATGGTAAGAGAAAAAAAACAATTCATTCCTCTGCCCTAGAATGTCAGGGACTTCGTGTTCAGAAATGTCAACAAGAATGACGAATTCGTAGGCCATTTTAAGAACTTGAACCTAAAATATGATGAAAGGCTAAGAGTGTTTGACCCTAATGGGATTTTTCGAAAACAATTACTATCACTTGGATTTAGCAGTTCTTTTATCCATAGAGGCCTGACTGAAGAAAGAGACAGTGACAAAAATACTCCTTCTAATGATGGCAATGTAGAGACATTGTAAAGAGAAACTAAATTGTACAGACAATAGGGAAAAGGTTCCAGTGAGAAGAGTGTCCAGTCCCTGACCAACACTCCCAAGAGAATGACATCACAAAGCATCGCTTCAATGACCCACCCCAGTAAAAAAAAAAAACCCAGAAATATTCAAATGAAGGAGGATATAAGAACCCTCCTCATGGAAAAATTGAAAGTTTTCACAAAGCTCCCATGATGAAGAAGATAGAAAACATTGTAGAGCAGGCAGAAGAGCCCGGAAGTGAAAGTGAGGACATGGAACTTGAAACTTTTGTGGACACAATGTTCTGCAATGTTGATCCGCTCGCGGATGCGATGCACCATAGTTCCACAATGGAAATAGTTGAGACAAACATTTTTGACGAAGATGAATCCTTCATATTCTAGAGCGTTGTTTTTGACAACTAATCTTAAAATTTAATTATTGAAAATAGATATGAATCAAATAAGAAAGGGAAATCTAGTTCAGAGATTAACCTTAGGAAAATGTAGTTGTCCCAAATCTCTTGGTTTCACTGCACAATTGCATATGCTATTGATGATTCCATTGGAGGAATTGAAGCGGGGAATGCCAGACTGAACAACTGAATCAAGGAATTGGAGGAGGCTTTCATTCCTACCATGGTGTTTGCTACTACTTTAGCAAAAACCGTGCCTGCCACCCCTACAACCAAGTTAAAAGGATCCTCTAGCCTCCTCACATCCTATAGAGGATATGCAGAAAATAATATCAAGAAAATAATGCAGCTAATTACTGAAGCCAGAGAAACATCAGAAAATATGGCTTCCTTTCGAATGAGGGCAAATGATTTGCACAAACATTTTTAGGCGAATTTAAAAAACGAAGAACATTTCTATCTATAGACGATGATATCTTTTGCCAACCATGTCATCAAAAAATCGGATATGAAAAGAAGACAAGAGGATCTCCCCTCCCCAAACCATATTAAACGATTAAAATCATGTTGGAAAGAGAAAGTTAAAAACCTGTAGCTCATTGTTGAATCATGTGAACAAGACATCTCATAGAAAGAAAAATTATTCAGAAACCTGACCCAAATAGACTTAGCCAGAAGTAACAATGAGGTTCAATACCCAAACTTAATCCTCAAATCCTTGTCCTTAACCAAGCAAGATTTCGATGAACAACTTGGTACTTTAAAGGGGTTTTCTTTATAAATTTTTTATGACATCCTTGAATATGGTGAAGATGATGTCAAGAACTCGCTAGTGGACTATTTGACACACAATGAAGAAATTGAGCAGGCTCTGCATAGTATTTCTATGGATCTAAGGAAATTAGAAAATGACCTTTTCGACATAGAAATATGGGATGAAATCAACGTGCCCCCCATGAGAAGATACATTGAAGAATGGATCCAAAGGATAATGGAAAAGCTCAACAACAAAGGGAAACAACTGGTTGGCATGATTCCAATGGGCGTCGACGAGAGCAACAAAAAGGCATCATCTTCATAGTAAGTATATATTGATCACATCTTGCTTTCTTTATCAATCTAGTTATTCTACCTCTTTAAATAGAAATCTCTAACCAAAGACTCATAACTTCCAATTTCTTCTTTTCAGGTATTCCTCTCTACTGTCGCACACTTCTTCTTTCTACAATCCTATTTCTTGTACTTATTTCTTTTATGGTCCATGGGAGCCCCAATCTCAGTCTATATGACAAACACATTTAAATATATAGAAATATGGAACATATTCCAAAAATATGTAACAAGCATTATTAATTTTTGATAAATTTCAAAGAAAACGGATTTGGGAACAATTTCGACAGTGCCTGGGAACAATTTCGACAGTGCCTTATGTGCTTCTTTCGCAATGCTAATTTTTTTTTCTTCAACGATGCGAGATTTCAAGAAATTATGTTTATTATATTTGAATGTTTAATGTGTGTGATTCTTGGTCATTTTTTTCAGGAACCTTTATTTCAAGTCATTGAGACATAAATTTTCTAAGTCCCATATTTGAACTATACACACCTCAGGAAAAAACTGCCTCATTCACATATTAATATAATATTATAATTAACTAATTTGGGAGGTTCTTTCGGGGTCATATACCCACCCAATGTCTTATGGTTGGCGTGTGACACACTGGAACGATTCATCCTTTGCATGGATACCACTTGTATCTCAACTTGCTTCCCACGTGTCTATGTTGTTTCAGACTTCTATTTATCCATCGGTCTCGCCATATCAGTGCATTTATTCCCATTCCAACTTGGCAAGGACTACGCTGCCATGCAACACTTGTTTTACATGATGTAAATAAATTATAATTAATTTAATTTTAATTTTGTATTTATTAACTAGGGAGAGATCAAACTTTTTAAAAAGTTTTTTTTTAAGTTTTACAATTAAAAAAACTTAGTCACAAATTCAAAGTTAAAATAAAATATATAATATAGTAAATATACTATTTCTTAAATTATCATTAATTTTTTATTTTAATATGTAATCACAATATTTCCTCATTTAAAATTAAAATAAAATATATAATATAATAAATATACTATTTCATAAATTATCATTACTTTTTTATTTTAATATATATAATCACAACATTTCATATTTTCCATTTTAGAAAAATGTGATGATATATTTTAAATAGTGAAATGTCATTGATCAATTATTTAAATTTTAATATCTATAATCACAGCATTTCATATTTTCCATTTTAGAAAAATGTGATGATATATTTTAAATAGTGAAATGTCATTGATCAATTATTTAAACCATGCTTCGAATAGACCCAATTAAGGGCATAACATGTTACTTACAAGGAATTGAACCTCGGTGGGGAAAATACCAATCATTCCTCCTAACCACCCAAACTACATCCAATATATATATTTTAATTTTATTTATAAAAATTCAAAATATAAAATAAGATATTAATTTAAAATTAAATCAAATACATTTAAATCATAATTCAAATAAATTCATGTGCATCTATAAATGGTTTAAATGAATGTACATCATCACACAAAAAAAATAAGCATAAAATATTATAACTTAAGATTCACAACTCTAAAAACAAATATTTAATAATATATAAATGGATAAATAGATATATGGATTTTTTATTAATCAAAATAAATATATTAAAAATATTATTATATTTAATTATAAAAGATATATATGTTTTTATAAAGAATTGGAAGTCAAAGGGAAGCCAAGATACTACAAGGAGGGGTCAACCCTAATCCTAATTACAAGATCAAAAGTGTCTCAATTCTTATTAATGGAAAGAAAAAAATTAATATTTCTATGATATGAATCAACTCCTAGATGGAAAGAACTCCCACTAGTTACATAGAGAAATTCTCAAAACACAATGGGATGCAAGAATTTGTCATCCTTGTGATACTAAGAGAGTTGACCATGAAAACAAATAATTCTCCTAGAGTGTGTTTCTTATACACAAATTAGATCACAAGTTCACAATAATTTTCACAATAACGACCCTTTGAACCTCTTAAGTCATGAACGCTAGGGTGATATTGAAACATTTCTCTTAATTATTTTTTCACACAAATAAAATTCTAAAGAATTCTACATAATATCTTGTCTTCCTTAAAGTTATATATTCTAGTCTTAATGAATGTTAATCATGACCATTAATTAACATTAAATTAGTTTTTCATTTTCATATATATAATGACAAGATCTAATCTTACCCATAATCAACAAATGTGATGATATATTTTAAAGATTGAAATTGGATTTATTAATTACGCCAAAAGGCGTATACCTATTGGAGATGGGCACAATTAATCACCTTTTAATCTAAAATTCTAATATAATGGCTAACAATTGAAAATGTTGGAATATTCTTAGTTGTCCTCCCAAATCAATGAATGTGATTTACTCTTCATAACTTCCTTGTATTTTTGAATGCATCAGTTAACCTGTTTACTTTTTAACATTTACCTAATCATATTAAGAAATTACTGTACCACCATATGATTGCCACGTTTAACTGATTAACCTTTGGAATTACTACATTAAAGATTAAATTTTGGATTTCCTCAGCTCTATGTGCGTTTCAGTTGTCCGTGTGTTTCAATTCACCAGAGTGTTGTCCGTCCAGATAACTTTCGGCGTTCACCAGCCGCAACACCAATGACTTTGCAGCTGTGCTAGTTATTTAAACCTAACTAAAATTGTATGATTGATAACAAGTCTCTAATTCTTCTTTTGATTTATTGATTTCTTTTATTAAAAACAATAAAATATTGATTTAGAATTAAATAAAAAAATAAAAAAAAAATTAAATTTGAAAATAACATAATTTAAAATCATAATTTAAATACATTTATTTCTAAATATAAATTGTTTAAATGAATATGCCTAGTAAGGGAAAGATAAAACATCAAATTCTATCAATTTAACATTTACAACCTATTCCAAAAAAACAACCAAACAAGGGGAGGCCCCCCAAAATCACCCTAGATATCCTTTACGATTATATGGAATTAGTAGAAAAAAGAAGAGAAGAGAGAGATGCCAAAATCCAAATATATTTAGAAACATTAGAAAAAAGGAGTGAAGAAAGAGACAAAAAACTCGAAATAGAGATAGAGGCAATGATTGATAAAAAAATTAAAGATATCATTCAAACTCAAATAGAGGATAGATTCTTATGGTTCAAGAGTGAATTGCACACAATGAAGGATAGGATTCAAGAAATGGAAAAACATAACAAATCAATTCAAGAAGGAGGGGTTGAAGAAAATCACAACTTGAGAGGTAGGAATAAAGAGCTAGAAGAAAAACTAACCAACAATTTGACCCTCAATAATATGGAAAACTATTTGGATATCAAACCCATCAAAGAGGAAATGAAAAAGCTAATCGAACTCGATCATGAGTTTAACAAAAGAGCCTTAAACCTCATAATTTTTGGTATAAAATAACAAAAAGAGGAGGATACACTAGAAGTAGTAAAATAAAAATTAAATAATAAATCACAAACTGTTACAACTTACCTCATAGAAGCAAAGCGGCTAGGAAAAATAATTTATCACAAAGATAGGTTGACCCTGTCAATGTAAGTTGTAATGACCATAAATATAGAATACTTAGTAAATATACGAGCTTAAAAGGGTGAGGAATATTTATAAATGAAGACCTCATTACCAAAGACCAATTTGAATTAAGGAAGGAAGTTCAGGAAATAAGGAAAATGGGAAATAATTAGAAATCAAAAATCTGTTCTTAGGGATAGAGACTAGAAGGATAATAATAAATATGAATTTGGGACACTCAGGATCCTTTTTTGGAATTGTCTTGGATTTCCATGGTGCAAAGGTCCTATGATAAATTGGATCCTGAGTGATACTGATATTATCTGTCTAGTAGAAACTTGGGAGCATAATGAGTCTAAGGTCCCTAACATGGAAGGATTTGTCTTCATATTCAACTCCATAAGATTGACCCTCTTAATCAATACATTTGGATACAAATTTCAGACACCAATTCTAAGAATATGTATATAGAAATTTGTTATTTTGCACCTATTAATTATACTTTTTATAGACTAGAAGGATAATAATAAATATGAATTTGGGAGACTCAGGATCCTTTTTTGGAATTGTCTCGGATTTCCATGGCGCAATTGGATGCTTAGTGATATTGATATTATATTTCTAGTAGAAACTTGGGAGCATGATGAGTCTAAGGTCCCTAACATGGAAGGATTTATCTTCATATTCAACTTCATAAGATTGACCCTCTTAATCAGTACATTTGGATAGAAATTCCAGACACCAATGCTAAGAATATGTATATAGAAATTGCTTATTTTGCACCTATCAATTATTCTTTCTATAGACTAGAAGGATAATAATAAATATGAATTTGGGACACTCAGGATCCTTTTTTGGAATTGTCTTGGATTTGCATGGTGCAAAGGTCCTATGATAAATTGGATCCTGTGTGATATTGATATTATATGTCTAGTAGAAACTTGGGAGCATGATGAGTCTAAGGCCCCTAACATGGAAGGATTTGTCTTCATATTCAACTTCATAAGATTGACCCTCTTAATCAGTACATTTGGATAGAAATTTCAAACACCAATGCTAAGAAGATGTATATAACAATTTTTTATTTTGCACCTATTAATTATACTTTTTATAAGAAAAAAAATCTAGATAAAAATTGTCCCTATAATAATTTAGAACAAGATATTTATAGTTTTAAAAATGAAGGTAATATCCTCTTACTAGGAGACTTTGATGTTAGGACTGCAACTAAACAAGCTACTCTTTTAAGTAATGACTCCAACCATAATCCTTTATGGCTAGATGAGGACCTTGTTTTATCTAATAACTACAAACGAAGCTTTGAAGTCCTAATTGAAAATTTGTTTGGTACTGAGTTGGTCAAGCTCTGCATATCTCAATACCTAATAATTTGCAATGGAGTAACGAAGTCACCAAACTCCAACCAGATGACTTGTATTTATGGGCTAGGTAGTATTGGTGTATATTATGTGATATATGATATCCCCGTTTCCAACCAAATAACAACTTTTGACATTTGAAATGACCATGAGCCTCACTCTCATCATAAATCTTTAACCCTGACTCTAAACTTTTCCATGCATAGGAGCACCATTGAATATAATTATGATAATCAAAGGAATTTGGACTTTGACAAAAGTAAATAGTAACTCTAAATCTCCTAAAGGATTTAAATAGTAAATTAAATTGCCTAACTTATAAGGACAACATTGAAGAACTCTATCATAATTTTACAACTACCCTTTCAACTTCTATTAACAAATTCTCTTTCGAGGTGTATTATAAAAACAATAATAGAATGGCCAACCTTTGGTATGATAAAGAGTGTAAAATTGCTAGGAAATACATTAGGGATGCTTCTAATGGGTCCTTAAAACTCGATAAGATCAATACGTACAAATACCTAATTAAAAGGAAAAAAAGATATTATATCAATAAAAGGAAAGAGCAACTTTCAGAACTATATAACCTGGATCATAAGAAGTTCTGGAGCCAAATTCTAAAATGCAATACTAAAGAAAATAATAGGATTCCCTTAAGGGAATGGAATTCCTACCTTAATATTCTTTATGAGTTCCCTAATGCCATGGACACCATTCCTATTGTCCCTACAAAGGAAGAAGTTTTTTCTTTAGATGACATAGAATTAGGGGTTAAGAAGATTACAAATGGGAAAGCTAAGGACATTGAAGGCTACCAAGATGGAATTTTTAAAATCAGAGGGTCAATCCTTATACCTCAGATACACAAGCTCTTCAATTTAGTAGTAAAGTAGGGCTTCCCTAAACCCTAGATGCAAATCCTTATTGTTCCTATTTTTAAAAATGGGTATAGAAACATTCCCTCTAATTATAGGACCATTATGATTAGGCCGGTTTTAGCCAAGATTTATGGAATTACTTTGGAAAAGAAGATTAGCTTTTGGCTAGAAAGTCACGGTAAAAGAGCTAAAGGATAGGCCGAGTTTAGGAGATATCATTCAACTATGGACCATCTTTTTTCCTTTAGGATCATTGCAGAGGAGCTCCACAATACTAAAACCAATCGTTTTTGTTGTTTTATTGACTTTAGAAAATATTTTGACATGGTTCCTAGGAAAAACCTTTGGAATAGGTTGGAAGAGATAAAAGTGCCTCTCGAGTTTAGGGATGTCGCAATAAGGATGTATGAGGAAATTATTGCTAAGTTTAAATACAATGAGGGCTAATCAAAAGAAATTAACTGCAATATGGGAGTTAAACAATGTTGTAAATTGTCCCCTACCCTATTTGGCATATAGATTGACAAGTTATAAGATTTCTTGGAAAAAGCAGGTTGTGTCAGCCCTACTATCACTCGTATAGCCATCAATATTCTTCTTTATGCCAAGGATATATTTCTTATGGAAAGGAGTCCCCATGATCTTGAAAACCAACTAAGAATCGTCAAGCATTTTTTCTCCAATATGGGTATGACTGTTAATATTGATAAGACTAAGGTAATGATTATTAAATCCAATAAGATCCGTTATGATACCTTTGTATATGATAACAACAAATTGGAGGAAGTGACTTCATACAAATATCTTGGAATTGATATTTACCACAAGCTCAATTGGAATTATAGCATTGAGAAAAGGATTATTGGGGGATGGAAAGCTTATTATGGGCTTGAAAACAATTGTAAATCAGTTGATCTTTGGAGTTAGGATAAGAAAAAACTCCTCTTTTAAACTCTTGTTAAACCTGTTATTCTTTATGGATGTGAAGTCTAGAGCTATAGTATCTCTCGTGAATACTGGAAAAAGATAGAGCAAATAGAAAAGAATTTTATAACCTATAATCTCAAAATTAAAGGAAACATGCCCTATCCCATCCTCCTCTTACAAACAAGCATATCCCCCATTGATAGCATGGCTATGACTAGATACGTAATGTATAATAATAAGTTAAACAATCTGGAAGACAAAGGGATTCTTAAAATTAATTCAAAATCATGTCATAATCACCATCAACTCAAGCGAGGATGGAATAAAGATGCCTCGTCTTGGCTAAAATATTGAGGATTCCCGGATTCATACCTTAAACAAGATGGATTTGACCTTGGTGGGGCTTATGAATCCTACCCTAGACCCAATAAGAGGAATAAAGTCAGATGTTATATCTCAAATTGAAAAACTAGTACAAGGAAGAGAGACTTCATTAGGATCTTATATGGTTTAGTCCTCCATTCATTTAGTTAGGACAACTGGTTTTGAAGGTTAGGAAACGAAACATTAGATAGGAGCAACAAATCCAGTCAAGTAGCCACCTATAAAATGATATATACACCTATTGCAACAGATCTCTCCAAGCAACACTCACATAGGGATCAAGAAACAAACAAAAGGTCCTACCCAGACCTATAGAGTTAGAGAAATGCAAAGCTATGTATGAAATAGTCCCACTCAAGAAAAGGCATGAGGGGGCGATGAAGGAAAGCCCATGTGAGAAAATTTAAGGTCCCACCATGTACATGTGGTTGTTCTTGACTGGAAATCGCTTGGATCATACAACTAACATGAAGAAACAAATGACAAATGCAACCATGCAATCGGAGTAGAGGTATGGAACTAAGCATCCAAGGTGGGATTTTATCATAGGACAGTGATACACGAATTGTATGTTGGAATATAAATTACCACAGGAGGAATTAGCACATCTTAACATATATAAGGATGGATGATATTCACTTATATAAGGAAGTGACAACTTGGCTGTGCATATGCCCAGCTATCCAGAGAGAGATCTCTATAGCTGGTGTAGCCTGCCATGGTGGCCTATCTTACTGATCCTAGCATGCTCATAAGTATTGATAGGATATAGCTAGGTAGGCCTCCCTCGATAGCATAGGTTTCTCTAAGCTAATTCATCAAGAAAGACTAGAAATCTTGACAGGTCGTCATTAAAGACAATTCCTCCTGAATCATGAGTCATGTATGACGAGATATATATCTAATGAAATTCATAGCAATCTGAAACATCTCAAGATAATAAAATTCTAATGTCTTGGTTGAAATCGCATGTATGATAACTAGAGAAAATTTTGTTTTTTCTACGCTCAGTTATAATGCAAGAAAGCATTTCGTCCCAAGTCGCACCACCTAAAAAAAATAAATACCTAGACATCCTTTCACTCTCTATGTTTGGGCCTAAAGGTGCATTAATTGGCCCAATCTAAGGAGGTGATCGGGTGGAACTCTTTCTCTACTTTATATACCTATCGATTCTGACCAAGTTAATAAATAAGCTTTTGTCCTTATTATACCTAAAGATGTAGGTTGTGGGTGGGATATATATCATTAAGAAGGGGAAGCATTATTATATATAAAGACGCAATGTATAAGTCTAGAGAAATGACCTAATGAGTTTTGATGAGTCATCCCTAATCGGATTCATGTGATTTCCTAGGGAGGCAGTAAGGCCTTATACGATCCTATGTAAGACACAATTTTGTAGAATAAAGATGTTATGAAAACAAACTTCAAATCAAAATTTAAGGATAAAATGTGATGTGATGTAATCAACCCTAATATAGAAGATTGAAATTATCTATCTGTTTTGTGTAAGAAAAAAATAAGCATTGCTAAGATAAGAAGAAATTCTCACGAGCTCCATAGTGAAATAGAGAGTTGGTCAGCTCCTAAAACGCCATGGGATGAAAGAGCATGTCACCTTTGTGACGCTTATAAGGTTGAATATGAAAAGCACTATCTCTTAGATTGTCCAAGCTATACCCATATTAGATCTCATTTTCAAAATATTTGTCACACTACCAACCTTCCTAACCTCTTAACTCAACAAAAGTATGGTGATATTGGAAAGCTTCTCTTAATGCTTTTCGATCAAATACCAAGTTTATTTAACCTTTAATATTAAGTTTTTACATTTCACATTTTTACCAAAACGAATACCTATTGATTATTTGGGTTGGTTGTCATTGATTTCAACCATTGAAGAAAGTGTGTTAGCGAATTCCGGTAGCACAAAGGTTTGGGTAATGGACCCAAGTTTGTTTTATGTATAATGGTATGAGTTTTAATAAATTTGAAGGTAAGACTATTCTAGATGGATAATACATGTCATTTCATTTCCATTGGTATGTGGAATGTCACATTACTCCTCACCGTTAGAGAGTTATGGCCATGTGAAATTGAAAAACCCTCATGAGTCATCAAGAAACCCCAAAAGGTCAAAGTAGTCAAAGTGGTTGCAAAGAAGAAATTATTTAAATAATAAAGTGATGTGATGAGTGTACTATAAGTCAAAGTGGATACAAAATAAATAATTTAAATAACAAAGTTAATGGAGAAATTCCTAAGTGGACAAGTGGTTAGAAGTGGGTTAGTCCTAAAATATGGAAAGTGGTTTAAGATGGTTAAAAGGTAACCCCTTGAGGAAGCTACATAAACGTATAAATAAGAGGCAAGGGTATCTCATTTTAATCACACGTGAGCATATTGAATATCTACAAGTGACTCAGGTAACCAAAGGATATCTAAGGCAAATTTCAGAGGGAAGGTGACATAAAGAAGGTCAAAATTCAAGGGAGGATAAATTCTTTTGATGATGCTTTCTAAGGTATATTATTTATAGGCCATCTCACCATTTTTTCAATAATGTTTTTTCTAGAATGATTGAGACCGTGAAATATTGAGTCAGTGGAGGAAACATATCCAAGTAACTTCCATACAAATTTCATGTTGTGGGTCGTTGTATTTTTGGATTTACACTCCGTGGAAAATAGGGTTTGTGGCTAGTCCTCAAACTAGTTTAAAACAAGTGTTTCAGATAAAAATGTCATAAATTCCTTCATAATAGACCCTAATTCAGTAAGACCAAATGTATTGGTTAGAATACAGTCTATACTAGTTTCAGATCTATACAAAAAATATTCTGTGTGGGGCACTCTCTATAAGTTCACTCTCTATAATAAGCCAGAATTCAACAAGGCATGCCATTTTTTCTATAACTCATTTTGAGATTCCAAGTAGTGAAAAGTGGAGGAATTGCATAAAATACATTGAATAACATTGTGTGTCATTTTCATATCTTTATTCATTACATGTACATAGTTATGATTATTGCAAGTTAGGGTTGTTGACTAATCCAAAATTAGTCATGTGAGACTAAAATAATGTTTGATGAAAATGCTAGTCTCTTGTTATTAAAGTTAAGGAAGGTTTGGAGGTATGTGATCATATATAAGTATGTTACATAGATACAAATCATATTTGGATGATGAAATTGATGAGGTCTTTTGGTTGAGCTGCATGTTGAGTACATGGTTGAGACAAATAGTTGATGAGTTTGCACATCCATTAGGTGTATAGTTGATGATGTTGATACATCTTGATGAGTCATAGTTTATGTGTAGTTGATACATGGTTGATACATATTTTGTGCATGGCTGATGCATTGGTTGATGGTACATGTTGAGGTACCAATTGGTGCATGGTTGATGCGCTTGTTTATGGTACAGTTTGATTATAGGTTGTCTATGGTATATGTTGATTACAGCAGGTTGTTTGGTACAAGTTGTTACATGTTGTTTGGTGCAGGTTTATTTGTACTATATCTCATAGTAATAGTGTTACAATGGTTCCATCATTCTACTTCTACGATAGGGCGGTTAGACGAGGCAAGGACAAGTGGTTACAGCCACATCGAAAAAAATAGGGGGTTGTAGCCTCCTTCTGGTTGTAGCGAGAGAATTGTGGAGTTGGAGCTTCTCTCATGTTGTATCCTTAGAAAATAGGGGGTTGGAGCCTTCTTCAAGTTGCAGCTAGAAAACAAAGGAAGTTGGTGCTTCCAATGAGTGTAATTTAAAAAAATATATAAGAAAAAAAATTCCACGTAAAAACACTTACTCGGTATATGTATATGTATGATTACTCATTTGTTCATTGTTTATTACTGGAACTATTGGATGGTGATGTTGCATTGATATAACACTTGCATTTTATGGTTTAAAAAGATTAAATTGCTCTATTACTAATTCACTGCCCCTCTCAGTGATCCAATAATACCAAGTTTATTTAAACTTTAACATTTGCTTCTTTACTATCAAGTTTTTACATTTCACAATTTTGCCACTTGTATTTACAATTAACAGGTTAATAAATTCCTGCGGACTGTGGTTACCTTTCATTACGTGGCGTGGATGTGTTTACTTTTGAACACCGAGATGGAAAGAATGGATAGTATTATCGATAATCATTGCTTTGCCTTTATAGATTATTTTTCATTGCCTTGTCGTTGTGGTAATGCGAACGACAGTATTATGTCCAACATAACAATTGAATTAAAAGAATATTGCAGATTCTGCTATAGTTGTATACAGAAATTCTCCATCTTGGAATATCTGTTACCTTGACCAAGAGCTTCCAGTCATAATACTTGAAGGAATTGCTTATCTTCAAAAGAGAAAAACAAAAACTTCCATCCATAATCCTTAAGAGAATTTCTTACCTTTACCAATAATTTGAAGTCATAATCTTATCTCAACTAGTTTCGCAAAGATTTTTATGCACTTTTAGCAGCATCGACATAGCAAATGGTACCCGAAGCATGCATGCATGTGCATATGTCCGGCAAGCAGAGGAGATGGTTCCCGCACGTGCATATGTAGGTAAGAGAGGAAGGAGAAATAGGAGATATATCACATGGCAGCTGCGTTCGATGAGCTTATGAAGGACGTAATATATTTTTGTTTTTCTGCTATAGAATTCGCTGTAATATCAATGCTAATATAATTATATGGATAGATTCGGGAATGATTGACGAGGATTGCTAATATAATTATATGGATGGATTCAGGAATGATCTAGAAGAAAAAAATTGACTCGATCAATCTGCCAGCAGTCTTAGAGCATAGTGAAGGTGGATAAACCCTAACCCTAATTTTAGGCTCTAACCCTGAGTCTCTTCAGTGAATAAGCCAATCTTTACCATACATCTAATCAAACAGTTTTCGATACAGTACTGTATAAAACTCGTTTTCAATAAAGGCCTGTGCACAACTCTTGTTCGAGATGCATGAGGTTTGGAAAATTAAACAATAACCGTAAATTCTGTATTTAAACAGTAACCCTAACCCTAAATTCTATATTTAAACAATAAAAAATCTCTCTTCAGAAACCCTAACCCTCAGTCTCTCTTCAATGAATACACCAATCTTGACTATGTATGTAATCGAATAGTTTTCACTAAAGTCGTGTGCACAACCGTTGTTGGAGATGCCGAGGGATTTGGAAAATTAAAATAGAATCAGGAAAGGAAAGGTTAGGTTCTACGCATTCTCTCGTACAACCTAACCTCCATGTTCAGCCGAGCAAAAAACTTGAAAACAAATTGTACAACCCAACCTCCATCTTCAGCAGAGAAAAAAACTTGAAAACAAATTGTACAACCCAACCTCCATCTTCACCAAAGAAAAAACCTTGAAAACAAATCACCTTTTATTGTCTTTCGTTAGAATTTTAAACCCAATACATATAATAAATTTTCCTTCATCTAAATTTGAAATTCCATTTACTAGTTTTTAGGGTAGAAGAAAACTAGGTTGAATTTAATAATAGTGAGTAATATATATTTTTAAAATTGTTTAACATGTAATATTATTTTAATTTTATTAAAAAAATCAAATAATTTAAAAGTAAACACGTTTTTTAACATGTTAAGAAAATAAGAAAATAAGTTTTTACAACTAAAACTAGTGTGATTCGTGTGATTTCTATCGGCTTCAACCATCCACTTATATGGATGTGCTAGTATAACAATCAAACCATCATCATAAATTAGGATACTCAATGGTACATGCAGTTATGTATTTTCTTTATTCTATCGATAGTTACCAAATGATATGGGTCTATAAGTGAGTCTAACATGGCTCCCCTTTATGAAGAAAAAATACAGAAATTTGGGCTTCAGCGATGCCTTTGTATAAAGCGACATGAAGCTATAGCCCTTCATGGTCTTGTCAAATCCTGGGAATAAGTCCGTGGCAATAGTAATCTACAAGGGTTTTATCTGACAGAATTTTATGAATTTTGTTGTTACCATTCTTCTCTATTTCAATTACTCACATAGATAGATGACCAAAGTTGTCGGTCTCCTTATCGAGTTGAATATTGTAAGAAACATCAATGAATATCCTAATGATGGCATTGGTTATATGGTTTCTAATAAGGCGACTTTCACTAAAAAAAAAAGAATGTGTTGATATTTTCTTAGGGAGGAGGGATGTTCGATGGCTCGTTTTTTTCAAATGAAGAGAGGATTTAAAGTGAAGCTCAATGCTGGAGATGGACATTCGGAGGAGAGGATTTCTAATTAAAAAAAAAAAAAAGTGATCATTATGTGCATGACTTCAAAGTAATCATAAGAAGGACATCAATGGGAATTATCATGTTTTTTCTACGTACATGGAACTTGCATTGAATAAGGGTGCTACTTACATGTTTGAATAAATATTTACATGCAAGCGATTGGTAGAATGCTATCGTGTTAAGTCTTTGTAAAATGGTTAATTATTAATTGTTTGGAGATAGCTTTGTAAGAAAAGTGTTTGATGATGCAATTATGTTATCAATAAATAATTTTATTAAGATAGAATTAAATAGAGTGTTATGATTACATTTTTAATTTCAAAGTTATTGTGAAGTTCTTATTAAAATGATATATATGAGTTGAAAGCTTAATTGAATACTTATAATGATATATATAAATACAAAGTTTTTTTTAAGATAAATAAACTATTTTATCGCACAATCAACTAGTTGACACAATATCTCAAGCACCCACTAAAATAGGAGCTCAACCAATGTTCTCAAATCCAATTAACTAACAATATCCTAAATAATAAGTTAAGATAAACATTATCTCTAACACTCCCCTTTAATGTTTATCTTTTGATTTAATCTCCTTTTACTTGTTCATGTTTGTTGTGTTGGTCTTTGTTTGAGTCATGACCTCATCTTTTTCTTTTGACTGAGTATGGCTTGATGCATTGTCTGCACTTGGGCTTCATCTTCAAACTTGCAACATCTTCCTCTTGTACATGCACAAATTGTTTACTACAAACAACTGATCATTGATTTCCATATAAAAACCGATCCATCTACCCAGATATATGGGTATCAAAAGTTGTATATACCAGTTCTGTAGAAATGTAGAAATGATTTTCACCGAGGTGGTTCATCAATATATTAACTTCACTCATAACTTGGTCCCTCACACTCATTTTTTTTTTCATTTCAAATTCCCCCTTAATCGAAGACTCACGATTCTTGGACCTTCATCAAACTTTGGCTACGGGTACACCTATCACCTTGTACCTCTCACAGTGGTTATGCACATCCTCTCTATGCATAAGAGGGATAACTTTGTGTGAATCCACAATCTTCATCAAACTTTGGCTACGGGTACACCTATCACCTTGTACCTCTCACAGTGGTTATGCACATCCTCTCTATGCATAAGAGGGATAATTTTGTGTGAATCCACACCACAACACGTATACTTGGGAACAAGACATACAACAAACCTAGGGAACTAGCCTGCCTATGACAAGGAAAAACAACTTGGACCAAATGTTTGGGTGTCGGGTACAACCAATCATATACCCCCTGCATATCATTAATTTAGGTACAATAAGAAACCGAAAATTCTTTACAAAATTTTCCAATTACAAGACCAATAGACAAGCCCATTACAAAACTGATATCATTCTCATGTCATTACTTGTGCTTCATATACTCTTCAATTGACCTACACTATAATTTTATCTTCGGCCATGAAGCATCTTTGGTCTTCATTTCCTTAATTGTCTTGGATATCCATTTTCTCCTTGTCATTTGTCACAGTGGTGAATTCTAACAAAATAACCATACCAATATTGAATTAGATAGACTCAATAAGGTCCAATACATTCTTAGACAATTTTGAAACAAAAAAAAAATTCTCACATTAGTTTAGTATGAAAGGTATCATTTTTCCCACATATCATTGTATCTTTCAATAGTCTTTCCATCACACCTATAAATCCCCCCCCCCAAAAAAAAATATTGTAAGCATGTGAAACCTCACCAACATAAATCAACGCTCACCCCTTGCCACACCAATCTCGTCCATCAAGAAACATTGCAAAAATAACATTTTTGGAAAAAACACTTTCAACTCTACAAATATATATGGCACAATGTAAAACCAGGGATATCAAATTAATCTCCAAGGAAACATGAAACAAAGAGTAAATATGTTGAACATCATCCATTCAACGCTTGACATATCCTTTTCTTTCCTCACAACCCTTCTCTCCACATTCTAGATGCTTATATTGTTGAACAATGTAATTTCTCCCTCATTATGTGTTTGACTAAAACAAATAGATGGATAGGTATATTAATTGCATCGATAATATAGGTGAAGTTCCATTTATTAGGTAGGTGAAGGATGAAGAATTTTAGAGAAATATCGTATCTCATTTATTTTGATTTCAGTTTTCTATGTGAATGTGAAGGATAGCTCAAGAGATCCATTATTGTGTGTGTCCATACTCTCTTTTGTGAATGCTTGCCTCAGCTTGAGAATGAAAATGGTATCAGAGAAAGAGTAAGACTCTTCGAAGATCGAAGAGAAATTTTCAAACTATTATAGAGAAATTTGAATCTTGATCAACCCACAATAAGAGGAGGGGTGTTTCAAGGCATTCTCGTGCAAAAATTTGAGGAAAAACCCTTCAAGAAATCATGTTTTTGAGGTCAGTCACCCTTTCCTTGTGTACATAGAGCGACCAAGAGAAGTTGGTCACCCCTATAGAGTGGACAAGTTGCGACCAAAGCACCACACTTTAGAAATTAAATTTTCCTCGAACGATCACCCTGAGGGTCTGGACAGAAAGAGACGAGGCTAATTTTAGCTATGGGTTTTGTGTGTTTTGATGAAGGAAAATCTATTTCAGTCGAGGTATAAGCCATAAAGTATAAATTTGACTTATACAAGAGATACATGGTGTCTAGCAATAGTCCAGTGCTCGAGCGAGGTTCAATTTTTATCCAGGTGGATATCAGTGGCCACCCACCTATTACAACTGGGTCAAAATAGTTTTCAGGAAACTTACTATTTTTAGTAGTTTTTTGGTTCCTAAACTTCTTGGGCCATTTTGAGGGCCTAAATAAAGTTATTTTGGGATCAAGCACCTCAAAGATAACCAAATACTTGAAGTAGGCCCCTAAAATGAATCTCCTTGATGATACATTTCCAATGAGCTATCATACACCCCAAACGAAGATTGTATGCCAAAGTTACGCCCCCGAGAAGTTGATACACCAAACTACCCAAAATGGGGTCCACAAAACCATTGTATTTTCATCTTCCAAGGATAGGGTTTTTTATTTTATTTATGTTAAAAAGGCCTTTGGAGCCTCATTATAACAATCATCTTCTTCTGAATGTGAGTATCTGTCACATCCCTTCTCAGAGATAAGTTGCCACTATTCTAGCAAGTATTTCACTTTGTATTTCTATAGTTTTGTACATTTTACTCATTAATAGAAATTATGTATTACTATATCTATGTGTTTATTGTTATATATCTTCTATATATCTCTATTATATTATTAGATATCTGATATATCTCTCTACATTTATTTATTGTATCTCCTCTCTCATTTCGTGCCGAAAATAATCCAGATTAGTGGTATTAGAGAAGGCTCCTCTTGATCACTTTTCAGTGCATTTCCTCGATGATGTCCGAGTATAGAATGTGGGGTCTCGAGCTTGTGTCTCTTGAGTAAAATTTCTCTCAAACTCCTAAGAAACCCTCCATGGAAGAAGAAAAGAAAAATGATGAAGTAGAAGATTCTATTAATATGTTGCTTGAGCAAGCTCTCACACGACAGAGGGAGGAAATGATGAAGAATTTTTCACACGTCCTTCAATACCTACCAATAATAGTAGGTGTGTCTTCATCAAGCATCCACTTTGGAGGCACATCCCCTTTCAAGGTACACGTGAATTTTTATATTCCGGTATTTGAAGGAAAGATAGATGCAGATGCCCTAGAAAAATGGTTAAATTTCCTAGAAGGTTATTTCTTTGTTCACAAATTTTCCAACATGAAAAATATCACCTTCGTAATCCTCAAGGCTCCCCCCCGTGTCAAACATTAGTGGGAAACTTACTAGGAGAAAAGTTACATGGAGTAATATTGAATATATGGGGTCGAGCCCACTTTGGTTTTTTTTTGTGGATGCGATCAAGGAACAATATTACCTTGTTTGTAAATACAATTACCAACACATGAGATGGACCACGTTGGATCAAGAGAAGGGACAAGTTGTGATGAATTTCACCAATATCTTCCATACCTTGTCCACCAATTTGGGTATCAAATATTATGAATGGAACTTGGTTCTGAAAAATCGTGGGGCCCTACACTGATACATCCAACCTGAAATGGATTTTTTGAACATATTATCACTAGGAGCTTCTTATCGATATGTTTTCAACATCAATCACAAATTTAAGAACTAGAACAAACAGGAGTACAGGTATGCAAATCTGCAACAAACAAAGCATGATAAAAATTACCCTAACAAATAGCCTCCCGACAACCAGTCCAAGTCACAAGAAAAGAAGGGTCAAGGGAAGACAAAGAAGGACACTAGAAAGTGGTTTTATTTGCACAAATTACCCTGGCACAACATTGATGAATGTTTCTTAAAAAAATCATTGGTGGCTGAGATCAAAGACAATGAGCCAAACCTGGATTGAAAATCTAATTCAGAAAATAATGGGAGAAGACAAATCATTGACGCAAAACCCACTGCTACTCTTGCAACAACAACAATTCAACCAGAAGAACCAATAGATCTTGAAGAGGAGGAGCACCTCTTCTATTCAAAAATGTGGGTGAAGGGGACCCTCTTGCATTTTATTATTGATACTAGAAGCAAAAAGTACCTCATCTTTGCAGAGGTCGTCAAACAGTTGGGGTTGTTGACAACACCACACTTGCAAGCATAAAACATCGAGTGACTTCGCCAGCGACAATATCTTCATGTCAGCCAACAATTTTGCTTGTCCTATGGCATACAACCCTTCAAGGATGAGGTATTGTGTGATGTTTACCCTCTCTATGTATGTGATGTTCTTTTGTGCCAACGATATATGTGGAAACATCATGTTGTATATGAGTCTCAATCTCGTCATGTCAATGTTACTTTAGGGGGTAATCTCTATAGGATACCATAGGTAGTTCTGACTACTGTTCCACCAAAAAAGTGCCACAAGGTAATATTTCATACTGCAAAATTTAGCCTCTTCACAATCTATTAAAAATTTAAATAGAAGGCTACTGCAATGAGTGCAACCTCAACATATTCTATCCAATAAAATAAGATTGCAGAAGAGAAAGAATATATTGTTTATTTACCTAAAACGGTGCCTACACAATTCCCCATAAAGCCAAGATACAATAGGATGGTCGAACATATTCAACCATGCCAACAATTGGTTCGTGACAATCTTCAACAAATCAAGTAGTGCAACTTCTTGAGCAAGGCAAGCAACTCACCAAGGTATAGATTCAACAAACGCTTCCCCCTCTCCCTCGGGAACTCAACGTAATGGAGAAAAATACTTCCTAAAAAGGGAATATTGATACAGGTGGATATCGGTGGCCACACACCTATTCCAACTGGCTCAAAACTGTTTTGAGGCAACTTACTATTTTTAGCAATTTTTTTATTCCTAAACTCTCGGGGCGATTTTGAGGGCATACATAATTTTCTTTTATCAAACACCTAAATGGTAGTCAGTGGATTTAATTGAGCCAAAAAAATGAATCTCATCAACAAAACCTTTCCAACACGCTATCATGTGACCCAAACAAAGATATTATGCTAAAGTTGCACCCCCGAGAAATTGATACAACAAACTACCCAAAACGGGGTCCAAAAAACTGTTAGATTTTAATCTTTCGGGGTTAGGGTTTTGGATTTTATTTATGTTAAAAAGGAATTTGGATCGTCATTTTTAAAATCATATTCTTTCGAATGTGAGTATCCTTCACATCTCTTCTTAGATATAATCTCCCACCATTCTAGTGAGTCTTTCACCCTATATTTCTACAGTTTTGTACATTTTCCTGATTAATATAAATTGTGTATTATTGTATATTTGTGTTTATTTTTATATCTCTTCAATTGATATCTATTATATTATTTGATATCTTGTATACCTATGTACGTTTACTTATTATATCTCTAATCTCATTTTGTGCTGAAAGTAATTTAGATCAGTGGTATTAGAGGAGTATGCTCTTGATTGTTTTTCAGTGCATGTCCCCGACGAGGTCCGAGTATAGAAAGTTGGGTCTCAAGTTTGTCTCTCTTGAGGACAATCGATATCATAATCCCAATAAATCCTCCATGGTGGAAGAAAATAAAAATGATGGAGTAGAAGATTCTATTAATTTTTTGCTTGAGCAATCTCTCATGCAACAAAGGGACGAATTGATGAAGAATTTTTCCCACATCCTTCAACACCTGTCGATAACAGTAGGTGTGTCTTCATCAAGTGGTTGCTTCAGAGGAACATATCCTTTCATGGTAAAACTTAATTTTGATATTATCGTATTTGAAGGATAGATAGATGTGATTTCCCTAGAAAAATGGTTAAATATGTTGGAAGATTATTTATCTGTTCACAATTTTTCTGACAGGGAAAAGATCATCTTCGTGCTCCTCAAGGCTCTCCTCCATGTCAAACATTGGTGGGAAACTTACTAGGAGAAAAATTGCATGAGGAATATGGAATGTATGGGACCAAGCTCACTTGGGATTTTTTTGTGGATGCGGTCAAGGAACAATATTACCATGTTGGGAATTATGATGACCAATACATGAGATGGACCATTTTGTGTCAAGAGAGGGTCCAAGAAGTGAAGGAGTTCACCAATACCTTCCATATATTGCACACCAAGTTGGGTATCAAATATTTTGAATGGAATTTTGTTCTGAAATATCGTGGGGATCTACATAGATACATCCAAACTAAAATGGAGTTTTTGAACATCTCATATATGGGAGTTGCTTATCGATATACTCTTAATATTGATCATAAATTTAAGAAACCAAACAAATGGGATTTTAGGTCACCAAATCCACAAAAACTAAATCATTATAAAGAAGACCCTAGATAAAAACCTCCCGACAATCAATTGAAGCCACAAGAAACAAAGGGTCAAGGGAAGATGAAGAAGGACACTAGAAATTGGTGTGATTTCCACAAAATCCCTTGGGACAATAGTAATGAATGTCTCTCAAAGAAATCATTGGTGGATGAGATTAAGGACAAATATTTGAACGTATATTTAGAATTCGATTCAGAAAATAATGGGAGAAGACAGATCAACGATGCAAACCCCACTACTACCATTGCGACCACAACAATTTAATGAGAAGAACCAATAGATATTGAAGAGGCGGAGTGCCTTGTCCATTCACATATGTGGGTGAAGGGGACCCTGTTGAATTTCATTGTTGATAGAGGAAGCTAGAATAAACTCATCTCATCATAGGTCATCAAATTGTTGGGGTTGTCGACAAAAACACACATGAAACCATACAACATCGGGATGTTTCACTAGGGACGAGATATATATGTCATCCAACAGTGTCACTTTTCCTATGGCATCCAACCCTTCAAGGATGATTTATTATGTTATGTTTCCCCTCTTTATGTATTTGATATTCTTTTGGGCCAACCATATCTGTAGAAACATCATGTTGTTTATGATTCTCGACCCCGTAGTTTCATTGTTACTATAAGGGATCAGCTCTATAGGATACCACGGGTAGTTCTGATTGTTTTTCCATAAAAATAGTTCTTCAAGATAATCTCTCATACTATAAAATTCAACCTCTTCACAATGTTTTCCAAAGGTTAACAAAATGCCACTACAACCATTGCAACCTCAACACCTTCTATCCAACAGAAGTAGATTGCAGAAGAGAAAGAATATATTGTTTCTTCACCTATGAATGTTCCTACACAATGCCACATAAATTCAAGATACAACAATATGGTTGAATAGCTTCAACCCTGCCAACAATATGTTTGTGATATTCTTCAACAAACGAAACAACACAACTTCTCCAGCAAGGAAAGAAGCCAACTAAGGTTTGGATTCAATAAATGCTTTCCCCTCTCCCTTGGGAACTCAACACAATGGATATTATTTATTTATAAGGAGGGAGGATTGGTATAGGTAGATATCAGGTTCCATCCACCTATTCCAATTGGCTCAAAATAGTATTCTGGTAACTTACTATTTTTACCAATTTTTCAATTCCTAAACTTCCAAGGCCATTTTGAGGGAATAAATGAAGTTTTTTTTGGATAAAGAACCTAAAATATGGCCAAGGGTTTGTTTCAGCCCTAAAAATGAATCTTCTCGAGGATACCTTTTCATTGAGCTATCTTGCGCTCCAAACAGAGATTGTATACCAAAATTACACCCCTGGGAAGTTGGCACAAAACTACCCAAAACGGGGTCCAGAAAACTGTTAGCTTTTCATCTTCTGGGTTTGGGGTTTTGGACTTTATTTATGTTAAAAATTATTTTGGAGCCTCATATTTACAATCATATTCTTATGAATGTGAGTAGTCGTCACATCTATTCTTAGAGATAACCTGCCGCCATTCTAGTGAGTCTTTCACTCTGTATTTCTACAGTTTTGTACATTTCGTTCATTAATAGAAATTGTGTATTATTGTATGTCTTTGTTTATTTTTATATTTCTTATATATATATTTGTTATATTATTGGATATCCTATATATCTCTATACATTTATTTATTAGATCTCCTATCTCATTTTTTGCCGAAAATAATCTGGATTAGTTGTATGAGAGCAGGCTTCTCTTGATAATTTTTCAGCACATGTCCTCGACGATGTACGAGTATAGTAACTTGGGTATAAATCTTGTTTATATTGATTACTATCACCCTCGAATGCCAAATAAACCCTTCATGGTGGAAGAAAATAAAAAATACAGAGTAGAATATTATATTAATCTCTTTCTTGATACAATGATGGAGAATTTTTCCCACTTCCTTTAGCACCTGTCGATAACAGAAGGTGCATCTTCATCAAGTGGGAACTTTTTAGGAACATCCCCTTTCAAGGTAAAAGTGATTTTTTATATTCATGTATTTGAAGGACCAATAGATGTAGATGCCCTAGAAAAATGGTTAAATATTCTAGAAAGTTATTTCTATGTTTAGAATTTATCCGAGAGGGAAAATATCACCTTATATATCCTCAAGGATATCCCCCATGTCAAAAATTTGTGGGAAACTTACTCTGAGTAAAGTTCCATGGAGGAATCTCGAATATATGGGGTCGAGCCCACTTGGAAGTTTTTTGTGGATGTTGTCAAGGAACAATATTACCCTATTGGTAACTATGAGGACCAATACATGAGATGGACCATGCTCCATAAAGAGAGGGGCGAAGTAGTGTCAGATTTAACCAATGCCTTCCATACCTCTCACACCAAAATGGGTATCAAATATTCTAAACGAGATTTGGTTTTGAAATACAATGGGGCTCTACATAGATACATCCAAAATGAAATGTAGTTTTTGGACATCTCATCGTTGGGAGTTTCCTATCAATATGTTTTCAATATCGAGAAGAAATTTAAGCACAAGAAAAAATGGGAGTTTGTGTATGAAAATAAAAAACAAACAAATCATGATAAATATGAATCTAACAAACATCCTTCTAACAACCAGTCCAATCCACAAGAAAAAAAGGTTCAAGGGAAGATGAAGAAGGAAACTAGAAACTTGTGTGATTTCCACAAAATCCCCTGGAAAAACACAGATGAATGTCATTCAAAAAAATCATTGGTAGCTGAGATAAAAGACAAAGAGTTGAACATAGATTATGAATTGGATTCAAAATATACTCGGAGAAGATAGATCATCGACATAGACCCCACTTCTATTGTCATGGCAACAATAATTCAACCAGAAGAACCAACAGATCCTGAAGACGGGGAGCGCCTCTTCGATTCACAAATGTGGGTGAAGGGGACCCTATTTCATTTAATTGTTGATAGTGGAAGACATAATAACCTCATCTATGCAAAGGTCATCAAAAAGTCGGGGCTGTCGAGAACACCATACCCATAGAAATAGAACATCGGGTGGCTTCTCGAGGGTCAAGATATTCATGTCATCCAATAGTGTCGCTTGTCCTATGGCATACAACCATTTAGGGATGACGTATTGTGTGATGTTTCCCCTCTTTATGTTTATGATGTTATTTTGGGCCAACCATATATGTGGAAATGTCTTGTTGTTTATGAGTCTCGACCTCGTAGTGTCATTATTACTCTATGGGGTCATCTCTACAGGATACTAGAGGTAGTTCCAATTAATGTTCCACAAAAAAAAAAATTCAAGCTAATATCTCATATTGCAAAAATTACCCTCTTCACAATCTTTTCAAAAGGTTAACATAAGGCCACTACAACCATTGCAACCTCAACACCTTCTATCCAACAGAACTAAATTGCAGAAGAGAAAGAATATATTTTTTCTTCACCTACGATGGTGCCTACACAATTCCCTGTAAATCCAAGATACAACAGGATGGTTGAAGATATTCAACCCCACCAACAATAGCTTCATGATAGTCTTCAACAAACCAACCAACGTAACTTCTCCAACAAGGAAAGAAGCTCAACAAGGTCCATATTCAACAAACACTTCCCCTTCTCCATCGGTAAATAAACTAAATGGATACCATTTATTACTAAGTAGGGAGGATTGATCTAGGTGGATATCTATGGCCACCCAGCTATTCTAGCTAGCTCAAAACAATTTTCGAGCAACTTACTATTTTTAGCAGTTTTTCGGTTTGTAAACTTTCGGGGCAATTTTGAGGGCCTAAATGTTTTTTTTGGGGGGATAAAGCACCTAAATGATATTTGAAGGCACTGATTGAGCCATGAAAAATTAATATGCTCAACGATACCTTTCCAACGAGTTATCGTGCACCCCAAATGGAGATCGTATGCCAAAGTTATGCCCCTGGGAAGTTGATACACCAAACTACCCAAACCCGGGTCCACAAAATTGTTGGATTTTCATCTTATGGGGTTAGGGTTTTTAATTTTATTTATGTTAAAAATGCCTTTGTAGCCTCATTTTAACAATCATCTTCTTGTGAATGTGAGTAGCCGTCACATCTCTTCATAGAGACAAGCTACCACCATTCTAGCGAGTCTTTCACTCTATATTTCTACAGTTATTTACATTTCACTCATTAATAGAAATTGTGTATTATTGTATCTATGTGTTTATTGTTATATCTCTTCTATATATATTTGTTATATTACTGGAAATCTGATATATCTTTGTATATTTCTTTATTATATATTTTCTCTCATTTCGTGCTGAAAATAATCTGGATTAGTGGTATCAAAGTAGGTTGCTCTTGATCATTTTTCAGTTCATGACCTCGACGAGGTCCGAGTATAAAAATTTAGGTCTCTATCTTGTCTCTCTTAAGGAAAATCACTTTCGCACACCCAAGAAACCCTCCATGATGGAAGAAAATAAAAATGATGGATTAGAAGATTCTATTAATATGTTGCTTGAGAAATCTCTCACACTATAGAGGGACAAAATGATGGAGAATTTTTCCCACATACTTCAATGCCTACCAATAAAATAAGGTGCGTCTTCATAAATAGGCCACTTTTGAGTCACATCTCCTTTCAAGGTACAACTGAATTTTAATATTCCCATATTTGAAGGACTGATAGATGCATATGCTCTATAAAAATGGTTAAATTTGCTAGAAGGTTATTTCTCTAATCACAATTTTTTCGATAGGGAAAATATCACCTTCTCACTCATAAAGGCTCTCCCTAATGTCAAGCATTGGTGGGAAACTTACTTAGAACAAAGTTCCATGGAGGAATGTGAATAAATGGGGCTGAACCCACTTGGTATTTTTTTGTGGATGCAGTCAAGGAACAATATTACCATGTTGGTAACTATGATGACCGATACATGAGATGGACTACGTTCTGTCAAGAGAGGGGACAAGTAGTGCCAAAGTTCACCAATAACTTCCATACCTTGTGCATCAAGCTTGGTGTTAAATATTTTGAATGACATTTCATTCTGAAATACCGTGGGGTTCTATACAGATACATCCAAACTAAAATGGATTTTCTAGACATCTCATCTCGCATAGATTCATATCAATATGATGTCAAGATCGAGAAGAAATTTAAGAAATAGAACAAAGGGGAGTTCGGGTCTACAAATATGAAAAAACCAAAGAATGATAAATACGACCCTAACAAACAACCTCCCAACAACCAGTCCAAGCCATAGGAAAACAAGGGTCAAGGGAAGACGAACAAGGACACTCGAAAGTGATGTGATTTCCAAAAAAACCCAGATCACAACACTGATGAATATCGCTCAAAACAATCATAGCTAGCAGATATCAAATACAAAGATTCAAACCTAGATTCATAATATGATTTAGAAAATAATTGGAGAAGATAGATCATTGACGCAGACCCCACTCCCATTGTCACGACCAGAAAAATTCAACTAGAAGAACCAACATATTTTTAAGAGGGGGAAAACCTCTTCCACTCATAGATGTGGGTGAATGGGACCTCGTCAAATTTCATTGGTGATAGCGGAAGCTAGAAGAACCTCATCTTAGGAGAGGTCGTTAAACAATTGGGTTTGTAGACAACACCACACCTTCAGCCATACAACATTGGGTGGCTTTGCTAGTGAAAAGATATTTGTGTCATATAGTAGTGTCTGTTGTCCTAAGGCATCGATCCATTCAAGGATGAGGTATTGTGTGATGTTTTCCCCCTTTATTTATGTGATGTTCCTTTGGGCCAACCATATATGTGGAAACATAATGTTATTTATGAATCTTGACCCTGTAGTATCATTGTTGTTGTATAGGTTCAAATATACAGGGTACCAGAGGTAGTTCCGACTATTGTTCCACCAAAATAGTTCCGCAAGGTAATCTCTCATACTGCAAAATTCAACCTCTTCACAATCTGTTCAAAAGGTGAACAAAAACCCACTGCATCCACTCCAACCTCAACACCTTCTATCCTATAGAAACATATTGCATAAGAGAAATAATATATTTTTTATTCACCTATGATGGTGCCTACACAATGCCCCGTCAAGATAAGATACAACATGATGGTTGAATAGATAAAACCCCGCTAGCAATGGGTTCATGATAGTCTTGAACAAACCAAGCAACGCAACTTCTCCAACAAGGAAAGCAACTCACCAAGGTATGGATTTTGCAAATGCTTCCCCCTCTCCCTCGGGAACTCAACACAGTGGATACTATTAATTTCTAAAGAGGGAGGATTGATCCAGGTGCATATAAGTGGCCACCCACCTATTCCAACTAGCTCAAAACAATTTCTGGGCAACTTACTATTTTTAGCAATTTTTCGGTTCCTAAACATCTGGGGCCATTTTGAGAGTCTAAATGAATTCTTTTCGGGATCAAGTACTTGAACGACAATTTAAGGCTCTAATTGAGCCCCCAAAATGAATATCCTCGATGATACCTTTCTAACAAGAAATCGTGCGCCCAAATTGAAGATTGTATGCCAAACTTACACCCACGAGATGTTGATACACCAAACTACCCAAATCGGGGTCCACAAAATTGTTGGATTTTTATCTTCCGGGGTTAGGGTTTTGGATTTTCTTTATGTTAAAAAGGAATTTTGAGCCTCATTGTAAAAATCGTATTCTTTTGAATGCGACTATCCATCACATCTCTTCTTAGAGATAATGTGCCACCATTCTAGTGAGTCTTTCACTCTCTATCTCTACGGTTTTGTACGTTTCTTCCATTAATATAAATTGTGTATTACTTTATCTTTGTGTTTATTTTTATATATCTTATATAGATCTATGTTATATTTTTTATATCTGATGTATCTCTATATGTTTTTTTATTATATCTCCACTCTCATTTTGTTCCGAAAATAATCCGGATGAAATTTTAACAGGTAAAAATTATGAAGTTTGGTCTATTAAAATGAAAAATTTTCTCTGGTCTGAAGATTTTTGGGAAGAAGTGATTAATGGGTTCAAGGAAATAGATCTGATGAATCTAAAATCCATGACGAACGCACAAAGAAATGTAATCAGATAACTCAGGAAGAAGGACAACAAATACCTTTTTCTCCTTCAACAAGGGTTAGAGAAATACATTTTCCCCAAAGTTGCAGGAACAAATCATACCAAACAACCATGGGATATTATTGACATCTCCTATCAAGGCACAAATAAAGTAAAAAATGAAAATTTTTGTATCCTCAGAAAGATTTTTGAGACTCTACAGATGAAGGATTTTGATTCTGTGAATATTTTCATCACCCACATCATGAGCATCGTGAATCAGATATGCATGCATGGAGAGGACATTCAATACCAAAAATTCATTGAGAAGGTACTTTGTAGCCTTCCCAATAAGTTTAATATGGTTGTATTTTCCATATAAGATTCAAAATAACTATCAACCCTCACAGTTGAAGAACTCATGGGATCTTTGTTAACCCATGAAAATAGGTTCAGTCGAAATACTTAATCTTTGGGGAACACATTTAAGTCCTAGGTATCCATAAGTAGAGAAAGAGGTCAAGGGAATAGAAGCAAAGGTAGAAGAGGCATGGGATGCTCTTAAAGAGGAGAGAGGTCAACTTAATAATGTTCAGAACAAAGTGAACATTCAGAACTATGAAAGTGAATGAAGAAAAAAGAAAGAATATCTCAATAGGGGCAGAGAAAATGTTACCAACAATTAAGAAGCAACATATGAATCAATTTTCTTCTCATGTCAAGTCACAAAAGAAGAAAGCAATAGTGATGATATTTGGTTGTTGGACAATGACTGCAACAAGTATATGACAACATATAGTTGTTTACTAGTTTAGATAGATCTGTCACATCTTAAATTAAATTGGGAGATGATTATCAAAAAAATGTTTTAGGGAAGGGTGTAACTTTTGTATTGACCAAACAAGATGAAAATAAGGATATTCATGATGTTTATTACATACCTCATCTTATACACAATCCAATGAGTGTAGTCCACATGAATGAACATGGGTATAGAGTAATTTTTTAAGGTTCCAAGAGTACAATCTTGGATAAACCACCCGGTAAGAAAATCATAGCTACAATACACATGACCAAAAATAAAATGTTTCCTTTGATATTTAGAAATGTAATTTGTCACAGTCATATGCCCAAAATGTGTCAAGCTCAAATGAGACTTGGTTGTGGCATCTTATATATGGCCATTTTATATTTAGTATTCTTAGTCTTTTAGAGAATAAATCTATGGTCAAAGTTTTTCCAATCATAAATTAATACAAAAACTCCTGTGAGAGTTTTACTTTGACCAAACACCAAAGAGATAGTTTTCCCAATGCTTCCTACAGATAAAATAACATCTCGAGCTAGTGCATAGAAACCTTTGTGGTCCAATGCAAACTCAATCAATAGGAGGGAGATTTTGTTTTCTAACATTCATTGATGATTTTAGAAGGAAATCTTGGGTTTATTTTCTCAAGCACAAATTAGAGACATTTGGAAATTTTAGAGAATTTAAATATTTGACAAAGAAACAAAGTGGAAAAGACATCAAAGTACTCAAAGCATATCGATCAAGTGAGTATCACTCCAAATAATTTTCATCATATTGCAAGAAACATGGGATCAAGAGACAATTTACCACAAGATACACTCCACAATAGAATGGAGTAGCTGAAAGGAAGAATCAAACAGTAATAAATATGGCCAGAATCATGTTGAAGGCTAATAATTTGTCAAATGAATATTGGAGTGAAGTGGTGGCATGATCAATGTATATTTCAAATTTGTCACCTACTAGCATTTTGGAAAATCACGTCCCTCAAGAAGCATGGAGTGGTATGAAATCAAGTGTTTCTCATTTTAAAGTTTTTGGCCATGTGGCTTATGCACATGTTCCTGAAGAGCCGAGGAGAAAGCTTCATGATAGAAGTGAAAAATGCATATTTTTTGGAAATATTGAACAATCTAAATCATACATGATGTATAATCCTATTACCAAGAAATTGATAGTAAGAAGAGATGTGAAATTCCAAGAAGAAAAATCTTTGGATAACCAAACAAGTGAAATGATTGTAGATCATATTCCTTCTATAAAGGAAGAGAAGTAGGTGGAATCTATAGGACAACAAGCTTCTTCACCAAGACTTCCAAGATTACAAGTACAAGGCTAAGGAGAACAAAGAGATCATAGTCCATCTTATTTTTCTAGCAATGATTCATATCCCACTATAGCAAATTTGAGGACTAGAAAACAAGAAGCTTGAGAGAAATTTATGTGCAGAGTGATGACGCGGATCAACAAGAACACTTTGCTATGTTATCCTATCAACCAATATACTTTGAAGAAGCAGTCAAAGAAGAAAAATGGGTTGATGCAATGAATGAAGAAATTGAAGAAATTGAAAGAAACGACACATGAGATCTTGTGGATCCCCCTACAGGTAAAACCAACATTGGATTCAAATGGGTGTATAAGAAAAAATTCAATGAGAAAGGAAAATTAGAAAAGAAAAAGGAAAGACTCGTAGCAAAAGGGATTGCTCAACAACCCGATATTAACTATGGAGAAACATTTTCTCGAGTAGCATGTTTGTATACTGTCAGATCAATTTTGGCAGTTGTATCTCAAACAAAATGGCCAGTATATCAAATGGACGTTAAATGAGCCTTTCTGAATGGAATTTTATATAAAGAAGTTTATGTGGATCAACCACCAGGACATTAAAAGTAAAGATTACAAGGTGTACATATTAAAGAAAGCACTATACGGTTTGAGGCAAGCTCCAAGATCTTCGTACAATCACATTGATTCATATTTTCTCAACAATGGGTTCAACAAGAGAAACAATGAACCCACAGTTTACACCAAAAGAGATCAGAAAGGTAATATTTTGATAGTTGTTCTCTATGTTGATGACATGATTTACACATGAAATTTTTTGTTGAATGAATTCAAAGAAGCCATGCAAAGTGAATTTGATATGAATGATCTCGATCTTATGAAATGTTTTCTGGGAATTGAAGTTGATCAATCTGAAAAGGGAATTTTTATCTATCAATGAAAATATGCCACAGATATTTTGAAAAGGTTCAAAATGAACAAATGCAAGCCAACATATACACCAATTGCAACAGGTACAAAATTAAGTAGACAAGATGAAGGAATAAAAATTGATTATACTTTGTATAAGAGACCTATACAAAACCTCATGTACCTTACAACTTCCAAGTCATATATTTATATGTAGTGAACTTGATTTCAAGATTTAAGGAATATCCTAAAATCGCTCATTGGAATGTTGGAAAAATAATTTTGAGGTATATTGTAGATACAACATATTATGGAATTTGGTATTCCAATTCAGAAGATGATTCACTTATTGGATATATAGATAGTGATTTTTTAGATAGCGTTGAAGATACAAGAAGTACTTTCGGGTATGCATTTTTGTTGAGTAAATTTTAATTTCATGGGCTTCAAAGAAACATCCCATCATCACAATTTCTTTAGTAGAAGAAAATTATGTGGAAGGAACTTCAATAACTTGTCATGCAGTGTGTTTGAAAAGGATCCTTAACAATATTTCACATGAAGAGAAGGATCCAACTCCTATGTTTTTTGACAATAGTTTAACAATTGCATTATCAAAGAATCATGTGTTTCACCACAAGAGTAAACACTTTGACACTCACTATCATTTCATTCGTGAGCTTGTCAACGATGGTAACATCATGCTAAATTATTGTGGTTGTAAATAAAAATTAGCACATATCTTCACCAAACCATTGGGAAGAAATAATTTTGAATTCCAGAGACAACACCTAGGCATTGTTTGTGTTGATTTTTGTAATAATCAAAATTAAAGGGAGTGTTGAATGATGTAATTTCTCCCTTGTTACTTGTTTGACTAAAACATATATATGGAGAGGCATATTAATTTCATAGATAAGATAGGTGAAGTTGCATTTATTAGGTAAGTGAAGGATGGAGAATTATAGATAAATATCTCATCTCATGTATTTTGATTTTAGTTTTGTATGTGAATGTGAAGGAGAGATCAAGAGCTCCATTATTGTGTGTTTCCATACTCTATTTTGTGAATTATTTCCTCTTCTTGAACATGAACATATATCCCTTCCATCATGATATCTTTTAAATTTTGTTCCTTCAACAAAGAACACCCTGGTGTTAAAGACATTTATCCACCAGATTTACCTTCACAAACTATCTCATACCAACACAATAATTGAAATGTAAGAATACACATTTTTGTTGTTCAGGGATTGAGCCCAATCAACAACACAAGGCCACTAACATGAGATGTGTAAAATAACTCTCTCTTCATGGACTATCATTTTTTACAAGAAACTGGTGTTAGAGTTGGTCCCCACGTTGTACACAACCACATGACATTTCACGGTAGACTCCTCGCACACAATGATCTCTTCAATGGTTATGGAAAAAAAAAATTGGGATATGTATGCAGGCGTCTCCACAGTAGATTTAAGAGGTCCTCTAAATATTAGCAATGATTTCTCTTCATTATTCTCATTTGCAGTAGCATCATGTGCCTTGTTGTTCTTCGAGGAACCTCATGTATAAGTCTCTACAATGACCAAAGAAACCTTTCTTGTCCTAGGTGTAACAGGAGACTCTTTTCCAACAATCTTCCAACAATGACTCCTTCGAAACAATTTGAGGTTGTGATCCATCCAACTACCAACAAATCAATACACACAATCATGAAAAAATATTCACACAGAAAACACTCTCCAAACTAATCTACTCTCCTCCACATGTTCCTCGGAACTCCCATGAGGGATTCATGCCTAGACTCGATGCTATGATACCATATTAAAATTAGAGAGTAGAGACAATTACACATCAGTATGTGTTGAAAGCTTAATTGAATAATTATAATGATACATATAAATATAACATGGTTTGACTTTAGACAAACTCTCTTGATCACACGATCAATCAGTTGAGACAATATCTCAACCACATACTAAAATAGGAGCAAACTTAGTTCAACCAATCTTCTAAAATGAAACTAACTAACAATATCCTAAATAATAAACTAAGATAACATTATCTTTAGACACCCTTAAATTCGATATTTTCGGGTATGTTAGGTGTCGACAACTACATATATCAACAAAATAATGGTTTAATTTAATTATAAAAAACATTGATAAAATTCACTTTAAATGGATATGGATATCATTGGTCCTTTCCCTAATCTGAGGCTGGTGCCTTCCCATGACCACCCTACCACAATATAAGAAACATTACATATAAAAATGTTACTTTATAATATGAAAATCATGAGATACTAAAATGAATCTTAAAGACAAAAAATAAGAATCATTAAATAGAGGTTGGTTGAAGTTATGGTGTCAACATCCATCTTAGACAATGGGTCAACATCCATTTTCATTCATATTCCTATGAACACCATTCAAATGTGCATAATTTTCTAGATACATAACTCTGTTGTAAATCCAAAAAAAAAATAATAAAGGGAAAATTGATAAAAAAAAATGCATGAAACCGAGGCATGATGAAACATGAAATCCAAGGTATTAACACATCTATAATTTGTGTGATTCAACTTTATAAGGGTGTGTTATATTATATTACACCTATATACATATTTAGTGTTGTGTTTACAAACATAAAAGTGTTTTTTGTGTAAAAGAGGTAAAATATGCCCTGTAAATTGAGAGACCAAATCAATAGAAAGTGCCCTAATGGAAACACACGCCCATGCTTCTATATAGCTATAAATTTAGTGACCTAAGTTTTTAGGTGAATTTAATAAAATTTTGAATCAATCTACATCGTCTAGAGTGCATTTTGAAATGAAAAATGATTTTTACCTGGAATCCAAGTTCAAGACATTCGATAGAATTGATGGTAAAAATAGATTACTATAAAATGCACACCTAGGAATCATATGACCTCCAAACCGAGTGATAAAAGTTGTGTAGTTTGTATTTTATCATTTTACATATATTCCTACTTTAGTTGTGCATTTTGAGACCAAAAACTTGTTATTATGCATAAAGGTTAAAAACTGCTTTGTAAATCCAAAAAAAGGCATAAAGGGAAAAATGCTTAAAAATGCATTAAGCCAAGGCATGATGAAAATTCACACACATATCTTAACACACCTACAATTTGAATGATTCATGTTTCTAAGGGTGTCTTATATTATTTTACAAATGTATACATATTTATTGTTGTGCTAACAATAACATCAACGTTAAATACTACACTTGTGCTAGTATGTGTTGGAGTTGATCATAGGAACTGCACTAGTGAGTGTCAGCATCATTGAGAAGAATGAAACTCATTTGGTAATGGAGTATTGGGGATTTTGTGGGGAACTATTCTGATACATAAATAAATGAACAATGTTAATATTAATAAATTCACCAACAAGGTTTTTATTTTAAAATTATCTAAGTGTTTTGTCAACAATTTGTGCAGGTGATCGAGGCTTCATTAGAATGGGCTAAAATTTAGGTTTATCTCTGAGATAGAAAGGATGTATCCTTCCCACACTTATGTTTGTTTAAAGGTTAGGGAATAAATTCTCCAAATGGTAAGGGATTTAACACTTAAGTCATATGCCAAGTAAAGTGAGTATGGTAGAATGGGTTGTGGAGGAGAACAATCAAATGACCAGAGCGTGAGTAATTTACATGGAAATATTGGAGAGGTGAGGCACAATTAGGGACAAGAAGTAGTAGGGTTAGGATTAGGGTGTTATAGAAATATTTATCTAACCCCATGTAGTCTTTCATAGAAGGCCTTTTTCCATTTTTGTATCAAAACTTGAAGTCCCTATTTGCAAATCCCAGAGCTAAAAACATAATTTTTCCACATATATGTGCCCCACCTATATTACAACATTCGTATACATAGGTCGCACCACTACAACTAGTGTACACTGGGAAATTTGACCAAATTTAAAAAAAGGTGTCGGGTTTCCATGTCACATCATGAGATCAATGATCCTTGGCCTTCCATATACTGTAAACTTTTCGAATTGGCTCTTTAGTTCCACTTGAAGGATATAAATGGGCCAAATCCGAGCTATGGAAAGAGGGGAAGTAACTCAACTTTGAGATAAAACTTAGTCTAGAGAAATTATTCACTTCACATTGATTCTACATCCCTTTGTCCTTTAAGTCTGAACAGATTATTAAGCCCCCAATCTCTTCCCTTACTGATTGAGAATTTCATTGTCCCTCTTATATGAGCTTGCCTTTGGTGGAGGATTGAAGTGGTGCAGGCCTAGCTGCAAGGAACTTAGTTTCTTGGTTCTGAACCATGTCAAAAGGGAAGTCTTTAACTCATTCACTTTTGATGATTATCTCTTAATAGAAATAATCTTTTCTTGTCCAATTAATATCTCACAAATATTTGAATTATGTATTTGTTATGAATGTTGATAGATTATGATATTGACTCTACTAACATCATATATTATCACCATATTCTTGCGTTGTTTTCCTATTGAAGACCATTTGCAGGTATAACACTTTGATTCAAGTGCCCAACGATGGACTTCATTGAACATCTGGACAAGGTAGGCCTCTTATCTTTTCTTGTTATCATATTTTATTCTATAACATACTTGAGATTAGAGTTGATTTCTGTAGTTATTTATGTCTGTTGTGGTTTACCCCTAGCCATAGAGATATTTTCCTCATAACATAATTGGCGACCATACTGGGGATCTAAATCTTCTTTTTCGAGGTTTGAAGTGTTTTTCTCCTTAGATTGCTCTCGTTCATATTGAGTTTCTTGTCGTATGATTGCTTGACATCCTCTGTTCACCCCGGGTCTGAGTTTCTTAGACTTCTCCTTAGCCTAGCTATGTTTTTATACATATACATGGGTTTTTTCTTGACAATCACGTACATACATGTGATGTACTTTTGCAAGATGTGTACATACGCGCTTTTCCCTTGAACAGTCCACATACATCAACCTTTGTTGCTTGATTGTTGGGTAGGTTTTGATGATTGTTGAGTCTTCTTGGGTCCATGTGGCACCTGTTAAGTGTCTGTGGAATGACAATAAACCTGTCTTTGGTTGAATTTTTGGGCAGTTCCTTTCTCATCATATTTTAATTTTGATTTTCCTTGCACCTTGGGCTGGGTGTTTTTGTCCTTGATATCCTACTTGGGTTGTCTCTATTTATACATAGTAGAGTCTTTATATCAAGTTGTTATTCATTCCTTGCATTTTCATTTTTGTTATATTGAAAATACAAAAATATTAGGCATTTTACATTGATTTACATTTTGATCTCTTGAGTCTTTGTCATTTATCCCATTCCATCTATAGAAAGATTTCATTTTTTTTTGAATTGCATGATTGAATGGAAAATTTTGTTTTCGAAGCATATCATTTATTGAAAATTGATGTTATGACTTTGCATTGTATTCATGTTCATTTTCTTTTTACTTGTTGATTTATAACATCACTAGTTTCACGGCCACACCTTTTGAGTAAGAAAGGCCCTTAAAATTAACGCTATAATTTAAAATTGATTAGTAATGATTTTATTTTCTAGGGTGAAAAAACTAGGTTAGGATTTAGTGCCTTGGAATAGGATTTTCTAAGTAAACTTCTCCAAGGCTATTAAATCAACATATGTGTCTCAATAAGATAGTGGAGAAATCTATTGTATAATCGGTAATATCAGGAGGCTCTTCTTACAGCAGAATTAAGAACAAGGTCATGTGAGGTTGTTTGAAAGGATACCCCCCCGATACCTTCTTAGTGTCAAACATATTTCTGGGGATCTATTTGTGTATGGGGATCTTTCTAATGCCCTTACCTCTGTGAGAGGCAGTTCTTTCAAGGTTTCAGGCTTTGATACCTTGCCCATATGGTGGACCTAACTTATGACTATTCTCTTGTGCACATCTTATACCGTGGTTTCTTAGTTTCTTTACTTAGGTACCACATAGGCTACTTCTAGGGGTTATTCTGCAGGTACCTTGGGTCAAATAATGGTTAGACAACACACAACCTTTATACAGGATTACCTCTCTAGGGGGATTTGAATGATTGGTTGTTAAGCCCATGAGGGCCCTTATAACTGATTTTGTTTCCTCCAATATTTAGCAGCGGAGTCTCAGGCCCCTCTTGGGCAAGGCATACCTAATTTATTGAGGGAGGTCCCATACCTCTTGTTTGTGTACATATTGGTCATTTTATTATTTTTGTTGTTATATTTGATTATTAGTAGGACTTTGAGATTTTATACCATGTTTTGAGTTGTCATTATCATGGATAGCAGAGTTCCTATAGCTCCCTCCTTTACCACTCATTTCATGGGGACGAAACCATCTTCTTTTCATAGTGGTATGCAAAATGATGACACTGAGTCCATGAATTGGGTCTCTAATCATTTTCCTATTGATATGCCAAACATGCCTTCACCCTTCCCATCATCTCCCTATCCAACTTATGTGAATCCTATTTTTGAATTCGGGGGCACCATGGCCCCAACGTCCACGTCTTCATTTGATAGGAGTCATGTCCCTCTACTAACTCTCACTGTAGGAGGTTGGAACCTCCCCTCTTATGGATCGAGTACCAGCCATGCTTTTTAAGGAACTAATACTCAAATGGGTGGTTATCATACTTATTACAACTCGTTTGTGTATCCTTCATCCTCCATGCCAATGCCTACAAAAATTTTTCCTTTGGCGGGTCCACATATATCTCTGAGCCTTTCATACGAGGAAAAACAACTTTACAGGTCATGATACCCTCTTTACAGAACCCCTTCACATGGGGGAAACATATATCCTCAATTGAATAATCTATTCAAACCTCTATGGATCAATTAGGGATAGGATATTAACTTTTTAGATAGGGACAGGGTGTAAACCAAGACTCTTCCTAGCCTGCAATGTTTCAAAACCAATATTTCCCAGGACCTTGGTCTCAAATTCCATGACTCACCACCACCACTAGACCAGTCACTTCCATTCATATTGGAGCTTCCTCACCAACCACTGCTAGTCACATTGGAGAGTGGTCGACGACCTTTGCAAGTCATTTTGAAGACCCAGAACCAATCATTGCTAGTCATGTTGGGGGCATCACTCTAGTCACCATGAGTCATATTGATATCACATCTCCAACCTCTATACATCATGTGGGAGAGGAACCTCCAAACTCTTCCATCACGCTAAGAGAATGTCACCATCCATTGTAAGTGGGTTTGGGGTAATTAAAATGATTGAGAATCCTAGACGTGTCTAACATAATCCCATATTTCTTTGCAGGATTTGTGAAGGAAATCACTTTACTCATTTATGTCCTTCTATTGTCGAGATACCGGAAGCATGGTTATCACCTGGGGGAGATTCGGGTTATAAGGTGTCTGTGGTTTCCCCACACTTTGTTTTTCCTTTGATTGACATGACATTCATGTGGATGCAATCCTCTCCTGATCACACACCCATTGTTGAGGGTGATGTATCTCCTAGCCCTGTTTCTGCACATCCCATTCAACCCAGAGTTGAAAAGGTGGTCGCAACAGTGCGATCTCCAGTAAATCCAACTCTCCTTTTGGAGGGTGATGCATCCTTCAACCATGTTGTTATAATTTTGAGTGTTGCACATTTTGAACAAGTGATAGTTTTTCTATCCTTGAGTAATCTCACTTCAAGTCCTGTAGAATTTCCCTTTGATTAAGATTGTCTGGTGGTGTATCCAATGCCACCTCCTATGTCCTTTCAAGTAAGGGACATTATCTGATATATCATGAATAAGGAATCCTCTGGTAGCACTTTATCATCCTTGACTTAGAGAGATTTGGGTTTGCCCAAGATTTTGTCTGTTATTCGTAAGATGTTGACCTTTCACAGAAGTCTATCACGGTAGCCTTGGCCTCCCCCATGACATGCCACCTAGAGGCCTCTCAACAAGTATGATTTAATCTCTTTGTCGACTCATCTAAAAAGAGAAAAGATTTTCGAGTGAATTTTTCCCTTTCAAACTTGTTTAATTGGACTTGAAACGTCTTGAGTCTTGGTTAAGATCTTTTCCAACTCATTTTAAAAAAGAGAAAATATTTCTAAGTGAACTTGTCTCTTTCACACACACAAATTGGATTTTAAAGGACATCTATTTCGTACATGTTTATCCCTTTTTCAAACCAAGTAGACTAAGATTACGAAAAATGACATTTGTTGGCATTATGTTGTGATTGCATCTCATTCCATTGCTTGCAGTATTGAGCCTATTGTTGGTTCTTTCCTTGTGTTATAAATTGTTTTCCTCAGCATTTTTTCATCCTCAACCAAGAATATCTTTGTTTATATCCTTTTCAACTTGACACCCTGTACCCAGCAAGGAACACTCTCCCGAGTGTCCATATCCTACATGCACCTTCTTGCATTGAGAATAGGTATGTTCCACTACTGGAACTAGTTTTTCTTATTTGCAACACTCATTTCCTCCTCTGTATTATAGCATTCATTTGACTATGAAAAAACAAAAAACAACGGGAGGGAAGGGAGTATTATCCTATATTGGAAGTAGTCGTGTCGCCTTTGAATAGAGAAAAAATAATTTGAGTCCACTTGTCATCATAAGTTTGGGTTTAGCATGACCTTAGGAAGATGAGCTCGTTATAGAGAGTTTAATCCCTCGACCGGTTACTCTTCTAGTCCCTATGGATAGTTTAATTGATGCCTCTTGCATCTTATGGTTTCATCATTGAGTCTATATTGCCAAAGTCTTCCATATGTCTCATTCTATTGTTCAAAGGATGTATATCAACCAGTGTCAGCCATTCCTTAGAAACATTAACTTTGCATGTCGGACATATCCTCAATTTGTCTCTGAATCACATGAATATGTAGTCCTATTGCACACCCTCATCCTACTTTCCTCGTTTTTAGGTAACCTTGAACCCAACAATTGACATTTCATCATTGGTTATTGACTGGGTGGTTTCCATTGTGTTTGACGACAAGACATTTATTGACACATTGGGATTCATGCAGTGTATTTAATTCCATTACCTTATTGATGATTTCCTTGCCTTTGTCAGTACTTTTCCTTATTGGATGCTATTCAAAGGGTATTTTTCATGTACTGTTTGCACTTGGCACACGAAAAAGGTGCACAGGTTCATTGGTTCATGAACATGTTCTTCGTCTGATTTCATCCAAATCATCAAGATCCTTCTTTCTACCTCATGTTAAATGATAAGACATTCCTTAATGCTCTCCTTTTCGAAGGTCTCCTTCCATCGAATTCAGCTCATCTATTCTGAAGATGAGACCTAGATTCCTATGAGTACCTAGGGGCTTACAGTCATTAGTGGCAGGTTCTCTCGCCATCGACAGTTAGGAATTTATCAGTGTCTCCTAATCGATGGAATCTTCAATTGTTTGACCTGGACTCCTTTATTTACACTTGTAAGAATGTAATCGGTGCCTTGATACCTACTTTCAACATCGGTAGGTTGTCTTGCGTTTCTTAATGGTATACCTCAATGAGAGGTAATAAAATGAAGTCTCATTGTGTTTGACCTCAAATACTTTATTCACACAATGTGTAATTTCACCTTTGGTGTATAATGTAGAAGACTTGAAGACATGATTTTGTAGCTGCAGCTTTCTTGATTTGTTGCTACCTTTTCATTTGACTAGTACCTATGTGACTTCAATGATCATGGGAGATTAGATTGTACTCCATTGTATACAAATATCTTCAGATTGATTTTGAGACTAGTTTTACTGGGCCTTGTTCATGAATATGACAAACTTTTTCATGTAACCACATTTGTATTTTCCTATTCATGGCCATGGACAATTGTTTTCTATATTTTCACATGGATCTGTAGGCTAATTCAAATTGGCATCCCTGTATACAAAGTTAGTATAGATTTTAATGAGCAACTAGTTCTTCCAGCTAGGTCTCCATTACTCCACTTATGGGTTTTTTAATGTATTTCGGCCATCACAGATACTCCTCTGACCACAAAAATTAGGGGGAATCTATTATACAAATATTTGTCTCACCCCATGCAATATTGCACAGAAGGCGTTTTTCCATTTCCCTATGCAGACTTGAAGTCAATTTTTGCAAATCCCAAAGCTAAAAACATAATTTTTCCACATATACACACCCCGCCTATATTACAACATGCGCATATGTTGGTTTCACCACTACATCCCATGTACATCGGGAAATGTGTCCAAAATTGAAAAATGGTGTCGGGTTTCCATGTCACGTCACGAGATCAATGATCCTTTCCCTTCCATATACTAGAAACATTCTGACTCGGCCCTTATGTTCCACTTGAAGGCTATAAATTGGCCAAATATGAAATATGGAAAGAGGGGAAATGATTGAAATTTGAGAGAAAAGTTACTCTGGAGAAATTATTCACTTCACATTGAGTCTGCATCCCTTTGTCCTTTAAGTCTGAACACATGGTTCAGCCCCCTAGCTCTTCCCTTACTGATTGAGAACTTCAATGTCTCTCTTATATGAGCTTTAATTTGGTGTAGGATTGAAGTGGTGGAGGTCCAGCTGGAAGGAACTTAATTTCTTGGTTCTGAATCATGCCGACATGAAACTCTCTAACTCATTCACTTCTGTTGATTATATCTTATTAGAAATATTATTTTCTCGTCCAATTAATATCTCGCAAATATTTTAATTATTATTCCATGGGCGTATTTTCTATGAATGTTTATGGATTATGCTATTGAATTTGCTAACATCATATATTATCACCATATGCTTATGTTGCTTGGTTGTTGAGGACTAGTTCCAGGTATATCACTTTGAGTCAAGTGCTCAATGATGGACTTCATCGAACATCTGGACGAGGTAGTCCTCTTATCTTGTCTTGTTAGCATATTTTCTTATATAGCATACTTGATATTAGAGTTGATTTCTCTAGTGATTTCCATCTGTTGTGGTTTATCCCTAGCCAAATATATATTTTACTCGTAACATAGGGTTATGTCATGCATATATTGAAAACAAGGGAATTCAAGGATTTGGAAAAATAAAGGTGGGTTCCTTTTATATGTTTAACATTGAACCAAAATAGGAAGGAAATGACCATGCAACAAGTTGTGAAGGGGGAAGGAAGCCAACCTTGTAGGGGAAATAAATGGAAAGTAAGGAGGCAACGATGGGTGCTCATTTTCTCATAGAAGGCTCCTCGATGTGACATGAAAATCTCTCTCTCCCTCTTCAAAAAAATCAATAAAATGCAAGGTGAGGGAATCACCCCTTTTATAATAGTTTTTAAATTTTTGGGGAATGAATTCCATTGTACATGAGTTGTTGAATGGAAGAGTTTTGATACATCGTAGGGGGTAATATAAACCTTATAGATATGATACAAGAGTGTACTAGTAATGTTTATGGGAACTAGTTTGGTACTACATTTAGTGTGTTGGAGAGATTAGAAGGAACTTCACTGGCGTACTAGAGGTGTTGGTGGAAAATAAATTTATGGGAAGGTTAGGATGTGGAATCATTTAGAGGAAGGTATGTCGGGAGAATGGTCTTCATATAAAAACAATTTATGGGAAATATATCGAGGTACAAACGATAATGTTGGGAAGTCCTTTGGTAGATAGGTTAGTATGTTAGAAAGGTAGGAATAAATTATGTCAATTCTATTAGTGATGATGGTCGGAAGGCTCCTAATTATACCATAGGTAATGGGGGGTGTCTACTGGTGCATACTAGAGATAATCACGCAAAATACTATGGTTGTATTGACAGAGTTCGAGGGAAAATGATCTAACTTTCCAAAACTTGTTTCTTAAAAATGGTTAATTGTTTGCTCTATTGTTGATATACTATAAACCTCCAAATAAATTCAAGTAAAGGAATTTCTCCAAGACGATAAGGATCAAGAACTTGATTTAACTCAGAGAGACATAAAGTAAAACTAAGGTCCCATTTTCTTGGCTAAAATTGACTCTACGAAAAATATCACAAGGAAAAGGGAGGTGTTGATGCCTAGAAAAACACCCCCACTCTCCTTCTGTCTCTCTCCCCCACTATCCCACCTATTTTCCTCTTTACCTCTCTCTCTCTCCAACTTCTCACCCTCTCTCCCTCTCACTCTCCACTTCTTAGTCACTCCCCTCCTCTCTCTACCTCTGTATCCTCTAACTTTATCCCTCTATATCTATATCCCTCCCTACATCTCTCTCTCTCAGACTATGTATCACCATCTCACCCTCTCTCTCTCTCTCTTACATGATCCCTCACTCTCTCTACTTCTATCATTATTCCTCTCTCCCTCCACCACTCTCCCTGTCTCTCCATAACACTATCAACCTTTATCTCACTCTGTCTCTCTCTTTCTCTCTTTCTCCCTCTCTCTCTCCTACTTTCCTCTCTCTCACTCTATCCCTCTCCCCCTCTCTCTTCTCCCATACCTCTATCTCACACTATCCCTCTCTTTCACCCTACCTCCTCTCCATCCCCCTCTCTCTATTTCATTCTTTCTCACTCTCTCCCTTCATATCCACATTCCTCTCTCTTTCTCCCCCACTCTGACCCTCTACCCTAATATCTCTCCCTCTCTCTCCACCACTATTCCCCTCCCATTCCCTCTTTACCTCTCTCTTCCTCAATATATCTCTCTACCCACCCAATATTTCTCCATCTCACTCACTCCATATGTCTCTCTCCTCCCCAACCTCTCTCTATCACTCTATAACTCTCTCTCTCTCCAAGTCTTTCTTACCCTCCCTCCTCTATATCTTTCATCCTCTCTATATTACGCCTCTCTCTATCCCATAGAGAGGGGAAGAGGGGGAGAAAGAGACAGATAAGGAGGGAGGGAGGTAGGGATAAATGGAGAGACAATGGAGTAAATGATAAGTGAGGTAGAGATATGCGATACAAAGACACATAGAGTTTCATGTCTCCATTTTTGGGTTCCCCTGTTTTGTAGAAAAGGGAACTTGTGTGGCTTGTTAGTGGAGAAAAATAACAAAAAAGGTGGCCATTTAATTTCACTTAGTTAGGAGATGTTATGTTTTTAAAGTGACATTATGGAATTAAAGTAACTTTAGATTAATAATTTACTTAAATATTATTAAAGTGACTTTTAATCTTAAAGTGAATTTTGGAGGGAAAATAAGGGTTATATTTGATTTAGTAAAAAAGGGAAAATTCTAGAAGAATTGATTTATTACAAAAGGGGAAGTTGTAGAAGGCATGAAGGAAGGATATAGAATGGGTTGGGAAAGTATAAAATAAGTGTAACCCCTCAATTCACATTATTATGATTTGATTTCTTATTTATTTCTCTTGTAGCGAGTGTTTTCATTGGGGTTTTGGGAAAAACCCTTCCATTATTGATCTTGTTTAGGTGGTGCAATATCCAACCTAGCTAGACAAGGAGGAATTTTGCCAGTGTGTAACTGCAAGGTTTGCAAAAGAAATAAAGGTAAAAACTAGCATGGAAAAGGGGATATCAGAGGGGATGATAGAAATTATGCAAGCCATAAATGGAAATCAAGAGAATATTCTAAGGGCATGGTAGTAGCTACACTTATTGGCTACAACGATGGTAAAAATACCCAAATATAGAAACATTGATGAAGCCAAAAATTCAACTCATGATGCGGGTTTGGAAGAATCATAGGAGGAGTAGGGATATAACCATGAGGAGGATTTGTTCACAAAGGAAGATAAAATGATATCCTATGATACATCATCAGAGCTATCTGATGAGGCTCATGACACTAGTGTGTTAGATGGGTATACCTCAGATGAATCAATGCAAGAAGATGATGCAACATATTATTATGACATCTTCCAATCAGCTCATGTTGAGGATCCCACAAATTTCACCATGTATGATTCTTATGATGTGGAAATTTTATGTGTGATATCACTTACTCTAGATGAGGATTCAACAACATATCTCAGTTATTATTTTGATGATGATGAGGACATGATTGTACCTCGATAGGGTTTGGAAGACCAATTATTGGTCAAGGAAGAGACGATTGTGTAGGTGTTGACAAGGGAAGATGGTACTCATAATTTTATTGAATATCTCATGTGTAAAGATTAGATGGAGGAGAGACAAAAAGGATTTTCATATGGGATCATTATTTCTCAATTATGCATCATCAAGGAAGTACTAGAGAAAATGAAACATGATTACTCACAATTGTTCATGTATAGGGACATTTCTCTTAAGTTCATTGAACAAAATGAAAGGGATATTGGGGATCTTTGTTACCATCTTAGAGTACCACTCTCTTCATCATTGATAACAACAAAGACCCATCATCCTTATCAGTAGTGGCACATGATAAAATAAGTGGAACTCATGATTTAATGGAGGAGCCTCTTGTGACAATCCCACACTAGGAGCATTCATATTTGTAGGTATTTGGGGAAGGTCTTGACCATGTGCCTATTTTTCATTGTAGGGATAACATACCATTTCTCCTGACTCAAGTTGTATATGCATAGGTTTTAGTTGAGAAAATTCCCTTTGGACCATCCAAAAATGATATATATGCACCACTGTATTGGGGGGTTTACTATAGGACATATGTGGATACATCACTATGGGATTAAGGTTCAGTTGATATTTGTAGAGTGATTGATATGGTGACACATATAGGATACATGGTGGTACATTATGATACAATGGTGTGCAATGGTATATAGTGGTGTACGATGGTATGCAGTAGGTTTTGGGGACATTTCCTCCAGGGAGACCTATAGAAAGGGATTCCAGACATATCATTGAGTTTGGTTCACCCAAGATCGATGAGTTGATTGAAGAGATTCATGGAGAGGAATATTTCTAGGATATCACCAGAGAAATGATAGAGAGAAGGATACCCACATGATCACTCTCATATGTTACCTTCAGTCCTTGGTAATACCATTGGGTTTGACCAACACAGATAATAGTTTTCAGTCTTGCAAGAGATGGAAGTGGCATCTAGTGATATTTTCTAATTCTAGTCCTATATTTTATAGGATGTGGAGGGTTCACCCTAGTCAAATGATTGAGGAATGTAGGATTATAGTCATTTCAAAGTTCTTTCATTTAGTCTATGTGATCAGAGCACAGGAGGAGATCTACATTGTACTGGATCAGTTCATAGAGATTTCAACTGATAGAGTGGTGGATGTAACTATCCACTATGGAGGTCTCACACATACAGTTCCTAAGTCCACACTTAGGGAGGATATTATGATGGATACACATGATTCACCTTTGGTAGGGAATTTTGGGCACTCAGATGAGTATGAGGTACCTCATGTGACAATGATACTTTCTAGGGAGGTATTTAGACCTCAACGATTACTTTGGTACATTGATGGTGACTGAGATAACAAATTTCTCGGTGCAGTTTGGTAGAAATCGAACATTTCAACAGACACACAGTTGATTCCTAGTACTAGGTTTCCACCAAATGATGGCATACTAGGGACTTGGATCATTTTTACTTTGATGGTTACCAATATGATACAACATCAACTACCAGATATTAGGAGTGGTATAATTCCTATTTGGTGGTGGGATATGGGAATTCATTTGAGTGATATATTGGTTCAGATGATGGTCAAAAGAGTTGTGACAATGATTGATCCAATTTATTTTTGGGACTTCCGTAGAGGGTAGGTCGTGACTTTATTTATATGGAAGGATAGACTCAAAGCCATTTGTGGATTTGCAAACTTATAATTCATTGAAACACCTTTAGAAGGGAGGATTTAGGATAGTGGTTTGAGACCCTTCATGGAGTTAAAATTGGGGTTCCAGGAGAGTATGACACAGAATGGGAGAATTGGTCTAATTGTGATGATCATAGTAGTGCAACATCAACATGGTGGTACCCTTTCAGGATTAGTTTGGGACCCTGGGATTACATTGCTTCATAGTTCATCTACTATTAGATATGTGAGAATCGGTTTTGAATTTCTGTACTTTACATTTGGGAGGATTAGGAGTGGTTTCTTGGAGGAGTGGTATTCTGAGGATTTCACCGAGTTTATGTCACTTATGATTTTCTAGATTTTGGGGATTAGTCACATGAATTGTGGTATTTTCACCTTACATACTAGTGCTATTAATATAGGGTGATTCATATCTTACAATCTAGTGTGGGATACTGGAAAATTTACCATCTACGTGGTTATTATGTTCACATGGAGGGACATTGTGGAAAATATGTTTGGATATTGTCCATACGATTCTTGGCCGATTGCAGTAGGATGAGGGTGCCAAAGTATCAAGACTCTTCACTTTGATACTTGGAGACTAGGTGTCATGGATACCTTATCAGTTGGTTACCACATAAACTTCTTTGTGATGTCTTAATTTAGAGTTGGTTCAGTTGAATTCATAAGATATATTGGATGGATATGATCCTCGATAGTGGGGACAATCCTTTGAGGAATTACATCTTGTGGATGGAGGTGTTGAGGATATAGTTTAGGAAAGAGGGTTAGACATTTATGTTAAGAGTGGAAAAAAAAAAACATGATGAGTCATTTATGAGGATATATTGGGACATGTTGAGCACTCAACACACCCTAAAAATCCTTTGTCAATTTTACTTTTTGGGTACCACTTGAAATTTTCACTGTCTGATTCAACTTCAATTTGAGAAATGTTTTTTCTGTGATTATTGTCGTGAATCTCATCAGCTATTCAAGTTTGTTTGATATTATGAAACCCCATGAATTAAAATGGCTTAACACCTAAATAAAGAATCAATAACCGAAAACACTTCACCTGATCTGCTCAAATTCAACATCAGAAGGAATGAAAAGATAAAAAAGAAACAGTCGGGAAACTATAGTCGCCAAGTGTCGATCCCCTTCGATATCGAAAAAGAGAAGTTTTTTCTTACGAAAAATACTACATAAGGATATCACCGATAGTCAATCCCCTTTGACATCGATAAAAGACAAGAGGAATATAGGTTAACAAAGAATGAAATGATATCACCGATAGCCGACACCTGACGCACCTATCGAAATAAGGGAATACCTAAAAGGATCACAACAAACATTGTGAACTCTCTAAAGAGTTTTTCCGATTGTCGATCCCTGATGCACTTCGGCATCAGGACCGTTTCGAGGAAGCTAATTCATACAAAAACATGTGATAGGTAATGTCGATCCTAGATACTTTTCGGCATCGTCAAGCCAAGGTATGTTTTAAAATGAATAAATTAATGAAAACACTGACTTCGATTAATACACATGGATTAGGCCACCTATCTTCAATGCCACATGTCTTTCCTAGATCGGAGAACCGTACAATATAGTTTCTCCCCAAGTCATTTCTTTTGGTCCCTAAGTCCAAGTCACACCTCCGAGTCAACTTTTCCATGACAACCTTGTGCGATGAGATTGATCGGCGTTAGAGATTTTGCAATGGACATCGAAAAAATATTTCATAACGCATCCCCAATCCTCAATCCACCCACTGAGAAAGAAACACCATGGGACCTTTTAGTATTAAATACGATTAGATTTGGAGCATTTAAGGGGATAATTAATACCAAATCCTGCATTAGTTTCTACCTCATGCGTCGATCAACACAGCCATTTGAAATTACCAATATACCACATCACCCCTGCACCTTTGTCGTCAACCCACAATGAATTTAAGTTACATAGATTCAGTGACATATTTGTTTTAAATTGCGCTCATCACCTGAATTCAATGGTTGATGCGACACGATAAGTTCTTCACTGTTTTAAATTCTCTTGAGCCATGGTAAGAGGAATCATTATGCACACAAGTAAATTCAATGCAAACAGAGAAGCGAGACAAGTAATTTGAAAGATGCATATATCCCATGAGTATCTAATAACCAGGTTTAGCAAGATTTACAGGTGTGTACCCAAGTTTGTGGATTTTACATGTTTTCAATTCATATATTTTATCTGGTGTTTCTCTATAAACAGTTTCCGAATATTTATTTTGAATGAATTCCGCCAAGGAAACCAACCACTAGACAATCATCGAGGGTGCCTAAGTTCAAAGAACTAGAGGTAGGTGAAGGCTCCTCCCTAGGCGTTGTAAGAAAATTGGAATACATGCCAAGACTGAAGCATGTCATCAAAACATCAACGAAGAAGGATTTCATCTAGCCTCTAACCTTTGGATTTCATATACAAAGGTAGGCACAGGGTCAAAGGTGATACTTGTGCATTAGGGGGAGCTCGTTAAAAATATCAGTTGGGAGGAATACCCAGAATACATCCCACACAGTGATCTCGATGTTAGAGCACTCGATGATGAAGTCTTCTCGAACATCCAACGGTCATACCTACATATGGTGGCTAGTAGAACCCTTTTCTTTCCTTGTGTCGAACTCCTAAACTAGCTCATTGACCACTTAGACACACAAAAATGTTTTATCAAAGATGACAATGGTGGGTGTGTCGGATTGTTCCTTTCAATGGAGGTCCAAAAGTATTAAAATCTTAGAGATCATGAGGAGTGACTAAACACAAATTTCGTTGTCAAATTCTACGAATGCCATGAAACCATCCGGGTGATGACCTCATGGTGGAGAGGAGATAAGAAGTATACCAACTGAAGAACTGGTTGGTACCAGATGGCCAACTTAAGGGAGACATACATATACCTGATGGCTCTCATCTACCGATTATATGGAGAGAAGGACTACTCCATATTTTCAGAGGCATGGACACCTCTATCTTACACAGTGTCCATTTCTGGGAGTAGTTTCAACTGGGGAGCCATCATTTCTAATAAATTGATCATCTGCATAGAAGAGGCTCATACAATGAAGGTAGGAGATACACAAACTTTCTACATGGATTCATATATACTTGATGTCATGTGTTCCAGAACCATTTTTGCCAGCATGAACCTGAGTTGGCGCATTGCAGAGCTCCCATTCCACATATATTTCAACATCCTATGGGAGAATAGGTACAAGAAGTACTTCTCTCTCATCTGCAATGAATTCATCGCACTAATTTATTTCATTCTTTTTAAGAAATAATGCCTGAGACTATCGACTGCGGATAAGAAAATGATATCAAAGGTAGGCCATTAGTACTTGGATGAGTGTGATACATACATTAGGGTGTTCGAGGCTACCAAAGCACCACATATTCTACAAATGCATGTCCCTGATTGACTTGTAGTGGGAGAAATATTCTACCAAACCATCCTGGAAGGCTACATTTCCACTCTGGTCAAGGACATGTACGACAGTTCATGGATCACCCGATCAAAGCTTGATCTATGTTGCAACAGTTAAGTGCCAGAATAGTCAAGTATCGGGCATGAGAAGTGAATATAAGAGATAGTCTTTCGACCGCAATGGAACGACATAGATTCCCATCTGCTAACACATGTGAGGATATCTTCATTAAGTGGTTAGAGTGAGAGAAGATTCATCCACTTAAGTGAGATCATGTGATGACTCTTAGAAAGAATAATCAAAGAAAGTGTCACGTGGTGAGTTTTTTTGTACTTAGTTGCACTTTAATAGTTATTTTTAGTTAATATCATGTTATAAATATGAGGATCGACCTATTAGAAAGGGTCTATGGTTGTTTCAAAGACTCTCATTTTTTGATTTTGTAAAGAATTAATTTGGAGCTGCCTTCATTGAGAAGTCATGTTTTAGGACCAGAGACAAGTTTGTGTTTTTCATCAAAAGTGTGTATGATTGGATGTAGAGAAGAATTATTTATGATTTAATCTCATGAATGGATGTTGTAATGAGTAATATATTCTAAAACTATTGATAATCTATCTGACGCAATGCTTTATAGTTCTTATCTTTAATGATGAAAAATAAATCATTGTGTTATTATGTGATGGATGATTAGAGTTAAGAGAATTCTTTTTCTTGCCATCATTTATCGCATGCATGTTTTCTTTCTGATAAATTATATCTCTGTCCATTTGGAATATGAGAAGGTTAATGTATTATTACTAGGCCTATCATAGAGAATCATTGTCTGCATGCTAAAGTAAAAGGGTTATCCCAAGCTTAGCCTTCTCCAATAGTTAAGTTCCCCCACTTTGATTACCTAGTTGGTTTATACCAAATTGTATCTTGTATCGGTCCCACTTATAAGAGAAAAATACAAAAAGAGAATTTTTGAACTGAGGGAGAAGCCTTCAAAAGAAAACATAAAGCCCGTCAATTAATTGATCAGATTGAAAGATCTGGAGAACCATTCCACCATTAAATGTTGTGGAGTCTAATTGGGCCTCGTTGGTGGTTTTGGTTCATGTTGTTGAGTTAAATGAATTTAGGACCCCTCAACAGAATTGGCGCTAGAAGGAGGGCTTGAAGAATGAATGTTTGAATATATATTTCTCATAATATTTCAGACAACTTGTAGATTCAAAACAACCCACATGCACGGCTAGTCATTCCCAAGACATCCCACACACACTGAGTACTCCTAAAATGAGTAACTGACCCCAGCACGAGGAAGAACATATGTTCCCTAATTTACCCTACTCTCTTCCTCACAAGGAATTAAACCAATTCATAGGAATCACAAGAGCTTACGCATGATAGATCGATGCATTTCCCTTAGCCCCATTACTTCCTTGAAGAAAACAAATAAGTAGACTAGTGGTCGAGTCCCCCGACTAGGTTTTTGTGCACACAGTATAAGACCTAATAGATTTTTCTCTCACCGAAATTGAACATCCTCTTAATCCAATCCCTGAAACATTAGTTGACAACTTCTCCAAGCCCGACGAGTCTTTGGAAGAAGAAGGGTTTAACTCAATATCCGAGGACATGGAAGATAACCATGACCATGATGAAGAAAGGGGAAACCTACCTCAAAATAATCAACCTTTGTTGGCCATAGATTATTTTTCCATCCCTGCACAAGTTCATAACCTTCCTCGACATCTAGAGAAGTTACTCCCTAAATTTTACCCTGAAACATCAAGATTGACTGAAGAGCATATCAAGAAATTCATACTAGATATTTAACTGATGAATGTCCAACATGAAGATGTAGTTTGCAGACTATTCCCCTACACTTTTGAGAATTCAACCTCCACGTGGTATTTTAACTTCCTATAGGATCCATAACTAGTTGGGAGAAGTTTCAAAAGGATTTTCTAGATAAATTTTTAGAAGAAACTACTACAAGAGCTTTGATGAAATTATAGACTTCTTCATTATAGAAAAGGTTATAGAATTCTAAATTGTAGAAAGGTTATAGATTTCTTCAAACACATTGTAATGAAATTATTATTAGAAGAGATGTTAAATTTGATGAAAATATCTTGGTCTACGAGCCTAATTCGGTGTTTGTGCCTTCTTTGGCCTGCAAGCCTAATTCGACGATCGTGCCTTCTTCGACCTGTGAGTCATATTCGACATTTGTGCCTTATTATATTCTAGTTTCTTCTTCAGATGATGACAATGAGGATGAAAATCCACCTCTGCCTGCTCACCTTCCTCTAGATGAGTCCTTTCAACCTGAACCAGCACCAGCTCCACCACTTGATAGATGGGTCTGTTCAACACAATAAGAAGAACATAGTTACCAACTTAACGAGAACTCTCTAGAGTTCTCGTTTTTTGGGGGGTCCAATTTTTTACCTCGTTTTTAAAAATGGTGCTACCAGTAGCACCCCCTCTCTATTTTTAGCTGATTTTTGATATTTTAAATTTTTCGATCCACAATGTTTCTACATTATTTTTTTAAATGCTCATTTTTCATCTATTTTCAATTTTTTCTATATATATATATATATATATATATATATATATTGATTTTATTCAACTCCTTTTTTAGTCATTTTTCATGCTTCTTTCAATCTTAAAAATGTTTTTTACCATTTACTTTTTCAAAGTTATGATTTTTCATAGAATTTTGTCTCCTTAATTAATTTATTGTTCCATACTTTTTAAAT